>JAYESA010000008.1:174256309-174648809 GCA_036927795.1 Iris macrosiphon | reverse complement strand
GGAGGAAAATCCCCCAAATCAACATGTATCACCAATTTGTTGGGATACAACCTACACGTATCCAATTGTAGACACGATACTAGCCACAAATAAATAAACACATATTAATTCAGTCTATATGACCAATTGACAAACACAACAAGTGTCAATCTCGAAATTTCCCCAAAATTGACACAAAAGTACCATAACTTTCTCCATAGGCCTCCTATGTACCTAATTCCAAATCCTATGGGTAGCCTATGCATATGGAGTAGTTTCTCATGGTTAAATCTCAGATTTAGAACATAATAAAATGGAAAAAAAACTGAATTGTACCTCTAGGGAGATGAATTCCTAATGCAACCTCTAAATTTGATGAAATTGACCTTCAACTTGTAGATCCTTGTCCTCTTTGTAGATCCTTACTTTCTCCTTCTAGATTCTTGCTCTACTAGCCTCTAATGGTGATTTGGAAAGAAATTTGAAAGATATTTGGTAGGAAATTGATGTGAGAATGAATAAATTTGGTTGAGGAAAATTCTAGATCTAGATTTAAAATGAAAAGAGGAGAGAGAAATTTCTTCCCTCTCTTATATTGGACGCCCCCCTTAGCTCCTCCATCAAGATACTATATAATATCTATTATACCCCTTGGGGCCTCTCATGAAGAAATAATTAAGGAGGAAAGGTTGTAGTCTAATGGTTTAATTAAATTAATCATACTTATAATGAATGGGCTTCTAATTGGACTCAATTCTAACTAATTATAAATGTTGTTCCATGGATCTAATCTAAACTAGTTAGGTCCACTAACACAAGTCTAAAATAATAAACTAAGATCTAACAATAATTAAATAATATGATAAATAATTATACAATATGCATAATATTTAAATAATTATAAAATTACCAAAATATTATTTCCTAGAAAATATGGTAGTGACAGGTAAGCACGGATGGAATGATGCGGGTGAAGGGGAGATTGTGTATTCGTAACAATGCAAATCTCAGAAGGGAGATACTCACTGAAGTCCACTATGCGAGTTACACTTCACATCGAGGAAGCACGAAGATGTAACGAGACCTCCGTACGATATTTTGGTGGCACGACATGAAAAGGGATATGGCGTTGTTTATGTCGTAATGTATAGCTTGTCAGAGAGTAAAGACCGAGCACTAGAAGCCGGACGGAGAGATGCAAAACCTTGCTATACCGGAGTAGAAATAGGAACACATAACGATGGATTTTATTATTGGTTTGCCAAAGACGCAACGGAGAAATGATGCCGCCTGGGTCATCGTCGATAGACTCACCAAGTCAGCTCACTTTCTGCTTATCAAAGTTACTTGGAGTGGCGACCGTCTGACGCAGATATACCTTAACAAGATCGTTCAACTCCACAGTGTGCCCATATCCATTGTCTCCGACCGAGATGGATGATTCTTATCACGCTTCTGGAAGAGCCTTCAGTCAGCAATGGGGACGAAGTTAAAGTTTAGCTCCTTCTACCATCCTCAAATAGACGGCCAAACTGAGTAGCTAAACCAAATCCTCGAAGACATGCTACGGCTCTGCGCCTTAGACTTGAAGACAAGTTGGGACATGCATCTACCGTTGGCCGAATTTGCATACAATAATAGTTATCAATCCAGCATTCAAATGGCGCTGTATGAGGCATTGTATTGGCAAAAGTGTAGATCCCCTCTCAGTTAGGATAAAGTTGGTGAACGACAAATTCTTGTCCCAGAGCTAGTAGAATAAACCGTCCAAAAGATCCGTTTGGTCCGCAAACGGCTGAAGGTAGCACAAAGATGTCAAAAGAGTTACTCAGACACGCACCTTCGACCTCTTGAGTTCCTAGAAGGCGATCGTGTTGTCACGCCCCAATCCCAAAATATCGTGGGACTGGACACGTGGTAATGGCCAGCAGCACACACCAATGGACAAATCCAATTTAATGGATCCATCGGGGCATGCTTAAGCTGTATTACAACTATCAGGGTCTACTATTGTCATCCACAGAATGAATATAACAAGTCAACATAAGGAAAATAAACCATCAACAATAACATCAAATTACAAGTAATGTAATTGGGAAACAACCCGATAATCAAGTCTGATCCAATTGTTCTTTAAACAAGAAAGTAAATAACATCACTGACTGAGTATGGAAGAACATATACTCAGAGAAATCTATGGCAATCACCTAGTCCTTGGTTCCTGGTTCTGCTCCAGTGCCTGCTCCTGAACCTGCTTCTGCTCCTGCTAAAGCACCTGTCCTGTAAACCTCAGAGTGGATCTCCTCTGCTAAACCTGGGGACATAATCCGGATCCAGGTCCTCAGGGGACATAGCAAGGTACAAGAAAGCTCAAGCCAAAATAAATACAGTGCAGAAAATAGATGAGTAAACAAGGTAATACTAAATAACCAGCTAAGTGAAATACAAGATGAGATCATCACTAAAACTCAGGCTGAAACCACTACAAGCTCTGTGTCGGGGAGCCGGTAACAGTGATATCACTAGTAGAGTGCCTAGCTCTGATATAGAGTCTGAGGCCTCACAATAAATATAACACTAGTAGAGTGCCTAGCTCTGATATAGAGTCTAAGTCCTCACCATAATAAATATATATATATAAATCAGCCTGTAGCCTATGTGTCTCTCCCCACCCAATGTAATCACACGTCTCATGTCCATGACACGCAAGATCAAAACTAATACAGCAAGTCATAATATGAACTAAGAATATAATGTCTATGTCAATCCTGTATCCTACACAGAATTACCATGAATATCTCAGAAAGATTCTGTATCATGATCTGTGTCAGGTGTCCTGGGTATAATGTACTTGATATGGCAAGTACGAGAATATAAATGTCACGATATCCATCTCTAGTTGACCTTACACAACCCCGCGTACGGTGTTGGCACCCGACTATTAATCAGAAGCTAAGTAAGTCAAACGGCCCTAGGTTTAAGCATGTACAACAGTTAATTAAGTCAAGTAATTAAGTAATAATACTGCAGGATTTTGGCAAGGTACACTTGCCTGGGTTTCCGGCTCCAATTGTAGCTCTGGGTTCAGCAAGAATTGTAGGCAGTACTCCGGTTGCTGAAACAAACATCATCATCAGATCCAGAAAATATCAATCAGCTAAAAACGCCTGTCCTTGAGTCCAATTTGGAGACAAGGGCAAAAATGACAATTTCGGGCAAAACGGGGTCCAAATGTGGGCCGCTTTGCACCGAAAAATACATCAGGGTCAAAGGTCTCTAAATCTGTCCAACTTAGTGTTAACAGGTCAGGAACGATGATACGAACCCAGCAGAACTTCCATAATTGGATTCCGATGAGCCGTTCTCAAAATCGTCCGTCAAGTGGAGCCTGTGGGGCCCACGACACACGATTCTGTCAACGTTCTCAGAATCGAACCAAACTTGGCTCACAGGACCAGCGTATTGCTACAAGTCTGATGGTGCAAGTTTTGTCTCGATCCAATGTGTATACACTAAGTTACAGCGAGATACAGAAAAGTCGGATACGGGACGTTGTCCGCGGATACGCACTGATTCCAGTGTGCACGCACATCCGAATCAGCTTATGCGAAATCTCGCACGTCCGTATCAACGACGCGCACGTATCGGTGAAGACCGCACGTGACCAAGTCGTCCCGTTTGGCGGGGCGTACTCAGTTTCGGGGTAAAACAGGGCGTTGGTTTTCCTGTTTTTGGATTGCGGTTCGCGATCACCACAGGACGCGATGCACCGAGAGGGTTGCACGGGCATCGAGGTGGTCATGTGTAAACCCCCTAAATTTTCAAAATTTTAAAAACTGGATTTTTCACAATTTTTTGGAATTTTCTGAGAATTTTCTGTAATTTAAAAACAGGGTTTTAATTTTTAAATGATTTTTAATTGATATTAAACAATATTAAAATATTATGAAAATAATATTTTTGGATGTAAAATGAAAAACTGGACTTAGGACAATTTTTCTGGAATTTATCGGACCCCAGACCTATTTTTTAAATGCCTAAAAACTATTTATTTAATTAATTAATTATTTATTAATTAATTTACTGTTTTTAATAATATTATTATTATTATTATTATTATTTAAAACCCTTAGCCCGGCCCAAACAGTCCGGCCCATCACCCAGCCTGTTGGGCCGGCCCGGCCCAGCCCAACTCGAGCCCAGCCCTAGCGGGTCGGGTCGGATCCGCCAGACCCGACCCGAACCCGACCCGCCACGACCCTCTCCCTCTCCCCGCTTCCCGCGCCGCCCCGCCCGGCCGCAGCAGCCCGATCCGCCCGGCCACGCGCCGCTCGCAGCGCCCACGTCCCCCACGACCTCCGCCTCCCCCGCTCGGCTCCGCCTCGCCCGGCGCTAACCGCTCCCCCCCGCCTTTATAAACCCCTCTCTCCCCCGCCGCTGACGACCACCGCCACCGCCACTACGCCGCCCGCCTCCGCCCTAGCAGCGCCTGCCGCCGTACCCCCACCGCCGTCGACGCCCGGACCGGCCAGCCACCGCAGCGCTCCGCCCCTCCTTCCTTCTCCGTCGAGCCCAGCCGTAGTCGACAGCAGCCCGCGCCGCCTCCAGCGCCGCCTCCAGCGCCGCCGCCTCCGCCCGAGCAACGCGCCGCCCTCCGCCGCAGCTCCCCCGGCCGGCCTCCCCCGCCCTGGGCCGCCGCAGAGCCGCCGGAGCTCGCCTGAAACCCTAACCCTAAACTGAATTCCTGTGTCCGACCGTGTCGGACACGTGTCGGACACGATTTTGACCCCGGTTTCTCGGGTCCCTTCAGGTGCGTGTATCTTTTTGCTCGTAGCTCCGTTTTTGATTCCGCAAATTGCGTTGCGAAGCCTGTATGACCCTCTCGGTGTTCGGACAAACTGTTCGGGGCATCGCGTCCTGTGGTGTTCGTACACCGCGATCCAAAAACAGGAAAAAAAACCCGACCCCGATTCACCCCGGAACTGGGTTCGCCCCGCCAAACGGGATGACTTGGTCGCGTGCGGTCTTCACAGATACGTGCGCCTCGTCGATACGGACGTGTGAGATTTCGCGGAAGTCGATTTGGGTGTGCGTGCACACCGGAATCAACGCGTATCCGCGGACATCGGCCCGTATCCGTACTTTCTGGAATTCACCCTAACTTTGTGTACACACGTCGGATCGAGACGAAACTTGCGCCATCGGACTCGTAGCGATACGCTGGTCCTGTGGGTCAAGTTTGGTTCGATTCTGAGAACGTTGACGAAATCGCGTGTCGTGGGCCCCACAGGCCCCGCTCGACGGGCGATTTTGTGTTCGGCTCATCGGAATCCAATTCTGAAAGTTCTGTTGGGTTCGTATCAGCGTTTCTGACCTGTTGACACTAAGTTTGGTGAATTTGGAGACCGTTGACCCGAACGCGTTTTTCGGTGCAAAGCGGGCCCACCGGTGGACCCCGTTTTGGCCCGAAACTGCCGTTTCTGCCCTTGTCTCCAAATTGGACCCAAGGACAGGCGTTTCTAGCTGATTGATATTTTCTGGATCTGATGGTGATGTTTGTTTCAGCAACCGGAGTACCGCCTACAATTCCCGTCGAAGTCAGAACCGCGAACATAGCCGGAACCACAGGCAAGTGTACCTCGTCGAAACTTGCAGCTTGCTACATATTTTCTGGACTTGGTTATACATCAGTAGGCAAGTAAAGCCTGCCAATTCTTAGACATTTCTGATTATAGTATTTTACTTGATTTTCTGGTAGTTTCTTATGTAACTTGTTTAACTGCTCAACCCAGGACACCTGACACTATTCATGTGACGGAATTGCCTGAGATATACCTGGTGATTCCGTATAGGTTACATATTCATGTCATTACAGTTTACATGCTTAGATTCTAGCCTGACTCATTGCATTAGTTCAAACTTGCGTGACTTGTACCTGATATATTCTGGAACTGTGACATGAGATTACATGGGGTGGGGAGAGTATTACCATATCAAGGCTGATTATAATATAAATAATGTTATCTGGAGGTGTCCTAGTCTCTGATACAGAGCTTTGGCACAAGTTCTGGCTCTTCGAGAAAATACTGCTATGGTTTCTTAGACACTGATCCTGTAGTAGTCTCAGCCTGAGTATGACTAAAACTCTCACTTGCATATCACTAGCTGGTTTACATATTTACCCTGCTGTTTATTTTATTGCTGCACTGCATATGTTTTGGCTTGTATTTTCTGTACCTTGTTATGTCCCCTGAGGACCTGGAATGGACTATGTCCCCAGGTGTAGCCGCAGAGAACTACCCCGAGGTGTACGGTACAGGAGCACTCCTTGGAGCAGAACCCGGAACTGAGGACGAGATAGTGGCCGAAGACTTCTCTTGAGCACCGGCTTCAGTTATACAGTATTTCCATTTCCAGCATTTTAAATTCCTGTCTTTTCTTAAATGTAACAGACTAATTCTCGGATTTGTTCCCGAGATAGCTTATTTGAGATTTCAGTATTTATTTCCATTGCATAATTTCTGGCTTTTAATCTGTGATTTTCTGTGGATGAGAATAGTAATACCTGAGACTTGTACTTAGTACTGCTAGACTACAGCTTAAGCATGCCCTGATGGATCCATTAAATTGGGTTGTCCATCGGTGCGTGCTGCTGGCCATTGCTCACGTGCTCAGTCCCTCGTCATTTTGGGACTAGGGCGTGACATGGTTTTTGTGGTGGCCCATGCAGGTCTACGACTAAATTGTTCGGTTTTAACTTAGGGACCGAACAGGCCTACAATAAGATAGGATAAGTTTTTAGGATCTCATCCACTTGCTTGAATCATTTTTGATATCTGTATCGTATTCGAACTAATTTGAACTTGCATCTTGCCTTGATTCCTGTGCGCCTCTTATTGGTTATTTTGGATACAGGGAAATGGACCCACAAGAATGTAACGAGACTCCCGCCAGAACGCCACAAGCTACGGGTATCACCTACGACGACGAAGTGACACCAGTCGGAGGAATTCCCACAACTCAACAGAGCCAGCCGGCAGGTCAACCTACCTCCCGATTCCGGCGTGATGACATCCCACCTCCGCCGCAGTTCGTTCCACCAACGCCCGTACTCCCACCAGGACAGCCGATTGACGGGCAGCAAATATTCCAAATGATCTACGCGATGATGCAAGCACAGCAACAAGTCCAACACGAGGCTCAGCGTCGCGAAGCTAACTTCTTAAGGGACAGCATCGTAACTGCACTGGAGCAGGCCAACCTACCAGCTCGACGGCCAACTACAGGCTCAATCACTGACTTCTGCCAACTGAAGCCCCGCACTTTTTCTGGAAAAGAGGAGCCCACAGAAGTTCACGAGTGGCTCACCAACATTCGGCATCAACTTGAAGCAGCTGAACTTTCACGGGAACGCTGGATGACTGCCGTCCGAATGCAATTGACGGATAATGCCCATCACTGGTGGCTATCCGAGGAGATGCGACTCGGACCAGACCGAGTCACCTGGGAAGAGTTCTCCAGACTCTTCCAGGAAATGTACATTCCTGCCATCGCTCGATCAGAACTGCGGGACAAATTTAATCGCCTCACTCAGGACTCCATGACGGTGGAAGAATACAAAGCTGAGTTCATTCGGTTGAGCCGCTTCGCCCCCACCCTGATCCCGACTGAGGAAGAGAAGGCCGAGAAATTCTTCGACGGACTGAACATTGAGCTGCAGAAACTAATTGGGTCCGTCGCACCAACATCATACTCGGACGTCCTTGCTGCGGCTCGACGCATAGAGCGCGTCACCAAGAGAGAAACCAGACTGAAGCGGTCGTCCCCATCCTCACCAACCAAAGCAGCACAAGAAGAATCTGCAAAGAGACCGCAACAACAGCAGAAAGCATCTACACCACCAGTGGTAGTCCTCCTTACTTGTCATTACTATGGCAAAGCAGGCCATATCGCCAAGGAATGCCGACGCAGACTAGGATTGTGTTTGGCATGCGGATCCCGTCAGCATTCGGTAAGGGATTGCACTCAACGTGGGGAAGGAACACCAAGGGCGAACCAGCAAACTCCACCAGCGCCTCGAGCAGCACCCTACCAGCAAGCTCAGCAGCAACCGAGGAATCTACCTCAAGGACGAGAGCAAGCTTATGCGCTGACTGTGCAGGACGCTGATGCGAGTAAGTGATTCATAGTTATCTGTTTTAGTCTTGTGCAGCTCGTGCCTATTGGTTCGTGACCTCAGCCCCAACCTAGTAAATTGCAATTTGTTAATAACAAACCTGGTTTTCATAAAAGTTGTAGATCTTTTGTTTTAACTAGAATTTCCTGGAAAGTGTAAACTTTCAAATTTTTTTAGGGAAACGGTATTTTCCTGAAGTATCTTGTGATGTATTTTCAAACGATACCTGCGACCGTGTCATCTCTGCTGACCGGTTATTCTTTGATTGCGAGAACGCAATCCTCTTAAGGGGGGTAGATTGTAAACCCCCTGAATTTTCAAAATTTTAAAAACTGGATTTTTCACAATTTTCTGGAATTTTCTGGGAATTTTCTGTAATTTAAAAACAGGGTTTTAATTTTTAAATGATTTTTAATTGATATTAAATAATATTAAAATATTATGAAAATAATATTTTTGGATGTAAAATGAAAAACTAGACTTAGGACAATTTTTCTGGAATTTATCGGACCCCAGACCTATTTTTTAAATGCCTAAAAACTATTTAATTAATTAATTATTTATTTATTAATTAATTTACTGTTTTTAATAATAATAATAATATTATTATTATTATTTAAAACCCTTAGCCCGGCCCAAACAGTCCGGCCCATCACCCAGCCCGTTGGGCCGGCCCGGCCCAGCCCAACCCGAGCCCAGCCCTAGCGGGTCGGGTCGGATCCGCCAGACCCGACCCGAACCCGACCCGCCACGACCCTCTCCCTCTCCCCGCTTCCCGCGCCGCCCCGCCCGGCCGCAGCCGCCCGATCCGCCCGGCCACGCGCCGCTCGCAGCGCCCACGTCCCCCACGACCTCCGCCTCCCCCGCTCGGCTCCGCCTCGCCCGGCGCTAACCGCTTCCCCCCGCCTTTATAAACCCCTCTCTCCCCCGCCGCTGACGACCACCGCCACCGCCACTACGCCGCCCGCCTCCGCCCTAGCAGCGCCTGCCGTCGTACCCACACCGCCGTCGACGCCCGGACCGGCCAGCCACCGCAGCGCTCCGCCCCTCCTTCCTTCTCCGTCGAGCCCAGCCGCAGTCGACAGCAGCCGGCGCCGCCTCCAGCGCGCCTCCAGCGCCGCCGCCTCCGCCCGAGCGACGCGCCGCCCTCCGCCGCAGCTCCCCCGGCCGGCCTCCCCCGCCCTGGGCCGCCGCAGAGCCGCCGGAGCTCGCCTGAAACCCTAACCCTAAACTGAATTCCTGTGTCCGACCGTGTCGGACACGTGTCGGACACGATTTTGACCCCGGTTTCTCGGGTTCCTTCAGGTGCGTGTATCTTTTTGCTCGTAGCTCCGTTTTCGATTCCGCAAATTGCGTTGCGAAGCCTGTATGACCCTCTCGGTGTCCGGACAAACTGTTCGGGGCATCGCGTCCTGTGGTGTTCGCACACCGCGATCCAAAAACAGGAAAAAAACCCGACCCCGATTCACCCCGGAACTGGGTTCGCCCCGCCAAACGGGATGACTTGGTCGCGTGCAATCTTCACAGATACGTGCGCCTCGTCGATACGGACGTGTGGGATTTCGCGGAAGTCGATTTGGGTGTGCGTGCACACCGGAATCAACGCGTATCCGCGGACATCGCCCCGTATCCGTACTTTCTGGAATTCACCCTAACTTTGTGTACACACGTCGGATCGAGACGAAACTTGCGCCATCGGACTCGTAGCGATACGCTGGTCCTGTGGGTCAAGTTTGGTTCGATTCTGAGAACGTTGACGAAATCGCGTGTCGTGGGCCCCACAGGCCCCGCTCGACGGGCGATTTTGTGTTCGGCTCATCGGAATCCAATTCTGAAAGTTCTGTTGGGTTCGTATCAGCGTTTCTGACCTGTTGACACTAAGTTTGGTGAATTTGGAGACCGTTGACCCGAACGCATTTTTCGGTGCAAAGCGGGCCCACTGGTGGACCCCGTTTTGGCCCGAAACTGCCGTTTCTGCCCTTGTCTCCAAATTGGACCCAAGGACAGGCGTTTCTAGCTGATTGATATTTTCTGGATCTGATGGTGATGTTTGTTTCAGCAACCGGAGTACCGCCTATAATTCCCGCCGAAGTCAGAACCGCGAACATAGCCGGAACCACAGGCAAGTGTACCTCGCCGAAACTTGCAGCTTGCTACATATTTCCTGGACTTGGTTATACATCAGTGGGCAAGTAAAGCCTGCCAATTCTTAGACATTTCTGATTATAGTATTTTACTTGATTTTTTGGTAGTTTCTTATGTAACTTGTTTAACTGCTCAACCCAGGACACCTGACACTATTCATGTGACGGAATTGCCTGAGATATACCTGGTGATTCTGTATAGGTTACATATTCATGTCATTACAGTTTACATGCTTAGATTCTAGCCTGACTCATTGCATTAGTTCAAACTTGCGTGACTTGTACCTGATATATTCTGGAACTGTGACGTGAGATTACATGGGGTGGGGAGAGTATTACCATATCAAGGCTGATTATAATGTAAATAATGTTATCTGGAGGTGTCCTAGTCTCTGATACAGAGCTTTGGCACAAGTTCTGGCTCTTCGAGAAAATACTGCTATGGTTTCTTAGACACTGATCCTGTAGTAGTCTCAGCCTGAGTATGACTAAAACTCTCACTTGCATATCACTAGCTGGTTTACATATTTACCCTGCTGTTTATTTTATTGCTGCACTGCATATATTTTGGCTTGTATTTTCTGTACCTTGTTATGTCCCCTGAGGACCTGGAATGGACTATATCCCCAGGTGTAGCCGCAGAGAACTACCCCGAGGTGTACGGTACAGGAGCACTCCTTGGAGCAGAACCCGGAACTGAGGACGAGATAGTGGCCGAAGACTTCTTTTGAGCACCGGCTTCAGTTATACAGTATTTCCATTTCCAGCATTTTAAATTCCTGTCTTTTCTTAAATATAACAGACTAATTCTCGGATTTGTTCCCGAGATAGCTTATTTGAGATTTCAGTATTTATTTCCATTGCATAATTTCTGGCTTTTAATCTGTGACTTTCTGTGGATGAGAATAGTAATACCTGAGACTTGTACTTAGTACTGCTAGACTACAGCTTAAGCATGCCCTGATGGATCCATTAAATTGGGTTGTCCATCGGTGCGTGCTGCTGGCCATTGCTCACGTGCTCAGTCCCTCGTTATTTTGGGACTGGGGCGTGACATCATGCAGGCTACGCGTCACAACTGACGGAACGAGAAACAGAGCTACGAGGAGAGAGATACAGGTACCTGAACAGGGCTCGAGAAACTACATTTTCTCGTGTCCGACACGACTCGACGTGTCCGTGTCCTGAGTCGCCTAGGGTTAGGGTTTGGGGATGCGGGCCGGAGCTGCGGCGGGGGAGGCCGGTCGGAGGGGCTGGGGCGGCGCCGGTGACGCTGGGCGGAGGCGGCGTCGGCGACCGTGTTGAGGCTGGCCGGGGCTCGGCGGAGCTCTGGCCCGCTGCTGCAGCTGCTCTCGAGGGTGGAGGAAGGAGGAGGAAGGAGGAGGAAAGGTCGGGGCGGTGCTGGCGAGGGCGGGGCACGGCGGCGCTGGCGGCACGGCGAGGGGAGTGGTGGCACAGACACGACGGGGAGGAGGAGTAGGTCGGCGGGGGAAAGGAAGGAGGAGGAAGGGTTTTATATAGGGGTGGAGCGGGGAAACTGAGCGTCGACCGGTGAGGGGAGGGGAAGGTCGTCGATCGGCGGTTACAGGAGCTGGAGATGAGAGGTTGTCAGCGGCCACGGCGTAACGGCCGGAGCGGCGCGGGAGGGGAACCGCCAGGGTCGGGCTGGGGGAGATGAGAGGTTACGGGTTCGGGTTTTGACGGGCCGGGTCGGGTCTGACCCGGATCCGACCCGTTAAGGGGTTGGGCCGGTTCGGGTAGACCGGCCGGTCTGGGTCAGTTTATTATGGGTTTAGGTGAACCGGGTTTATTTAATTAGGTTTAATTAATCAATAGATTTTATGGCTTTAAAAATCCATCCGGGGTCCAATAAATTCCCGGAAAATTACCCTATGTCTAGATTTTCATTTTACACCATAAAATATTATTTTCATAATATTTTAATATTAATTAACCTCAATTAAAAATTATTTAACTATTAAAACACCTTAGTTTAATTAGAGAAAATTCCAGAAAATACAGAAAATTGAGGAAAACTTCCAAATTAAAAATCCTTGAAAATCAGGGGATTTACACGTGTATTTCTCAAAGTCTTGCCCATATGAGGAGTTACCAGATTTGGAGCAAAAGGGAAGCTAAGCCCAAGATTCGTTGGCCCGTTCGAAATACTTAAGCGAGTCGCCCTAGTCGCATATCAGATTGCCCTGCCACCGTCACTATCTGAAGTGCACGATATCTTCCATGTTTTATAACTTAGGAAGTACGTGTACTACCCGAGTAATGTGGTGGATCTTGATCAACTGGACTAGAAGGCAGACTTGACGTATGTTGAACATCATGTGCTGATCTTGGATCACAAGAAAAAGCTGCTTCGAAGTCGTTATGTCCCTCTCGTGCGCGTGCTTTGGAGAAATCATTCGGTTGAAGAATCGACCTGGGAGCTTGAGTCTGAGATGAAGGAATTTTTTTTTCATTATTTCATAGTGGTAGGTTCTATTCCTAAATTTCGTGGACGAAACTTCTTATTAGTTGGTTAGGATGTGGTGCCCCGTTTTCCCTTTTCGGGGAGCGCGGCTAAGAAATACTTTCGGTATCGTTCGATTGGGATAGTTTGAATCAAGATATTTTTCTCATTATGGATTTTCTCTTCAGAATCGATTCCTATATTCAGTGGACGCGCGCCCCAAGGATGGACTTAGCGGCAGAGTTAAGAGGGACCACTCCGCTGCAAGTTTTTTGCCTAGTTTTCGCTGTCACCTTGTTGCTTTCGTGCTTTGAGTTAGTTTTCGGATTTACGTTTTCTTGTCCGATTTTAATGGATTTTATTATTTTTGTTCGTTGAACTGTATTTTATTCCGAGCTTGGAAAGAGTAGGAGAGGTATTGATCATCTGTTCGTGGCAATGCCGGTGATTGTGCAGTAGACGTCGTGCGAGCGGAGTCTTGAAGCACCTCTTTCCTTCTTTCTCTCCAACCAACAAGTGAGTGGCTATAATTCGATTCAGTTGACCCTTCTTCCAAGTCTTCACATCTAAAACCTTGCCTTCTCGATTATTCCGATCAAACAATACCATAATAACTAAAAGATGTCAAGATAAAATAGAATAGACTTGGATTACTTTATGCTTGTCAATCAACTTGTGAACGGTTACCTTGTTGCATGCTAGTTAGTTAAAATATTCTTCATCATACTTCAATTCTAGTTAGAATGTATGTACTTCTTCTATGATTTTGATATGTATAGAATACACCTTGCTATACAATAAACTGATCAGTGAGACTATGCAAAATAGATCATGCCATGTAACTCGTCTCGTACTTGTATTGCCTTAAACTGTACCGTTGATAATTAGTATTAGACGTCGTTTGGTCACGGATAACTTGTGCACAAGATTTTTGGTTCCTGTGGACGATCGTCGGGGCACTGAGACCGTTCCGATCCGGACGGAATGATCTGTATAGTCGTCTGTTATGGACGGAATATCATGCAGCGGGGCTCGCCACCTGCGTTGCATGTCATTCTCGTCTCGAGACTATAACTCGTCCTTAATGGCATCATGTTGGTGACCCCCTCGTATATTTAAACTTTGCAAGCTAACTATGTCTTCGTGTTCAGGGAAGGTCACGGTAAGTATTATGCAGGTAGTTCAGACGGGCAGGTAAAAGTTACCGAACGGTGGCATGTTTATTTCAGTAAACTTCCATATCTAATGCTTGCTTGTAAAATGGACTAAGACAAGATAGAAAGACCACATAATAACTTGCATGATTCATATAAACAACATGTGGATTGGTATAGTTGGGTTAGCTCGCCTTCACTAGTGTATTTTGATGTAATGACCCTCATTGCAACAGGTTCCCCGTACCAAGGAGATCCTGCAAGAAGCTAGAGCGACTTTCCAATCCAGTCCACCTACTGGCACGTTCTTATCGTGCCTTCCAAGAAACGTTTTGAAGATCCAGGAGCTCGTGTATAAAACTTATGCAGCTCCGTAGAAAGGCGATAGATTCGCCCGAAGGTGTCTATAGTTTTAAAGTTTTAGTAAAATAATATAATGTACCGGACGGTTATCTCATTTTGAGTCCACTTTTGTAAGCCCGTACGAAAATTATTAGACTCGTTCAAGAGTTTATAAAAGATGTCCATTATCAATAAAGAGAACTTTTCCATAATTTAATTATCTGCGTAATCTGAATATGTGTATAACACACTAGTCCAAAAATACGTAGGACTATGAATACGTTACATGCCAGCTACGCATTCGACCAGACTCTGGTCCGACTCGAATACGTATAAACTATATAATAAGGGTAACTATCTAAGAATACTGAAAATATCTGTCTCAATCCACATAAAGAACAAAGTATCAAGAATGAACTACATGTGCTAAAGTCGGCCGCCCAGTAACACATAAGCTCGAATAGACTCGAGAAAGGAATATGAGTCTATAAAACTAGGCTACATCAGCAGATGAATAAAAAAATATAAATAATAACCATAACTCCAAAAGAACAAATATAAGTACCTGGCACCAATGTCTGCAAAACAAAGAAACTCCAGGCAGGCTCCACAACGGTCTATGCTGCAAAACTGGCAAGGGACTAGGTCCTCAGAGGAACGTAACAAGGTACAAGAAACAGCATGCCAAAGTAAAATAGTATAATGCCACACACTCCAGGGTAAACTAATATAACCATCTAAGTGATATACACGTGAGAGCATCACTCGTACTCAGGCTGAAACCACTACAGGCTCTGTGTCGGGGAGCCCATAGCAGCAAGTAATATCTCGTAGGGCCAATAAATGTGCCAAAGATCTGAGACAAAGTCTAAGGCACCTCCAGTAATGTAGTATATATATAAATAATCAGCCTGTAGTATGGTGTATCTTTTCCCACCCAATATAACCTCACATATCAAGTCCATAATGCCTCATGTCCATAACACGCAAGATCATGACCTCTAGCTAGTACAACGAGTCATAATGATATCTCTATATATGCAAGTCTCATATATATCACGAATCCTGTAAGCCTATACAGAATCATCATGAATAACTCAGAAAAGATTATGTCACATGAATAGTGTCAAGTGTCCTATGGTATGGCGTATTTAGTAAAGTAAGCACGTAAAATATAGGATCGTGGTATCAACTCTCTAAGTGACGTTACACGACTCCGCGTACGGCGTCGACACCCGAATCTTGTTCGGACACTAAGCAACGTCTCATGGTCCTAGGTTGAACAGGTACATCACGGAAGTATAGATATAGAAAGAACATAAGCAAATAATATATCAGGATCTCTGCAGGCTTGGCAAAGTACACTTGCTTGGGCTTTGAACTCCGTTAGTTGCTCCTGTAAAAGTAAAATATCCAAGTACGTCTACGGATGCTGTAACTAACATCATCATTGTTCTCAGAATACTTGAAATAGCTAGGATTGACTATCCATAAGTCCAATTTGGACACAGGGACAAAATTGACAGTTTTGGGTCAAAGCGGGGTCTACATGTGGCCCACTTCGCACCAAAAAATATGTCGAAGATAAATTCTCCAAATTTGGAAAAGTTAGTGTATATGAGTCTAGAACGATGATACGAACCCAACGGAACATCCAGAACTAGATTTTGATGATCCGGTCACAAAATCACCCGTCAAGTAGAATTGTGGGGCCCGCGAAACGGTGTTTCGTCAATGTTCTCAGAATCGAACCAAACTTGGATCACAGGACCAGTGTAACGCTATGAATCCAATGGTGCAAGTTTCGTTACGAATGACAAGCACACACGAAATTATGACGAGTGTCAGAACAGATCGATACGGTATTTTTTGACGGATACGCGTTGATTTCGGTGTGCACGCACATCCAAATCAAATTCCATAAAATTCCACACGTCCGCGTTAACAATACGCGTCTTTCGGTATAATTAGTACACGACAAAGTCCCCTCGTTTGGCAGGACGTACCCCGTATCGAGAAAATTTGGGTTTAGGAAATCAAGTTTTTGACAAAATTCGACAACAAATAAATCACAGTATACATCGAATTAAAATAAAGTGTTTAAAGGGATTAAAACTAGTTTATGTTGTCTAAATTACTGTAAAAGTAGAATTTTAATATTGTGTGCCGTTATGAAGATAACGGGACTCAAATACGCGCACCTGGGACAGTTTCTGTTCTCACAACTCGGTCAATTTTTTTGTTTTGTGTCGCGATTTACAATAGACACGGGATACGATAAGCTAAACTAATTACACAGGGTTCATATGGGTCATGTGGTCGTCACATAGGATTTGATGGGTCGTTATTTGGATTACTGTGTAGGGAGATATAGTGGTGGAAAGAAGTGTACCTCGCTGCTCGCTGCTACTCGGGATTCTGGGCGACTGCTCTCGGCGGCGTGCGGTGGCGTTCGTCGGCGTCGGCGGCGGTCGACGGTGGTCGGCTGGACTGGTGGGGAGATACTGGTGGTGATGGTTGTGGCGCCCCGTTTCCCCTAATCGGGAAGTGCTGCTAAGAAATACAAACGGCATCGTTCGATCGGGATAGATTAAAACAAGAACTCGTCCTCGTTATGGATTTGTTTCTTCAGAATCGATTTCCATATTCAGTGGACCGTGCCCCCGAGATCGACTTAGCGGCAGAATCAGGAGGGTCCTCTCCGCTGCATCTTTTGTTGCTTCAGATTTTGATGTCGCTTGTTGCTTTGTGCCTTGAGTTGGTTTTCGGATTTTTTGCTTGAGATTTCTTGAACGGTTTCGATGGATTTCATTGTTTTCGTTCATTAAACTGCACTTTAATTCCGAGATTGGAAAGAGTGGAAGAGGTATTGATAAGTTGTTCGTCGATGCAGGTGATCAAGTAGTAGGCGGCTTACGAGCGGAGTCTTAAAGCACCTCTTTCCTTCTCCCTTCCAACCAACTAAGTGAGTGGCTACCATCCCGATTAGCTAGCCCTTCTTCCAAGTCTTCACACCTAAAAATCTTGCATTCTTGTTATCCCGATCAGACGATACCAAAGTAATAACTAAAAGATATATAAAAAGGGAATAGACTTGGATTATATTGCTTGTCGATCAAACATGTGAACTGTTATCTTATTGTATGCTAGTTCATTTCAAATATTCTATACATGCTTCAATTGAGTTAGAATGCATCTTCTTCTATAAATTATGCTAAGTAAGGAACAAACTTGTTATGAAATAAACTGTCAGTAAGACTATGCAAAATAAATCATGTAATTTTAATTGTCTCGTGTTTGATGATAAACAAAAGAATGAAACTAGATTTATACGAAACCCTTTCTTTGTTTACGAACAAGAAAAAAGAGAGTACAATTAATCCTATACGAGGATGTTAAGTACAATAAAAATAATTTTGGGAAAAAATTGCTATAGGAGTCTGATCTGCGGTCGATCACTTTGTCCCTTGGACCACACGATGGCGAAGAAGTGCTGTAGAAGAAGAAGAAGCTTCAAAGGTTGCAAGAGGGATTGAATTCTTGTTGCCGAAGTTGTCAATCGACGCTCTCTGTCTGTGCTCTCTGCTCCTCTTTTTTCTGATCTTCTTTTACCCTGTGACTAGAGGTCTCTATTTATAGAGATTTAGTCACAATAACTGCCCAGTTGGCGTAGAAGCCAAACTGTGAAGGAAGTGACATCTTTTACGCGACGGTTATAATAACTGCTACCCACGTTTGAATGATCTCCTGAATCCGCGTATGACACGTGTCCCATTATGAGGTAACGCGTATAACTGCTTCTCGAGGATCATGGCATGTAAGCCACGTAGGTAACTGCCCCTCGCGTAGAGATGGTTGGCATAAAAGCCAAATAACTGTCTCATTGGCGTAAAATCCAAATAGCTGTCTTGTTGGCGTAAAAGCCAATTTCAGCGTAAAACTTGATGTTGTATGAATAATAGATAACCGGCGTAAAAAATAGCCAATTATCCTTCCTGACTGAGGTCATGAGCGTATTCTGGGCTAAATAGCCTTATCACGTACCTTTGCAAATATAGCCTGAGTTGGCATATTTCGAGAAAATAGCATACGACGTACTTCTATAGTTGAAAATAGCCTGGTTGGCGTAACATGCAAGGATGGTGATGTGAGTGTATTAGCCTTAGTTTTAGCTCTCCCAGTCGTTAAAAATAGAACAAAATCTCGTGCATTAAATGCAGAGATCTGCCCCCATCTCGTGCATTAACTGCAGAGATATGCCTCGAGCTCTGTACGAGAGACAGCTTTTGACGTGGCGTCTGATTTTGTCTCATGTTGAGCGTAAAAAACTCATCTCTGCCTGTGTAAAATAGGTAGCGTATTCCTTGAATGCGTAAAAATGACTTATATCAAGGATATGTCACTAAACGACAGCCTGGGCCTCTATACAGAATCATTATTACAGCCGTCCTCTCGATCGTCGTGCAGTACTCTTTGTCAGGAGTCAGGTTCAATGTTTTGTCTGACAGGTTCATTCGAGGAATACGAAGAGTTCTTCGTACAACTTCACACTGCATTAAAAGCAGACATATTTTACGCCGGAGGGAGGTGTAGCAACCTTTTTACGCCAAAACAGCCTTTGAGTGATGCTTTACGCGGGCTGTTCTGAAGCCATATTTTATGCCACACAGCGCTGAAGCTCTATTTTACGCGTATAGCTCTAAAGTCATATTTTTATGCCACATAGCGCTGAAGCTCTATTTTACGCGGGCTTCATGCATGTTGGGGATTTTACACGTATAATTCCTCAGCGTATTTTTATGCTTCTACAAGACCCCCTTCAAAGTTTTCAAATTTCTCATAATTTGAAATACTTTGAATGAAGCATAAAACGGTCAAATTTGACTCGTTCTGCGAGGCTGATTTTTCGAAGATGTTTAGGAAGTTGTTGGGATTTGGTATGTTCTCTTCTGCCTATATAAAGGCAAGCGAGTGAACTTGTTTTTTCATACTTCCTTCACCAAAAAGATGGTTGCCGAGATTCATCGGGCTGACCTGAGGAAGAAGAAGATTATGCTCTTCCAGCATGTAAGAAGTCATAAAAAGAGGCATTTTCGAGCAAATATCCCCTGCAACGATGGATCATGGAAGGATATCATTGCTTTCTTTGCTCGGGATAATCAGCAATTTTATATGGCGATTCGTCCAGGAGAGAGTAAGGGTCCCATCGGACCACACATCTTGCTAGCTGTATTTTCTCCTATTATGAAGCTGGACGCAGGTGGGCAGCTTGGCCCTGTCTTACAGTATTGTGTTGGGTTTGAATCCCTAACACAATTCTAGGCATGGCTGCCATGGCGTATGGAGGTAGGCTTGAATAATTTATACAGGCCCAGTTCAGTATCCTCCCGCCATTGACCATTTTCTAGTTCATCGGCCGAAGAAGCCTATGAAGTGCCGTAGAAGAAGAACTAAAGATCTCCGTCAGACGAGAACCTAGCGTAATAGATTCCCATCATGATCTTGAGTGTTAATGAATAATCCTTTGTAAAAAAAAGGATTTCCATCATATGTAATCATGAAAAATGAAAAATCTTTTGTAAACTGGTTTTCCATCATATGTAATCATGATTAATAAACTTGTCTTCTTTTACGCATTGCTGATTTGCCATATTTGCTGTGAGGAAGTCTGATAATGTGCAGCTTCGACACGTATGAGTAATTTTTTACGCTGACTCTGATAAACGCTTATCCGGTCACGTCCCGACTTTTACGCGTAACGAAAGATGCGTAAAAAGCTCTTTAGCATTAAGTCGTCTTGAAGATCCAACTGTCATGCTGTTTTTGGACGAGGAGTCGCATAGAATTCTAAACTATCACTTCTCTGATACAAAGAATTTTTGTTCAGAACATCATCTTCAAGAATGGCAGGCCATACTTGAAATTAGATGTAAAGGATTCTGGCTAGACTTCGAATGAACTTCCAATGGCCCAAGAAGAAGAGTCATCTTCAATGCTGACATCTGTGTGTTTCAGTTACTTGGAATATATTATAGCCAAAAAGGAGCATTTTCTGCGTAAACCCTTGTAATTGGCCTTCTCGAGTATAAGACCCAAACTATCAAGATATACGCGTATCCTGTCCTGCACAATTTTAAGATATACGAAAAGTCATAGATCCGTAGCATCTGTAGCTTCTGAGCGTAAAATCATAGATCTGTAACTTTCGAGCGTAAAAGCTTCTGAGCGTAAAATCGTAGATCTGTAGCTTCTGAGCGTAAAACCGTAGATTTGTAGTTTCTGAGCATAAAAGCTTCTGAGCGTAAAATCATGGATCCTTGCTCTGCGCATAAAATCTGGATCCGTTATGCAGCATGACTGTCCGTCTTCTTTTTTAAATGATAGGCTGACGTGGTCCCAAATCATAACCGACTATTAAAAATCGGAATTGGTTAGGGATTCGAAGAGTTATCTGAACTCTATAAATAGCCCAAGTTCTTGAGATAAAAACCTTTCATCTGTTTCTGTAAAACCCTTTCTTTTTTAGAACTCTTCGTCTTCGTCCCTTTTTTGAGAACTCTGAGTTTCGCCATGGCACCAAAACAGGCCTCCGTCTCTAAGGAAAAGAAAGTCGCCTCTTTATTTCGCTCCACTGCTCAAGCACGAGCGACCCGTACTAGGCCAAGCGAGCCTCATTTTGAACGAAGTGCTCCGCCGTCTAGCTGCGCACCGGGCATCACAGGTAAAGACTTTGGGAGAAATAGAGAACCTTTCGCACACGTTGTACGTGTATGCGCAACAATACGCCCATATTTCTAATGTGTCAGCGTAAAAACTCTATATTTTCACAGTCTGGCGTAAAAACTCAGACTGTCAAAATTTGGCGTATACTACAAATTTTGAGTTTTATGTGCTGGATGTAAATTCCAGCGTAAAAACTCAAATTTTGGCAGTCTGGCATAAAGGCTCAGACTATTAGATTTTGGCGTATACTGCCAACCTTGAGTTTTACGCACTAGAAATAGATTCCAGCGTAAGACACAAGTTTTTGCAGTCTGGCGTAAAATCTCAGACTGTTTGGCCTTGGCTTATACTTCAAGAGTGTAGCGTCTAGCGTAAAACTGACTTATTTTCTTGCTTTTTGCAGTGGACCTACAGATCCCTCCTTTGGATGAAGTGATGGGCTCTGCTGCTGGGATGCTGAATTCCAACTATCTGGAGGATTTGTCCTATGTGACATTCCCCATCTCTGGAACCGAGTATCCTCAAGAAAGGAGAACTCTGATCTCGGCCCAAGGAGAACGAATGTTGCTGAGTATGATCAGTGGGGAGCCCCTGACGTATATAGACGGCTGAATATAAGAAACCAGGTTTCTTATTTGGGGATGTTATCGATAAACAATCTCAGACTATGCCCAAGACGGAAGATTGGGTGTTTTCTGCTGAGGGCACGGTCATGTATCTGCCAAGGATGCCTAGAGATTAACCTATCTCAGCGTTCTTCCATGTCACTCATCCCAGGAAGATGATGTGGACTCTGACTCCCGATCTTCAAGGCCAGCCGGGAAAGATCTTTTATAAGAAAGGATTGAATCGAGGAGCCTTTGTGAGCAGTCCTTCAGGCCCTGTTATGTCTTTCAGAGGATTACTACCGGGCATCGTCCCGAGTGAAGACACTTCACTAATCCAGCCGATTCAAATAGCGACTTTCTGCAATGACTTTATGGGAAAGGGAGGAGTATACCCCAAGGTTAACCCTCGCACCAGTGGATGGCTTAGCCCCCAGAATCTTGGATGGGCCAGTTTAACTGCCTGGGCCCTGAAGCACTTCCAGACGAAGCTGGAAAGTATTGGTTTATTTGCGGCTGTGAGTGCCACTAGTGTTGGGATGCCTCTAGCTTTGATGGAGCGATATAATTCGCTCACTGGGACTTTCGTCACTCCGCTAGCTGGGTTGGGCTTAGCCCTTCATGAGATGGCAGATATCTCAAAGCTGCCAATAGGAGACACTCCTTATGAAGAGTATGTTCCCATAAACAGGGAGCTGAGGGATACAAACCCTCGGGCAGTGGCAGTGTACCAGGAGCTGATGAGCCACTATCTTGCATGCACCACCTTCTACAAAGATCCCTCTGATTTGGCCTATATCAACAAATGGGTATCCTACCTCTTCTTCCATCAGGCCAGAAATGCCAAGCAGGACAAGGTTGTAGATAGTAGAGATAAGCCTTTGAACCTGCTGAGTATGCTTAGTGCCAACACAGTCGATGATCTCATTGAAGACGCTGGGGCTTCAGATTGTGTTCTCGCTGAAGAGATAGGGGGTTATCCTGCAGGCACTAAAGCCTACAGTTACATCAGGCATTATCGCAAGCCTCTGTCAAGGGAAGCTCAACTGGTTGGCTTCCTCTCTGTCTGGCTACGCCGATGGGTAGTGCCTGGCATCGCGTCTGCGGATCGCATTCATCGCAACACCTTATGGCCCGTAGTGCGTTTGGTGTTTGGAGCAAGATTGGGCCTGCTTTCTGCCATGGTATGCAGGATACAAGCTGGCCTAAGGGCCATTACTGATGGGCTGCTGGCTGATGATACACAGCGTGAAGGATATCCCAGAGTGGAATTACCATTTCTATATCTTATGGGATGGTTAATCCTTCACAACACCAGAGTGATGTCTCCTAGATCTGCCAGTGGTTCGGGCAATAACTTCCTGTTAAATTACAATAATTCTTCTTAGAATGTAACTAGCGTCATAGACTGTCGGCTAGCACTAAATTTTGCCCATAGTTGGAAGTTCTTCTGCATCGCCCCCCCCCCCGTACATATCAATCAACTGGGGACGAAACTTCAGGATGTGGGTCAGGGGAAGACTATTCTTTCTCCTGAAGCCTTTTACTGGTTGGTCTGTATTAGACCTTCCCACCTGCTGTACAGAAGTGAGGACCACTGCTACTTGGAGCCTTATCTGCCCAGCCGGTTCGCCAGGCAATTTGGGTACGACCAGTTGCACGTGGAGAATCCTATCACCAGCTTCAAGTTCAAAGGTGGACTTATTGAGATGGCGGTATTTCATCATAGGTTGTACCGGAGCAACCTTTGTTGTGCCTGCGACTTCTCTCTCCATGGAGTTGCATATTCTCCATTCGTACGCGCAGTTTTATGCGTCCATCAATACCTTCCATCATGATTTCGATGTACATAGAAGTTTCAGGATGCCCTCCCATAGGTCCACTGGAAGGGAGGAGATACCGTCTGTTTCCTCTGATGAAGGTGATAAAACTACCGGTACAGACGACTATTTGCTGATTGTACCGATAGGCGTAATAGCTCCGCTAGCAGAGCCTCTCATAATCTCCAATAAATGAAAGGCTTCCACTCTGAAAGAGCCTTCCCCCCGCAAGAAGAAGCAGACTGTCAGAGGTCCTAAAAAGACTTCCACCAAGGGGGCCTCTAGGAGTGAGCCTATTGTTTCCCCTGTTGGGGATGATTCTTTGATCAGGGGTCCTTCGCCTTTTAGAGAGGGAACCTCCACAGTTCCAGCTGACAGTACTGGAGATTCTTTGATCGCGATTGCTGCCGCTACCACCGTTGCAGGTAGTGCTTCGAGATCGCCTTCGAGGCCGAGCATAATAAGAATCAATATACCAGACAAATAATAGGCCTAGCCCCTTCTTCGTCTGTAAGTATCGCAAGCGAGATTCCACCTGATGAACCTCGAGTGGATCTGGGTGACGACTGAGATGACTACCCTCAAATGTCAGTTGGTGCACCCGCATCTCCAGGTATGACAGCTTGTTTAGCATCATTAAGAAATAATTTAGCTATACAAGCTGCAGACGCAACATATATACCATCGGCCATGGGTAAATATTGTCTTCACGCTTTCTTTAGGAAAATTAACATCAAATTGATATTAACTTTCTCTTATCTTATTTTCAGGCGAAGACATCTCGGGAGAGGGCAGAGTAGACACAACTTCTGATTTTGTTGCGGATCCAGCAAATGAAACGGCGGCGCCTGACGTCGACGAAGCATACTTTGAAACTGCCGATCTTTCATCCGCAACATTCTCGGGTGTCATCCCGCCAGTAGCAGTTCAAATAACATCAGAGGAGGATGAACCCACCATCTCGACCGTGCCTCCTTCGTCGAGCATGCCAGCAACTTCAACTGTTATTGGTGTGCCTTCTTTTGTTGCGCCATCTGTTGAAGCAACGACTGTGGCAACATCCTCTGTAGTCCTTCCGGATAGGAGAATTATCGATATTGCGGTAACTCCCAGCGTACATTCGATCATTGCTATGCTAGTTGAACAATATACTAGCATATTCTACCGCACTTTGAAAGAATTGATATCCATAGTGTTGGAGAAGAACCTAGGCTTTGATGCTCTGAAGACGTCCTCCAAGCTTACTATAGCGCCGATTAGAAATTTTAATGACGCTGAAAGAGTTGATGCGCTAGAGCAAATAGTTAATGGTTTAGAACAACCCATTAACGAATATTTGCAACTATCCCGAGGCAGCATCGACGATCTGGTTCAGGCTGAGTATGACTCCCTAACTGCGGAACTTGCTCAGCAGATAGAATCTCTAAACAAATCAATCCAGGAACAACAACAAGAGATAGATAAAGAGCAAGCAGTATTGGTGGAGAGTATTCCTCAGCTGGCCTCTGATGTTATTTGAACTGCTACTGGCGGGATGACACCCGAGAATGTTGCGGATGAAAGATCGGCAGTTTCAAAGTATGCTTCGTCGACGTCAGGTGCCGCCGTTTCATTTGCTGGATCCGCAACAAAATCAGAAGTTGTGTCTACTCTGCCCTCTCCCGAGATGTCTTCGCCTAAAAATAAGATAAGAGAAAGTTAATATCAATTTGATGTTAATTTTCCTAAAGAAAGCATGAAGACAATATTTACCCATGGCCGATGGTATGTATGTTGCGTCTGCAGCTTGTATAGCTAAATCAATGTAAACCCCCTCGATTTATTCGATAGATAGTTAGAGTAAATTTGGAAAAAATTTGATAGCAGATGTCGAGGTTTAGCGTAGAGATAATTTATTTGGAATTTAACTCAATTAATTAAAACCTTTGGCGCGGCCCATCATTTTTTGATTTTTTGGAGCCCAATATCAGCCCATAAATTCCGTTCAATTATTGTACTTCTGACCTGACCCGCCAAATTTGGCACTGGACTTTTCCGTCTTTAAAAATTTTTGTGTGCTCCAAATTAATTGCGCAACATTCCGAAAATTGTAACCCATATTTAATTTCGTGTCGGACACCTGTGTCGTTACCCTAAATTTTGAGATACCAACTTAACCCGTTGAGCCGGACCAACTAAAGGGTCCAAGACTGACTCCAAGCCCCCACCATTTTTGGCCTTTGCGTTATTCCCGGATTTTGACCCCAAGTGCCCCAATTAAATTAAAATTCGCGGGACACTTTATTTCTATTTTAATCGGGAATACCAACTTGGTAAATCCCATTTTAATCCTAAATTAATCCCAATGTCTTCCTAATTAAACTCATGCCTAACGCACAACACCCTCTCACCATGGAAATTTCTAAATATATTTTTCTCCGCAATTTTTGTGTCATTTTATGTGTCCATGCAATTTCCCGAATTTACGGGGCTAGGTTGCAATTATTGAATTGTGTGGCATCATCCTATTGGCCAAGAACTAATGAGAGGGTCCCAAAATAGGGTCCCATTCTCACCCACTCATTCACCCTTATGAAGAAACCTCCTCCTCTTCATGATTAATCCCAACCATCCATTTTGAATGGATTGATCCCAACCCTCCATCTCCTCCACACACACCCCTATAAAGTCACATCTCACCCCACCCTCAACACACATTCCCACCGGGCCTAATCCCAAGGGAAAACTCTACTCTCTCTCCTCACTCCTTCATGTAAAACCCCCTACCATGCAAATCTTCTTCTTCCTCCTTCGTTTTTCTTCTTCCTCTTCTTCCTTTATTGCTTCTCCCTACTGAGACCCGACCGGCCGGCCAACAACTCGACCCCGGCCCGAATCCAGCCTATTCCGGCCCGACTCCGACCCCTCCGGCCCATTCCCGCGGCTGAGAAGCCGGCCGACATTCTCGCGGCTGAGCAGCAGCCCGCTCCGGCCTGTTCCCGCGGCTGAGCAGCCCGCCGACGTTCCCGCGGCTGAGCTGTAGCGCCCCGCTCCGCGTCGGCGCTATGTACAAGTGGGATCAACTTGCTTGCTCGAACGGAAGTCTTCTCGGAGAGTTCCCGACCGATTAATCAAGGTGAGTGGGCAGAACTGCATTCTCTGATTCTTGCACGACTTAATAAAGAATCTGAGTTTTTGAATGCTTGTTTGCTTAAGAAGAATGTTTTCGTAAGAGAATGATAGAACCGACTCAGTATGCTAATAAGAGAACTCACATAGCTTGTCATCGAAACGAATCTGCTGCCTAATAAGAGAATATGAATACTTGTCAGAATAAGATAGAACCATTGCTATGCTAAAGAGATATAAGAAATGTGCATGCTTAGAAACACCGACACAGCTCAAACGAACCTTTGCCATGCTAAGAAGATAAGTAAACGAAATGCCTGAAATATGTTCCCTGAATATGCTAAGAAAGAAAGAGATAGTTTTTGCATGTTAAATAAGAATCAATCGTGCTTATCAAAAATATATTTTGCTTGTCTGTTTTGCTATATCGAACTGCTGCCTTTGATCCGTATATGCATAGACTAATAGTGCACCCTGATGTTCCGTGCCTTCGGGTTCCAGGGGGGTGTGCTATTAGATATGTGAAAAGATGTGTTTGCTCGAATAAGAAGAAGAGTATAGTCTAATAGTCCGCCCTGATGTTCCGTGCCTTCGGGTTCCAGGGGGGTGTGGCTATTAGATTGTTATGTGTTTGTGAATGTGAATGTGATTGTTGCATTGGTCTCGGACAACTTGTGCACAAGGTAATAGTCTCTCGATCGATTTCTGGGGCACTGGGAATCGGTCGGTCCGGAAGGGATTGTGAGAGCACCCTGACGTCCGGTCCTACGGGATCTTGGGGGGTGTTGTTGTCCATCAATGAGTTTCTCAGGACCGTCATATAAATAGGGCGCATGCTAGGTTTACCTTCTTGCATACCTATCATTGTGACACCAGAAGATGGATTCATAAGTTTGTTCATAAGGTGCATATTGTGACTAACTTGTGTGTCTGCTGCATAGATAACCGTTCGGCTATGGGGTAAGAAATATGAGTTTATGCATGAGCACGCATGTTCATTTTGTCTGCATCGTAGAATTTATCTGATAGTGTTGCATGCATTCGCATCGGTCGGACAATGACTATTAGTGCAGAGCTGAACCTTGGTTACGGCTGCTTCGGCAGTAATGTGCAGCCATGAGTCACAGCTGCTAATAGGATCAGAATGTGAGTCATTGGTTAGCTGGATTACCGCTACCGATCCTGAGTTTCTCGGGGACCGACCTCTGATTGATAGTTCTATTTATGTGCTTGATTATGTGATAGTCCACTTGATACGTTGCCTCGATTCGATATGATCCGTATGCTAGTTAAGCTTTGCCCCTAAGAGTTAGACTTGTGTTGCACAATACATGCTGCGCACTACACGATAGAGCACTGTCCCGATTCGTATGCTTATAGTTTCGATATGCAAACCGTTTTCAAGTTATGTTTTCAAAGATGTAATCTGACTATAGTTCTGAACGGCATGAAATGAACTTAGGTAAAACTAGCAAGATCACTAGTAATGCAATATTTTGCCACATGATTACTTAGTGTGGGTTTCAGGGGGTGTAGCTTCTGTTCAGTTGTTTTATCTCACCAGTACTTGCATAAAGTGCTGACCCACCAACAGTCTGCTTGTTCTCAGGTGCCCGTTCGTCCGTGAAAGCGATAGCCGTGCCTCATCCCAAGGAACCGGAAATCTGGAGTCGATGCCTCGAGCTGCATCGAGTTTGTGCCTGCTTTGAGCTGCTTTCAAATAGAGGGACATAATGTATGGAACGGTATCATTGTAATCGAGAGAAGAGTGCTTGAGCGAATTGTAACCTCGGCCATGCGCCGCTTGTAACATTTGTGAATATCAATAAAAGAGCTTGTTTCATGTGCCATTGTGTTCTTTACTTTTCTGCAATATATGTGTGCCGCTGCTTCAGATATTGAATAGCTTACTTGCCCTTGTTTCAAAGCTTTGGCCTTGTGCAAGCGCACTTTAGGCTTGCACGGCATCACGCCCGAGCGAGGACGGTCGGTTCCGTAGGGACCAAAGCGAGGACGAACGGCCCTGCGGGACCGGGGCGTGACATAATGGTATCAGAGCGACTCGATTCCTTGCCCATTCCGTTGCTTCCAACTCTGAGATTTGCCTGATGTGAGATGCAATGAACGTTCCATACAATGAGTCCGTAAATATTCTTAAAGTGCCGGCAAAAGTTTTCTGGATTTGGTTTTCATTGTTTGAGATGTGATTTGTGATTTGAGAAGATTGCTGAGTTTTGATTTGGGATGGTGAGGGATGAGGACTATCGCTGCTCTGTGTTTTCGATAAGTTTATCCTTGAAGTTTCGAGGACGAAACTTTTTGTTGGTGGGTAAGTATGTAGCGCCCCGCTCCGCGTCGGCGCTATGTACAAGTGGGATCGACTTGCTTGCTCGAACGGAAGTCTTCTCGGAGAGTTCCCGACCGATTAATCAAGGTGAGTGGGCAGAACTGCATTCTCTGATTCTTGCACGACTTAATAAAGAATCTGAGTTTTTGAATGCTTGTTTGCTTAAGAAGAATGTTTTCGTAAGAGAATGATAGAACCGACTCAGTATGCTAATAAGAGAACTCACATAGCTTGTCATCGAAACGAATCTGCTGCCTAATAAGAGAATATGAATACTTGTCAGAATAAGATAGAACCATTGCTATGCTAAAGAGATATAAGAAATGTGCATGCTTAGAAACACCGACACAGCTCAAACGAACCTTTGCCATGCTAAGAAGATAAGTAAACGAAATGCCTGAAATATGTTCCCTGAATATGCTAAGAAAGAAAGAGATAGTTTTTGCATGTTAAATAAGAATCAATCGTGCTTATCAAAAATATGTTTTGCTTGTCTGTTTTGCTATATCGAACTGCTGCCTTTGATCCGTATATGCATAGACTAATAGTGCACCCTGATGTTCCGTGCCTTCGGGTTCCAGGGGGGTGTGCTATTAGATATGTGAAAAGATGTGTTTGCTCGAATAAGAAGAAGAGTATAGTCTAATAGTCCGCCCTGATGTTCCGTGCCTTCGGGTTCCAGGGGGGTGTGGCTATTAGATTGTTATGTGTTTGTGAATGTGAATGTGATTGTTGCATTGGTCTCGGACAACTTGTGCACAAGGTAATAGTCTCTCGATCGATTTCTGGGGCACTGGGAATCGGTCGGTCCGGAAGGGATTGTGAGAGCACCCTGACGTCCGGTCCTACGGGATCTTGGGGGGTGTTGTTGTCCATCAATGAGTTTCTCAGGACCGTCATATAAATAGGGCGCATGCTAGGTTTACCTTCTTGCATACCTATCATTGTGACACCAGAAGATGGATTCATAAGTTTGTTCATAAGGTGCATATTGTGACTAACTTGTGTGTCTGCTGCAGGGATAACCGTTCGGCTATGGGGTAAGAAATATGAGTTTATGCATGAGCACGCATGTTCATTTTGTCTGCATCGTAGAATTTATCTGATAGTGTTGCATGCATTCGCATCGGTCGGACAATGACTATTAGTGCAGAGCTGAACCTTGGTTACGGCTGCTTCGGCAGTAATGTGCAGCCATGAGTCACAGCTGCTAATAGGATCAGAATGTGAGTCATTGGTTAGCTGGATTACCGCTACCGATCCTGAGTTTCTCGGGGACCGACCTCTGATTGATAGTTCTATTTATGTGCTTGATTATGTGATAGTCCACTTGATACGTTGCCTCGATTCGATATGATCCGTATGCTAGTTAAGCTTTGCCCCTAAGAGTTAGACTTGTGTTGCACAATACATGCTGCGCACTACACGATAGAGCACTGTCCCGATTCGTATGCTTATAGTTTCGATATGCAAACCGTTTTCAAGTTATGTTTTCAAAGATGTAATCTGACTATAGTTCTGAACGGCATGAAATGAACTTAGGTAAAACTAGCAAGATCACTAGTAATGCAATGTTTTGCCACATGATTACTTAGTGTGGGTTTCAGGGGGTGTAGCTTCTGTTCAGTTGTTTTATCTCACCAGTACTTGCATAAAGTGCTGACCCACCAACAGTCTGCTTGTTCTCAGGTGCCCATTCGTCCGTGAAAGCGATAGCCGTGCCTCATCCCAAGGAACCGGAAATCTGGAGTCGATGCCTCGAGCTGCATCGAGTTTGTGCCTGCTTTGAGCTGCTTTCAAATAGAGGGACATAATGTATGGAACGGTATCATTGTAATCGAGAGAAGAGTGCTTGAGCGAATTGTAACCTCGGCCATGCGCCGCTTGTAACATTTGTGAATATCAATAAAAGAGCTTGTTTCATGTGCCATTGTGTTCTTTACTTTTCTGCAATATATGTGTGCCGCTGCTTCAGATATTGAATAGCTTACTTGCCCTTGTTTCAAAGCTTTGGCCTTGTGCAAGCGCACTTTAGGCTTGCACGGCATCACGCCCGAGCGAGGACGGTCGGTTCCGTAGGGACCAAAGCGAGGACGAACGGCCCTGCGGGACCGGGGCGTGACATAATGAGCAGCAGCCCGCTCTGACCCGTTCCCGCGGCTGAGCAGTCCCCGACCGGCTGCCCTCACCTAGCAGTGCTTCCCCGACCGGCCGTGCTCTTCCCGCATGGACTGAACCGCAGCGCCGACCGACTGTGCGTGCTCCGCTGGACTGAGCAGCAGTCCGCGGCTGACTGTTCCCGACCGGCTGGGAACTCCCTCCGACCGGCCGGCCTGTGCACGCCGCTCCAGCAACTCCGACGACCTGTCCAGCCCGACTCCGGTGCAGCCGCCTCGGCTCCGGCCAGCCGACCCCCCCGCGGCAGCTCCGCTGTGCATCTTCACTCCAGTTTCAGTCGACTCCGGCCCGACTCTAGCTTCAGCCTACTCCGACGACCACCACTCCCAGCCATTTCCGCTTCTCCCCTCCGGCCAGAGGTAGTTCTCCGGCCAGCAGCCTCGTCGTGGTATAAATTCTCTCCCCTCTTTATACACTTATATTGTTGGTGTATTATTAGTTTTAGGATTTATGTATAAGTACTGTGGTTTACTTAACTAATATTTAGGGTTTATTTCCATAGGAATGAAATGGAGTTTTTATATATATATGGTTTTGGGTTAGAGTTATTGTTGTATATTTTGTTTGGATGGAAGTTTAGTGTGGTCAAATGAACCTTGTGATTAATGAGGTTTGTTTAGGGGCTATTCTTACATAAGTAAATAAAATGGGATTAAAAGATGTGCAGAAGATTTTAGGTTTTTGAATGCTTTAAAATTCAATGATTTAGGTTATGAATTTTATGCATTTATGATTGTGCATACATTTAAACGCTTGAGGAAGGATGGTGATATTAACACATTGAATAATACCAAGGAGCAGATAAATTGATAAATGGTAAAGGGATGTCGACCCTTGGATAATTATTGGAAGATGTTGATAAAGTGGTTCGAGGACATAAATTATATATACGCAGATGGGTCATTGTTGTTTTAGCTGTTGTAAACTATTGCAGAAAATTAATATGCCATTAAAATGTTGATGGACCTTGGGAGCAGGTGCTCGATCGTGAAATAGACATAATATTAAATCATGAGACTGTGATTGAAGATTAAGAATAATAATTATTTATTCAAGCTTGAGACGTCAATGTACAAGTTAACATCTGCGAACACTGGGGTAAAACTGAGGATTGGATCATGGGTCGGAACAAGGAATATCGTGATGAACATAGTAAGATTGAGGTTTGGATTGATGATATTGTACCGATGTTTAATTTAAATAGATGTATCATACCAATAGTCAATCTTGGTCAACCCTCTAGTGTCGTATATATGTGACTTGTAACTAAGATTGTAGCATATGTTTAGACGTGTGTCTCATCCCTATTTATCGTGAGATAGACCTTGATTCGGGTTTGTATCTCATATCCAGGTACTACAGGACCTGAGAACTTGGACATGGTACCAGATCTCCATCATCATCAGCCGGACGCAGGCAAGTGTACCTTGCCACTCCGTATTTCAGATTTCAGATATTTGTAGTTCTTTATGTACATTGTGCACGTACTTATGTTGACGCTCGATACTTCACGTCCGGATCACCACCGGGTGCTGACGTTCGTCGTAACGTCTTAGAATAATTGTTAGATGCTTGTAGTACCTCGATGCACGTACTTGAGTATATCGACACCCCAGGACACACTCATACACTGTGATCGTGCCAGATTCCTGTATCCTGATACCGACATCATGACCAGAGACTGGGACGACCTTAGGGTCGCGTCTGTTGAGTTATATATGTGAGTCGAGACTGTAGTTAGAGGGTCAGGTTCAACGCACAATCGTTGACCGCTTGGGGAAGGGGAAGACAGTTACTAGACATTTGGGCTACTCTGCACGCGCTTATATATATCTAGTATTTTGTAGTGATACCTGTATCTAGTGTAGCTGTTCCACCCGTGTGACTCTTTGCCCGAAGCTGCGGTACGTGCCATGTGTTTCCGTGTCCGGAGCTACGGTTTTATTTTAGAAAGCCCACGCGTCGAACATTGTCTTTAAACTGTGTCACACTAGTTGGTTATGATAGAGTACCCTGTCGTGCACTTGTACTTTCTGTTTACTTGGCATGTTGTATTTTTGTACCTTGTTACTTCCCTCTGAGGACCTGGTTCCCTGCCAGTTTTGCAGCATAGATGATTACGGAGCATTTTGGAGTTGCTGTTGGAGTTGCATGTCTTGCGGACATGGTACCAGGTACTCATATTATATCTACCGGCATTATAGTTATTTTACATTATTTATTTCATCTACTGTTGTAGCCTAGTTTTTATAGACACATACTTCTTTTCGAGTCTATTCGAGTTAGTGTGTTATTGGCGGCCGACTCTAGCACATATAGCTCTTTCTTGTATACTGTTGTACATTGTGGATTGAGACATAGAGGTTTACATTTATGGGATATCTAGATAGTGCCCTTTTATATTATAGCTTATACGTATTCGAGTCAGACCAGAGTCTGGTCGAATGCGTAGCTGGCGTATCACGTATTCCTGGTCCCATGTATTTTGGGACTGGGGCGTGACACCTAGGCCCTCCTTCGTCTGTAAGTATCTCAAGCGAGATTCCACCTGATGAACCTCGAGTGGATCTGGGTGACGACTGGGATGACTACCCTCAAACGTCAGTTGGTGCACCCTCATCTCCAGGTATGACAGCTTGTTTAGCATCATTAAGAAATAATTTAGCTATACAAGCTCCAGACGCAACATACATACCATCGGCCATGGGTAAATATTGTCTTCACGCTTTCTTTAGGAAAATTAACATCAAATTGATATTAACTTTCTCTTATCTTATTTTCAGGCAAAGATATCACAGGAGAGGGCGGAGTAGACACAACTTCTGATTTTGTTGTGGATCCAGCAAATGAAACGGCGGCGCCTGACGTCGACGAAGCATACTTTGAAACTACCGATCTTTCATCCGCAACATTCTCGGGTGTCATCCCGTCAGTAGCAGTTCAAATAACATCAGAGGAGGATGAACCCACCATCTTGACCGTGCCTCCTTCGTCGAGCATGCCAGCAACTTCAACTGTTATTGGTGTGCCTTCTTTTGTTGCGCCATCTGTTGAAGCAACGACTGAGAATTACCGATATTACGGTAACTCCCAGCGTACATTCGATCTTTGCTATGCTAGTTGAACAATATACTAGCATATTCTACCGCACTTTGAAAGAATTGATATCCATAGTGTTGGAGAAGAACCTAGGCTTTGATACTCTTAAGACGTCCTCCAAGCTTACTATAGCGTCGATTAGAAATTTTAATGACGCTGAAAGAGTTGATGCGCTAGAGCAAATAGTTAATGGTTTAGAACAACCCATTAACGAATATTTACAACTATCCCGAGGCAGCATCGACGATCTGGTTCAGGCTGAGTATGACTTCCTAACTGCGGAACTTGCTCAGCAGATAGAATCTCTAAACAAATCCATCCAGGAACAGCAGCAAGAGATGGATAAAGAGCAAGCAGTATTGGTGGAGAGTATTCCTCAGCTGGCCAAGTGCTGCACTAAATGTGAGGGATATAAAGTGAGGGTTCGAGAATTAAAAGATAAACTTGCTCAGACAAGGGAGAGGCTTCTCAAGGCATCGGTAGCTCGTGATGTATTTGAGGGCCAAGTGAAGACAGCTCGGCAGAACTTGGCACATGCGGGTGTCATCCACGCAAGTTTTGTTGATTCTATGTCCAAACTATCTCACTTGAGCAATGACGAGGCAAGGCTGGAACAGGTTCGCACTAATATTTTGAACTCTAGGAATGAAAGGATGGCGGCTTTAGCGCAACAGATCCGCGATTTAACAGCTCCTCCCCAATAATGTACCTTTTTGCTCCTTTTGTAATTTGCTATCTCCAGAGATAATAAAGATACTTCTTCTGACTTTGTGGACCCATCATTTTAGAATATAAATGATAGGCTAGGATGAAAGTGATATCAGAGGTAATATGGACGTGATATACTTTCGGTAAGTTTTAGCTGGATATATCTATTCAGAGGTTATATGGACATGATAGAATATGCTCCAACTAAATTTATATACAAAATACTATCAGCGGTAATATGGACATGATAGGTTTTGAAGTTTTAAATTAGTTAAACATATCTATTCAGAGGTCATAAGAACATGATAGAATATGATCCAACCAGTCTTTGTATGTAGTGTCATCAGAATGAAATCTTCACTATACCCCTTTGAGCAAAGGAGATCAAGCATAATACTTCTTCAGGAATTTGCCGTTGATAGGAGCCATTATCAAATCTCCATTAGGCTTGGCTAATCTGTAAGCGCCATTTGAAAATGTGATTTCAATCACATAAGGGCCCTCCCATTTGGGCTGGAACTTGCCCTTACTTTTGTGTGTAATGATCATTGGCCTCTTCACAGCTAGAACTAGCTCGCTAACTTTGAACACTCTTTCCTTCACTTTTTGATTAAAAGCTCTGGAGATGCGTGCCTGGTAGAACTTGATGCGCTGTTGAGCTTGAAGGCGTTTCTCGTCTAATCCTTCTAGCTCTTGAAGTCTTAAACGATCATTATTTTCCTGAGTCAACTCATTAGCCACTGCTATCCTGAGTGATGGAATTTAAATTTCAATGGGGAGAACTGCTTCACAACCGTAAACTAACAAAAATGGGGTACAACCCGTTGGCGTTCGTACCATTGTGCGGTATGCCCACAGGCATTCTCCTAATTTCTTATTCCAATCTCTTTTGTTTGAAAAGACAAACTTCTTCAAGAGTTTGATGATGGTTTTGTTGAAGGCTTCCGCCAAACCATTAGCAGCAGGATTGTATGCCGTTGAGGTCATATTTTGTATCCGATTCTTATCGCAAAATCGGTGAAACGCTTGACTGATGAATTGAGGCCCATTGTTATGAATTATCCTTCGGGGTATCCCAAAGCGATAAATTATATGGTGCTTGATAAAGCTGATCACGTTGGATGTCTTTACCTCAGCAAGAGGGATTGCGTCCGCCCATTTGGAGAATTAGTCAGTGATAGCCAATATGAACCGATGTCCTCTAGAAGACGAAGGATGAATAGGACCAATGATATCCATACCCCATGCTTTAAAGGGCCATGATGCAATAGTAGGATATAAATAATCAGAAGGCTGATGTATGAAATCTGCATGAACCTGACAGGCTTTGCATTGTCTTGCATATTTTACGGCATCTGCAATCATAGTAGGCCAGTAGTAACCCATCCTCCTGATACGATCCTGTAACTTAGGATCGGGTTGATGTGCTCCACATACACCGTCATGAGCTTCTCGGATAACCCGCCTTGCATCATCGTCAGAGAGACATCGTAACAGCAGTCCATCGTATGTTCGGCGATATAGACTTTGTGAAGGAATATCAAAATAGAAACGTAATGATCGTCTCTTGATAGATACTACTTCTTTAGGATCTTCTGGTAAGATTTTGTATGACGCAAAGTCTATAAAAGGACTTCTCCAATCTCTCTTAGGAGGAACCGTGTTTATAGCATAGCTGCGTTCTATGTGAAAGTTATTTTTCACACAAAACAAATCTCTGTTAAGAAGGATCACCGAATTCTGTCTTCTTATAGGAATAGCTAGATCTGCAGCTAGGCTGGCCAGAGCATCAGCTTCCAAATTTTGAGATCAAGGAATATGCTCTAAGAAGAATCCTTTAAAAGACATTGCTATCTCGATCGTTGTTCGGGGATAAGGAATGAGGTCTGGATTGCAGACTTCATATATTCCTCTAACCTGATTGACGATCAGCTGAGAATCACCAAAAGCTTTTAGGTATTCAATATCCAATTCTTTAGCGACTTGAAGTCCGATTAGTAGAGCATTATACTCTGCCACATTATTAGAGCAGGGTTCGCTAAGAGAATATGCTCGATAGATGACGAGTTTATCAGGAGTCACCAAAAAAATTCCTACTCCTGAAACCATGTTTCCTTTGGGACCAGTTCTGGAAGCGCCATCAAAGAATAGCTGCCATGTATCATCTTCCATTGCCGAATTATATTCTGCAACTTCGTCGGGAATGTCCTCATACAATTTGGAGGTTTCCAGAATTGGATGGGCAGCTAAGAAGTCAGCCAAGGCTTGACCTTTCATGGACTTCTGAGGGCGTACACCATATCATACGGTGTCAGTAACATCGCCCAAGTCGCGAGTCGGGAACTAAGAACACTCGGCTTATTCATCAATACCCGAAGAGGATTGATTTTGGAGATGATATAAATAGTTTGGCCCGTCACGTAATATCGCGTCTTCTGAATGGCAAACATTAGGGGCAAACATTCTTTTTCCACTGGATTGTACCGGTGTTCAGCTCCGACCATCATCCTGCTTAAATAGTAGATAGCCTGTTCATGACCCTCATTGTTCTTCTGTGCGAGAAGAGCCCCTAAAGAATGATCCATTGCTCGAACATACATCAAAAATGGTCTTCCTATGACGGGAGGCACCAGAACTGGAGGATTAGTAAGATAGCGTTTGATATCATTAAACGCTTGCTGACAGGCTTTGTCCCATACGAATGACACACCTTTCTTCATTAGACGAGAAAAAGGTCGACATCTTCCGGAGAGGTTAGATATGAATCTCCTGATGTAAGCTAGACACCTTGAAATCCTCTGAGTTCTCTCAAATTACGGGACGGTCGCATTTCTAGGATAGCTTTTACTTTATCAGGGTCAACTTGAATGCCTTTAGCTGTAATGACAAATCCCAGAAATTTTCACTGGATACACCAAGAAAGGACTTTGTGGGGTTCATTTTGAGTTGATGTTGGCGCATCAACTCGAATAATGTCTTCAAGTCTTGGATGTGATTATCCTTGATGCGGCTTTTGACAGCAATATCGTCTACGTAATATTCCATCGTTTTGCGTAAGTGCTCATGGAATATGTTACTCATAGCTCGTTGATATGTAGCCCCGGCATTCTTTAATCCAAAAGGCATGACCGTATAGCAATATACCCCCAGTGGTGTATGAAAAGCAGTATGTTTTTCATCTTCAGGATTCATCTTAATTTGATTATATCCTGAAAATCCGTCCATGAAAGACATGCGCTCCAAATCGCACGTATTATCGATCATGACATCTGTAATGGGAAGATGGAACTCATCTTTAGGGCATGCCGCATTTAGATCTCGGAAGTCGATGCAAACACGCACTTTCCCATTTTTCTTCATAACCGGGATAATATTAGCGACCCAATCAGGATGTTATTTTTCCCGGATGAACCCACAGGCTATAAGCTTCTTGATTTCAGCTTCAATGACATCCATCATATCCGGGCGGAACCGGCGTTGGTGTTGCTTTATAGGCTTTGAATTGGATAATATGTTGAGTTTATGGGTAGCCACTTTTGGATCAAGACCTCGCATATTCTTATAGTTTCAAGCAAAGACATCGATATATTCTTTTATCAGCTGGATCATTTCTTTCCTTTCTTCTTCGGAAAGATTATTACTGATAAATATCGGCTTTGGTGAAAATTTATCCCCAACATTGACTTGGATAACTTTATCTTCAGTGGGTGGTTCTTTTTGCTCGAACCGGAGTTCCCATTGTGTATCCATTTGCTGTGCCCAGGATTCATTTTCAAATGGTTCAGATTCTTGTTCCTCTGCTTCGAGAGAATCTGTCAACACCGTATTTAATGATAATACCCGTTCGAGTTCATCATATGAATCGGGGGACGATAAACCATCCTGAGAAGAGAAAATGGTCTCCCCACTTGACTCAGAGTTATTCGATGTTGCAAGAGACGTGGTATACCCTAACCCGAAATGACTTCGTTGACAGTAGGCATCACCATGCAACGGCATTCGTCTGCCTTTTTCATAGTTGAGGCCTGGCTCCAACTTCAAGTCATAATCCATGCTTTGCATAATCTTTAAAGGCTGTGGGCTATATCTGTGAACCTATATTTTCCCAGCATCAGACTTGTGAGAATTTTCTTGTACAATCGGTCTATTCCGCATACGACCGAAGACTATTGGATACTGATCGTTGCGAGTAGGTGGAACAATAAAGATAGAATCTTCATGTGGCCCATATATCGTGATGACATTAGATGTTAACGCTACTTCCCACACATACGGATGATAGAAGTCTATAGCTTCCAAGAATTTTTGTGCTATAGGCTCTATATCGTTATGGGGGGAGGATTCCTGATTAGGAAATTGAGCGTCAGTATACTGGAAAAAAGAATCTTTATTATCGTCAGAAACCACGTTCCCGGTTGTATTTATATCAGTCGGCTGCTTGTTGCGCCTAAGGTTAATGACCAAAGGTGGGGGCTTCTGGTTCAGAGTGATCACTAGAGGATCGCTTCCTCCTCCCGATTTGGTTTTGCCCAAGTGGATAGCCATGGGTTCCATGACTTTCGGACGGGTAGTCCGCCCTTTCACCTGGATTGACAAAGGTTGCTCAACAGATGGTTCTCCTGGCTCCTGGTGGGATTCCTCCTCCATCCTGCCTGACACCTCCTTCATGTAGTCTTGGGTGTACAATATGGCATCGAAATAGTAGGACTCAATTCCTTTGAAAGGATTGAGATCAGCAAACTCTGTTTTCACTGTCCCTTGGGCATCTACATATTTCAAGCATTGGTGTAGAGTTGAAGGGACAATATTGTGATCGTGGATCCACGGTCTTCCCAACAGAATATTGTAAGACACCTCCGAATCAATAACGTAGCATGTAGCCACTGATCTAAGGTTACCAATCTGGATCCTCAGACGAATCTTCCCCAACGGCTTATTTTTCCTGGCATTGAAGCCCACGATTGTAGTGGTAGTGTAAGCCAGTTCGCTTATAGAAATTCTCAACGGTCTTAGCAGACTATGAGGGATAATGCTGATCGACGATCCCGGATCTATGTGAATCCGGTCTACCTCCATGGAGCCGACGTATCTGGTGTAATAAAGAGGCCTGTCATGCTTGTTATGTTTCAACAACATGTCCTCTTGAGTAAAAGTGATATTAGGGACCACTTCCATCACACTATGGCATTGAGGACATGCCACAGGCTCTTTATTAGGAAATTTGAGCTGAGTTAAGCATACATCTGCCTGCATTAACGCTTTATTCAAGACTTGATGAGTGTCTTTGGATAGCCTAAGTAGCTCAAAAATGGACAATCTGGCTGGAGTATTAGCCAACTGAGCCAAGATGTCGAAGTTATATGGTTTCTCTAAACCTTTATTTTGAATATTCTTCAAAGGTTTATCAAAACGAACTTCTTTTTGCTTGCCTTTGTCCGCCGAAGTTGGTCTAGAAGGACCTGCCTCTAGTATAACAGGTTCAGGCTCTGGAAGTTTGGCAGCTGAAGTGTCTGCTGTTGCTTCCCCCTGGTTTCCTCCATAGTCCTTGAGGTAGGCTTTCCCTGACCGGGTTCCGGTTGCCAAAGCCTCTTCTCCTGATGTCGGAGATATTACAACCATATGGCATGGTTTACATCTTGAGTTCTTTTTAGACTTAGTTTTAGCAGCTTTAGTCTCTTCCTTAATTTCTGACACCAGATCAGGGTAAACCCACATGATCTCCCCACGCTTGGTAGTTAGGGGCACTAAGTCATGATTTTGACCCCTGGTAGGAGGGAGATTAACAATGTTCATCATTGCCCATGGAATAAGTACCACACCATCCGGGACTTCTTGAGGGGGCAGATTGCCAAATTGGAGCGAGATCATGTTTGCAGTGACCGTCTTCTCGTTGTTACGCAGAGTGATGGCCTTGGCGTCGATCAACTCCTGGATTTTTCTTTTCAGTACATAGCATGCCTTTGTGGGGTGATGTATGTATCTGTGAAAAATGCAGTACTTAGAATTATTTGTACTGCCGACTTTATTTGGACGCTTTACCTCGGGGAGAGTAAGCTTGCCACTTTTGACTAGACAATCGAATATGCTCGGAATATCGTCGTCGTCAAAAGAATATTCCTCTATAGGTCTGGAAGTCCCAGATTTCGTCTGCGTAGTCACTGGAGTATTTTGCCTGGGCGTATTGATGGCCAGAGCTTCCTTTCCTTTTGAACTACGAGTGTGGTCATTATTGGAGGATGACCGCTTCCCTCTGTCAGAGGTAGAGATCATGATTCCGTTGTCATGAGCCTTCCGACTGTTGTCTTCAGCGGCTACCGCTGACATGATTAACGAGGGAAATCATGGAACTGATATGGTCCCATGAATACTGAGATCGGTGGGAGAAGGTTCTTCCTACAAATGTCTACCAAGGCAGAATCTGGAACTCCGGGAGGCATCTGCAACGTAGCCGGACAAAAGCGTTCAATAAAAGTACGAAAGTTTTCTTTTTCCTTCTGCTTTACTTCAATGAGTGATGACATAGACATGTCCATTCCTCCTTCGTAGAATCGAGCGAAGAACAGAGTCTTGAAATCTTCAAAAGAAGTAATGAAGTTGTCCGCTAGACTACGGTACCATTGGTAGGCTACCCCAGACAGACAGCCCTTAAAGACTCGAGTGAGAAGGGCGATATTCCCTTGCAACAACACCGTCATCATGCTGAAGTAATTTATATACTGGCTTGGTGACGTTTTTCCCTCAAACAAAACCATAGCCTGTGGTTTGTATTTTTGTGGGAAAGGGATCTCATCCCAGACAGCTGGGTATGACTGGTTGATTCCTAACTTCTTGAGCCGATCCTTATGCTTCAAGGCATCAAATTAGGCTTTTAATTCCTGAACTGCCTGTATCGAATCTTCAGCTGGGAAATGGTACAATTAATCCTATACGAGGATGTTAAGTACAATAAAAATAATTCTAGGGAAAAATTGCTATAGGAGTCTGATCTGCGGTCGATCACTTTGTCCCTTGGACCACACGATGGTGAAGAAGTGCTGTAGAAGAAGAAGAAGAAGCTTCAAAGGTTGCAAGAGGGATTGAATTCTTGTTACCGAAATTGTCAATCGACGCTCTCTGTCTGTGCTCTCTGCTCCTCTTTTTTTCGATCCCCTTTTACCCTGTGACTAGAGGTCTCTATTTATAGAGATTTAGTCACAATAACTGCCCAGTTGGCGTAGAAGCCAAACTATGAAGGAAGTGCCATCTTTTATGCGGCGGTTATAATAACTGCTATCCACGTTTGAATGATCTCCTGAATTCGCGTATGACACGTGTCCCATTATGAGGTAACGCGTATAACTGCTTCTCGAGGATCATGGCATGTAAGCCACGTAGGTAACTGCCCCTCGCGTAGAGATGGTTGGCATAAAAGCCAAATAACTGTCTCGTTGGCGTAAAAGCCAAATAGTTGTCTTGTTGGCGTAAAAGCCAAATTCAGCGTAAAACTTGATGTTACATGAATAATAGATAACCGGCGTAAAAAATAGCCAATTATCCTTTCTGAACGAGGTCTTGAGCGTATTCTGGGCTAAATAGCCTTATCACGTACCTTTGCAAATATAGCCTGAGTTGGCGTATTTCGAGGAGATAGCATACGGCGTACTTCTATAGTTGAAAATAGCCTGGTTGGCGTAACATGCAAGGATGGTGATGTGAGCGTATTAGCCTTAGTTTTAGCTCTTCCAGTCATTAAAAATAGAACAAAATCTCGTGCATTAAATGCAGAGATCTGCCCTATCTCGTGCATAAACTACAGAGATATGCCTCGAGCTCTGTACGAGAGACAGCTTTTGACGTGGCGTCTGATTTCGTCTCATGTTGAGCATAAAAAACACATCTTTGCCTGTGTAAAATAGGCAGCGTATTCCTTGAATGCGTAAAAATGACTCGTATCAAGGATATGTTACTAAACGATAGCCTGGGCCTCTGTGCAGAATCATCATTACAGCCGTTCTCTCGATCGTCGTAAATACTCTTTGTCAGGAGTCAGGTTCACTGTTTTGTCTGACAGGTTCATTCGAGGAATACGAAGAGTTCCTCGTACAACTTCACACTGCATTAAAAGCAGACATATTTTACGCTGGAGGGAGGTGTACCAACCTTTTTATGCCAAAACAGCCTTTGAGTGATGCTTTACGCGGGCTGTTCTGAAGCCATATTTTACTCCACACAGCGCTGAAGCTCTGTTTTACACGTATAGCTCTGAAGTCATATTTTTACGCCACATAGCGCTGAAGCTCTATTTTATGCGGGCTTCATGCATGTTGGGGGTTTTACGCGTATAATTCCCCAGTGTATTTTTATGCTTCTACATCTCGTACTCGTGTTATCTCGTACTCGTGTTGCCTGAACGGCTTGAAAATGTTTGGCAAAATAATAATATAGTTCAATCACGGACAACTTGTGCACAAGGTATAGTTCCTGCGGACGGTTGCTGGGGCACTGGCACCGATCCGGTTTCGGACGAAACTTCACGTTTAGTCTCACGTTCTTGGACAGGATGGTATACAGCACCTCACGTACATGCCGTTGCACACCATCCTCGTCATTGACTAGTGTCCACTATGGCAATCAAGCCAGTGATCACCACGTATATTTAAACCTGTTACAAGCTAACTTGTGTCTTCGTGGCAGGGAAGGCATGATAAGTATTGTGCAGGTGGTTCAGACGGACAGGTAAAAGTTACCGAACGGTGGCAAGTTCATTTCAGTATTTCATATATATACTGATGCTTGTAAAATGATCTAACGCAAGATAGAAAGACCACAAATAATATGCATGCTCCATTAAAACAACGTGTTGATTGGTATAGTTGGGTTAGCTCACCTTCATCAGTACATTTCGATGTACTGACCCTCGTTGAAACAGGTTCTCCGCACTAAGGAGAACCGAGCGAGGAGTCGAAGTCATCTTCCTGATCCAGTCCAGCTGTGGGCGCATCCTGATCGCGCCATATTTTGAAGTACTTGAAGAAATGAGCTCGAAACTCAATACACAATGCAGCTCCGTGGGAATGCCGTCATCCAGCTCGGAGGTCTTTATCATTTTGAAGTTTAGTAAAGGGATATAATGTACAGGACTGCTATCTCAATTTGAGTCAACACTTTTGTAAGCCCGTGTGGCAATTAGCTGACTCGTTCAAGAGTTTGTAATAGATGTTCATTATCAATAAAAGAGAACTTTTCTATGTTTCAAATCTGTGTTTCAATTTATCTGCGTACTCTGAATATGTGCTCGTTATGCAAAATAAAATAGCCTTGTGCGGGCGTAACCCCAGGCCCGTACGGCGGTCACGCCGGGGGATGCCCCTACGATTCGGCAAAATCGGGGCGTGACATGTTGGTATCAGAGCACAGCTTCAAGGTTCCTTAACCCTCGTACTGGAAAAGTTCCTTTAACGATCAAATCCTTATACGAACTCTTGAACTCGTTTGGCCAAAAATGAGATACGTTCATGCAATAAGTCCATAATACATTATGATCCTAATGTATTTACCTTCTTTTGAAGGAATGGCACCAGCGCAATCCTCAGCACGAGCACCGGACGAAACGCAAGGCCAAGAAAGTAGTTTGTGCACTTCAGAAAGTTCAGAGAGCCAGCGAGCCATGTCTCGCGTCGATCCCATCCAGCAACTGATGCGAATGTTGGAGGCAAACCAACAAAGGGATGAAGCTCGCTACGAACGGGCCGAGAAGCGAGCGGAGGAGAGTCAGCTCAAGTTTCAAGACAATATAGAAGCTCGATTCTCAGTCCAACAGAAGCAGGTAGATACCCTGCAATAGATCGTGCAGACTTTGGCCTCCAACCAGTCCGCGACAACAACAACGACTCCTGTGGAAGAGCCCGTTCTTGAAGTCGAGACGCCGCAAATACCAAGGACGAGGAAAGTGACTGCCTTCAACTTGGGTGACTTCAAGAAAGTCTGCAACACTCTATTCAACGGGACTGAGGACCCAATCGTGGCTCTAGATTGGTTGGCCGAACTTGAAGACCACTTCGCTCTACTAGAGGTCCCCGAAGAAAAATGTGTCGCATGCGCGCAACTACAGCTCCGCCTCAATGCGCACGATTGGTGGGACGTGCATCGACGATCTCTTCAAGTTGACCATGGAGAGGAGGCGATCTCGTGGACGACTTTTTGTGCCGTATTTGAAGAGGAATTTATACCCCCTCCGTACAACGTCAGAAGGAGAATGAGTTCGTGCAACTGAGGCAAGGCAGCATGACCGTCAAACAGTATTTCGCCGAATTCAACCGACTCTTCAAATTCGCTAGCGCCTATTTACCTGATGCAGCGAGTCGAGCTAGAAGGTTTGAAGGTGGTCTATGCCCTGCGATCCATGCGCACATGGTCGTTCATCAGTATCAAACAAGGCGGGAAGTCATAAATCATGCTCTATCTCTTGAACCGCAGTATCTTCACGTTCCTACTGGCGTTGTGCATACCTCCAATCACAAACGCCAAAGCAACGATAGAGAAAACACCGCTACAAAGCGTCAAAATAATGGTGGTCAACAGAAAGTGGATTGGATCAAAACATGTCACTTCTGTAGAAAGCTGGGGCACATTGACAACGAATGTCGTATGAACCAAGGGTTAAGTCTCATTTGTGGCGATGCAAATCACAAATATCGTGACTGCCCTAAACACTCTGCTCGACATCCTTAACGTAATGTTTTCTAGTGGTAAGTGCTATTCCTAAGTTTCGTGGACGAAACTTTCAATTAGTTGGGTAGGATGTGGCGTCCCATTTTCCCTAATCGGGAAGCGCGGCTAAGAAATACAAACGGTATCGTTCGATCGGGATAGATTGAAACAAGAACTCGTCCTCATTATGGATTTGTTTCTTCAGAATCGATTCCCATATTCAGTGGACCGTGCCCCCGGGATCGACTTAGCGGCAGAGTCAAGAGGGACCTCTCCGCTGCATCTTTTGTTGCCTTCGATTTCGATGTCGCTTGTTGCTTTGTGCCTTGAGTTGGTTTTCGAATTTTTTGCTTGAGATTTCTTGAACGGTTTTGATGGATTTCATTGTTTTCGTTCATTAAACTGCACTTCAATTCCGAGATTGGGAAGAGTGGAAGAGGTATTGATAAGCCGTTCGTCGATGCAGGTGATCGAGCAGTATGCGGCTTACGAGCAGAGTCTTGAAGCGTCTCTTTCCTTCTCCCTTCCAACCAACTAAGTGAGTGGATACCATCCCGATTAGCTAGCCCTTCTTCCAAGTCTTCACACCTAAAAATCTTGCATTCTTGTTGTCCCGATCAGACGATACCAAAGTAATAACTAAAAGATGTCAAGATAAAAAGGGAATAGACTTGGATATATTGCTTGTCAATCAAACATGTGAACTGTTATCTTATTGTATGCTAGTTCATTTTAAATGTTCTATACATGCTTCAATTGAGTTAGAATGCATCTTCTTCTATAAATTGTGCTAAGTAAGGAACAAACTTGTTATGAAATAAACTGTCAGGAAGACTATGCAAAATAAATCATGCAATGTTAATTGTCTCGTACTCGTGTTATCTTGTACTCGTGTTGCCTGAACGGCATAAAAATATTTGGCAAAATAATAATACTGTTCGATTACGGACAACTTGTGCACAAGGTATAGTTCCTGCGGACGGCTGTTGGGGGCACTGACACCGATCCGGTTCCGGACGGAACTTCACGTTTAGTCTCACGTTGTTGGACGGGATGGTATGCAGCACCTCACGTACATGCCGTTGCACACCATCCTCGTCATTGACTAGTGTCCATTATGGCAATCAAGCCAGTGATCACCACGTATATTTAAACCTGTTGCAAGCTAACTTGTGTCTTCGTGGCAGGGAAGGCATGGTAAGTATTGTGCAGGTGGTTCAGACGGACAGGTAAAAGTCATCGAACTGTGGCAAGTTCATTTCAGTATTTCATATATATACTGCTGCTTGTAAAATAAACTAAGGCAAGATAGAAAGACCACAAATAATATGCATGCTTCATAAAAATAACGTGTTGATTGGTATAGTTGGGTTAGCTCGCCTTCACCAGTATATTTCGATGTACTGACCCTCGTTGAAACATGTTTCCCGCACTAAGGAGAACCGAACGAGGAGCCGAAGTCGTCTTCCCGATCCAGTCCAGCTGTGGGCGCATCCTGATCGTGCCATATTTTGAAGTACTTGAAGAAATGAGCTTGCAACTCAATACACAATACAACTCCGTGGGAAGGCCGTCATCCAGCCCGGAGGACTTTATCATTTTTAAAGTTTAGTAAAGGGATGTAATGTACATGACTGCTATCTCATTTTGAGTCAACACTTTTGTAAGCCCGTGTATCAATTAGCTGACTCGTTCAAGAGTTTGTAATAGATGTTCATTATCAATAAAAGAGAACTTTTCCATGTTTCAAATCTGTGTTTCAATTTATCTGCGTACTCTGAATATGTGCTCGTTATGCAAAACAAAATAGCCTTGTGCGGGCGCAACCCAAGGCCCGCACGGCGGTCACGCCGGGGGATGCCCCTACGATTCGGCGAAATCGGGGCGTGACATGTTGGTATCAGAGCACAGCTTCAAGGTTCCTTAACCCTCGTACTGAAAAAATTCCTTTAACGATCAAATCCCTATACGAACTTTTGAACTCGTTAGGCTAAAATGAGATACGTTCATGCAATAAGTCCATAATACATTATGATCCTAATATAATTTACCTTCTTTTGAAGGAATGGCACCAGCGCAATCCTCAGCACGAGCACCGGACGAAACGCAAGGCCAAGAAAGTAGTTTGTGCACTTCGGAAAGTTCAGAGATCCAGCGAGCCATGTCTCGCGTCGATCCCATCCAGCAACTGATGCGAATGTTGGAGGCAAACCAACAAAGGGATGAAGCTCGCTACGAACAGGCCGAGAAGCGAGCGGAGGAGAGTCAGCTCAAGTTTCAAGACAATATAGAAGCTCGATTCTCAGTCCAACAGAAGCAGGTAGATACCCTGCAACAGATCGTGCAGACTTTGGCCTCCAACCAGTCCGCGGCAACAACAGCGACTCCTGTGGAAGAGCCCGTTCTTGAAGTCGAGACGCCGCAAATACCAAGGACGAGGGAAGTGACTGCCTTCAACTTGGGCGACTTCAAGAAAGTCTGCAACAATCCATTCAACGGGACTGAGGACCCAATCGTGGCTCTAGATTGGTTGGCCGAACTTGAAGACCACTTCGCTCTGCTAGAGGTCCCCGAAGAAAAATGTGTCGCATGCGCGCAACTACAGCTCCGCCTCAATGCGCACGATTGGTGGGACGTGCATCGACGATCTCTTCAAGTTGACCATGGAGAGGAGGCAATCTCGTGGACGACTTTTCATGCCACATTTGAAGAGGAATTTATACCCCCTCCGTACAACATCAGAAGGAGAATGAGTTCGTGCAACTGAGGCAAGGCAGCATGACCGTCAAATAGTATTCCGCCGAATTCAACCGACTCTCCAAATTCGCTAGCGCCTATTTACCTGATGTAGCGAGTCGAGCTAGAAGGTTTGAAGGTGGTCTACGCCCTGCGATCCATGCACACATGGTCATTCATCAGTATCAGACAATACGGGAAGTCATGAATCATGCTCTATCTCTTGAACCGCAGTATCCTCACGTTCCTACCGGCGTTGTGCATACCTCCAATCACAAACGCCAAAGCAATGATAGAGAAAATACTGCTACAAAGCGTCAAAATAATGGTGGTCAGCAGAAAGTGGATTGGATCAAAACATGTCACTTCTGTAGAAAGTCGGGGCACATTGCCAACGAATGTCGTATGAACCAAGGGTTATGTCTCCTTTGTGGTGATGCAAATCATAAAATTCGTGACTGCCCTAAACACTCTGCTCGACATCCTTAACGTAATGTTTCCTAGTGGTAAGTGCTATTCCTAAGTTTCGTGGACGAAACTTCCAATTAGTTGGGTAGGATGTTGCGCCGTTTTCCCTAATCGGGAAGCGCGGCTAAGAAATACAAACGGTATCGTTCGATCGGGATAGATTGAAACAAGAACTCGTCCTCATTATGGATTTGTTTTTTCAGAATCGATTCCCATATTCAGTGGACCGTGCCCTCGGGATCGACTTAGCGGCAGAGTCAAGAGGGACCTCTCCGCTGCATCTTTTGTTGCCTTCGATTTCGATGTCGCTTGTTGCTTTGTGCCTTTAGTTGGTTTTTGAATTTTTTGCTTGAGATTTCTTGAACGGTTTTGATGGATTTCATTATTTTCGTTCATTAAACTGTACTTCAATTCCGAGATTGGGAAGAGTGGAAGAGGTATTGATAAGCTGTTCGTCGATGCAGGTGATCGAGCAGTATGCGGCTTACGAGCGGAGTCTTGAAGCGTCTCTTTCCTTCTCCCTTCCAACCAACTAAGTGAGTGGCTACCATCCCGATTAGCTAGCCCTTCTTCCAAGTCTTCACACCTAAAAATCTTGCATTCTTGTTGTCCCGATCAGATGATACCAAAGTAATAACTAAAAGATGTCAAGATAAAAAGGGAATAGACTTGGATATATTGCTTGTCAATCAAACATGTGAACTGTTATCTTATTGTATGCTAGTTCATTTCAAATATTTTATACATGCTTCAATTGAGTTAGAATGCATCTTCTTCTATAAATTGTGCTAAGTAAGGAACAAACTTGTTATGAAATAAACTGTCAGGAAGACTATGCAAAATAAATCATGCAATGTTAATTGTCTCGTACTCGTGTTGCCTGAACGGCATAAAAATGTTTGGCGAAATAATAACACCGTTCGATTACGGACAACTTGTGCACAAGGTATAGTTCCTGCGAACGGCTGTTGGGGCACTGACACCGATCCGGTTCCGGACGGAACTTCACGTTTAGTCTCACGTTGTTGGACGGGATGGTATGCAGCACCTCACGTATATGCTGTTGCACACCATCCTCGTCATTGACTAGTGTCCATTATGGCAATCAAGCCAGTGATCACCACGTATATTTAAACCTGTTGCAAGCTAACTTGTGTCTTCGTGGCAGGGAAGGCATGGTAAGTATTGTGCAGGTGGTTCAGACGGACAGGTAAAAGTCACCGAACGGTGGCAAGTTCATTTCAGTATTTCATATATATACTGCTGCTTGTAAAATGAACTAAGGCAAGATAGAAAGACCACAAATAATATGCATGCTTCATTAAAACAACGTATTGATTGGTATAGTTGGGTTAGCTCGCCTTCACCAGTATATTTCGATGTACTGACCCTCGTTGAAACAGGTTTCCCGCACTAAGGAGAACCGAGCGAGGAGCCGAATTCGTCTTCCCGATCCAGTCCAGCTGTGGGCGCATCCTGATCGTGCCATATTTTGAAGTACTTGAAGAAATGAGCTTGCAACTCAATACACAATACAGCTCCGTGGGAAGGCCGTCTTCCAGCCCGGAGGTCTTTATCATTTTTGAAGTTTAGTAAAGGGATGTAATGTACATGACTGTTATCTCATTTTGGGTCAACAATTTTGTAAGCCCGTGTGGCAATTAGCTGACTCGTTCAAGAGTTTGTAATAGATGTTCATTATCAATAAAAGAAAACTTTTCCATGTTTCAAATCTGTGTTTCAATTTATCTGCGTCTCTGAATATGTGCTCGTTATGCAAAACAAAATAGCCTTGTGCGGGCGCAACCCCAGGCCCTCACGGCGGTCACGCTGGGGGACGCCCCTACGATTCGGCGAAATCGGGACGTGACAATGGTCTCCTCTAATCTATATATAGGGTGAGGGGGGGGTTACAGGGAGAGAAAAAGATGGGTCGGCGGTTGGTTTTGGGAGAGGAAGGGGTCGGGCTGCAGGGGTTTCGGGGAGGGGACTATAGCAGTAGGTTTCGGGTTTAGGATTAATATAATTATTAATAACCATATATATATATATATATATATATATATATATATATATATATATATATATATATATATATATATAGCCAATAAAAATAGGTTCTTACCCCAAATAATTTTCAGAAAAATTCTACAATATTCTAATAATAGTTGTACACCCAAAAATATATTTTTTGTGTAATATTTGTAATTAATTAAATACACATAAATATCAATCGATGAATATATATTTATTATAATTAGCTAAAAATACAGAAAATTCTCCCTTAATCTCAGTAATTACATAATATCAATATTAATAAAATTTAACTCTAAAAGTCAGGATGTTTACAATGTGCTCGTTATATAAAATACCTTGGCCTTGTGCGTTGCGCAACCTAGGCACGCACGGTAACACGTCCGTGGGACGACTATCGATTCTATCAAAATCTGAGCGTGACATTCAATGGGTAGGAACAAGCTGGACTTAGGTGACTTTTATGGAACACTGACCCGAGATTAAAATCTCATTACAATAATGTCCAAGTGGCTGTACATGCGTACAATGATTCCCAGTCCCTATGGTGACAGTGTTCCTGATTGATATGGTTAGGATGAGTTTTAAAACTCTTAATAGGTCCAAGCTGATATGCGAGGTTGACACCTATCACCAACCCTTAGGGACTTGCCTATATGATAGGCCATGAAGGCCGCGACTATGGGACATGACGTTACTAGACAACTCTCATGAATTTGGAATAAATGCGCATGGCCAACCAAAAGCTCCACCCGTTAGACCCAGAACCTCTAGCGTACTATGTGTGCTATTTTCTGAATCTGGTACAAGAAGTCTGATTCAAGGCATAGTCCATCAACCACTTCTTCAGACAAAAACAATAGTCACTAAGTGAGATTCAAGGCTGTAGTCCACCTCATCTATGCATAGTATATACCTGCCCAGAAAATTTTCAATTTTAATTTCTTTGTCACTTCTATTTCGGAACTTGACCTTTTTGGGGGGGGGGAGGGGGATTGTTGGTTGTGTGTATATGTCCATACACATGTGAGCAAAAGCTCAACTTCCTCATTTTGCTTTAGTCTCACATCGGTTGGACCTCTTCCCCCTTGTATGTATATATTAGTTCTTCTTCATTGCTCTCTTAAGATGTTGTGTGGGGAACCCCTTGGGCCCCACGCGTGCACCGCCGTCGCCGTCCGGCCCAGCTCGGCTCGGTTCGGTTCGACGCACGTAACGGGTGCGGGTACGTGCCCACACATGCGGACGCCGAATGCCGATCCAATTTACTCTTCGGACTGGGATCCAAAAAAAATTTTGCTCCCCTTTATTTTTGAACCGTTTTGACTCATTCAATTTTTGATCGTTGGACATTTATTACTCCCTGTGTCCAGATTCATTTTCCACATTTTAAACATGTGACAGCTTCGTTTACATGCCAATTTTTTCCCCCACATTTTTCCTTTTTCATTACTTATTAAACTCCTGGATTAATAGCATTTATTCTCTTGTCTGTAGTGAAGGTTTGGTTCTCTCCCTATATATTTGTTGAGATTCTCTTCTCAATTATTTCTATAGAAAATTTTCCTACGTGAAATCTCTTTATCTCATTTTTCTCTTGAACCATATTTTGTTCTCTAAATTCTTGCTTGGGCAGAGCTAAGTTCGGTCTCTCTCTCTCTCTCTCTCTCTCTCTCTCTCTCTCTCTCTCTCTGAGTTGTGTGCAACGAAGAGAACCCGGTAGTCAGGGGATTTTACCACTAGGAGCTTCCGAGAAACGTCTGCACATAGACTTCGGATCAACTCTTAGGGCAGTGCTTCATGCACGACTTCTCCGGAGGCCGATTACACTTATTTTCTTTTCTTTTCTTTTCTTATCAAATTTCTAAAAAATATTATATATATATATATATATATATATATATATATATATTACCAACAGTAACTAAGAAGTGGTATCTCGGCCGTCTACTCGGTGGTTATAGGTGGCTGGGATTGTACATTTCTTTCCTATGCATTCATATTGCACATCCTGACTATATGGGTTCGATTTCACGAAAAGTTTTATCATCGCAATGTCATCATAAAATTTCCAAACAAAAATCTAGATTAATTTATTTTTCTTAAGCTTAAATTTTCATACCACGAGAATATTATAGTGAATGGAATTGAAAAGATCTAACGGAAAGTTTGACACACATAATTTTTTTTTATTTTCAGACAAAGTTAGAATAAAAAATCTATTCTTATGTTTGGCTTATGTTGCAAAAATCTATTTTCAAAAATTAAGGATATCCGATTGAACATCCAAAAATTTAACAAAATTCTATCGTAACAAAATTACGTCTGCCATCTAGCAGATTTCGTTTTTTTGTTTTTGTGTTTGTTATGGGTTTTATTTGGTTTGTTTTTTTGGATTTTTTGTTTTTTGTTTTTATTTTGTTTAGGTTTTCTTGTGTAGGTTTGGTTTAGTTTTATTTGGTTTAATTTTCATTTGATTTATTTTTGCAAAAAATTTGCTATACCTATAATTTTTTAAAATAAATTAGGAAAAACGAAAAAAGTTTGAAACAATAACTAAATAGTTCACAAAATGAGTGGGCGAAATTCTCAATTTTTTTTTTTTTTTTTTGGTAACGGTATTTTCGTCGATTTTGGGATATTTTTTAACCGATCGTTTATTTTTGAAACAGTAACGGACCCTTATAACCGTTCATAACTGGTACTCTAAAAACACCTCATAACCGCTATACTCTCACAATTGTCAAGCAGACCCTTCAAGTTTCTACCATAATCGAAAGTTAAATCGATCTTATTACGATTAGTAAATTATTTATAAATAGATAATTTTATCGTTAAATAAAATAAAATATATATTCTTGTCCCATTTTTAATCATCTTCACACTAATATATTATATGATAACGTTTGAGGGTCCGGAGACACCAATTTTTACTCGTTAACATCGAAATACGAAAAAAAATTCGAAAATAAAATTACCCAAAGTAAAATTTGGAGATCGAAATATCGTTTTTTGCGATTCTAAAATTTTATGAAGCCCGTCAAACCGTGAAATGTTTATCCCATATTAGTTTTTGTTACGGTCATTTTGGCACAAGTTGGACATCGTTTCGATCTCTCGGTCAAAAGTTAGGATACTTTAAAGTTTTAAATTTTATACTTTTGTCTGTAACATATGCGCTTTGCTTTGGATAAAAAAATCTTTTTACACGAATTGTGTTACTCTCGTTGAAAACATACAAATCGACATATTATTTGACAAAAAATAATTTCCGAACAAATAGTTATGGCCGCTCGAAGTCTGCTCGACGGCAGACGTAATTTTCTTACGGTAGAATTTTTTTAAATTTTTTGATGTTCAATGCTGCATATTTTATTTTAGATGTTAAATTTCATTTTTTTTTCTAATTTATTTAAAAATTTTAATTAAAAAAAACAACACAAAAAACCAAAAACACAAACAAACAAACAAAAAAACCTAAAAAAAAAAAATCGATAGTTTTATTTTCGCCAATTGTGTTGACGAAATTGTTGAATTCTTTTCTTCATATTTTCGTCATCTGGGATGGCGAAAGTTTTCGTGACTTCAATTTTTTTTTAAATTACTTTTATTTTAGATAATTTATTTAAAAATATTTTCTGTACAGTAAAAATTTTGATAAAAAAAAAACCTTATGTTTGGAGTCTAGTGCTCAAGAGACTGAATGACTCTCTCACTCGACTGCTTCAGAACTTCCCTTAAGATCAGAGGTCTTAGGCTATCTCCAATGGAGATTTTTCTAATTGAGTTTATATCCTACATTACACTGTATTATAAGTAAAATTTTATTATAGTTGACAGAATTTTTACATAAAAACTGTAGAAAAACACACGTGCACTCTCCGATAACTTTCAATTTTTATCATACATGACAGAAAATAAAAAAATAAATTTAATTATTTAGTTAAAAAATAGGGTTCAATATTAATTTTTATAAGTGAATGAAATTTTTTCAAAGACACGTAGGATAAAAATTGAAATAGAAACCTTTTTTGCTAGAAATTTTTTCTACCAGAAAAATAGAAAAAAAAATAGAAATCTCCATTAGTGATCGCCTTATAACATTCAAAGTACATCTACTCATATACATGGGTGGAGCCATTAGTTGGCTGGAGTGGGCTCCAGCTCACCCCAAATTTTGAGCCATCTAACTTTTCTTTTTTTTGGAGCACATATGTCATTCGGTCTAAATTTTGAGCCATCATATTTTATCGCTCTAACCCCTTCCATTAACTCTTATTTAAAAAAAAGGAGTGCCCACCCAAAATATTTTCAAGTTAATTTTTTTTAGCTTGTGGTCAAAATTTAGATCAACTGTTATGCGAGTATATAGTAACAACTAGCAATATTTTGTTATTTAAAATTTTGGGATATGAAATGTGAGGTCTCAATTGTATTTTTTAAAGTTGTTGTTTCTCAGTTGTTGTTTGTTGTAGATTTGAGGATTTGAGGTCTCAACCTAATATTTGTATACTTTTGAAGGGTTGTGATATTTCTTGACGAAGAAATATTGTACATTGTTCAGTTTGATGATGATCTTTTATAGTCTTCGTCCGGTGTCTAAAATTATTGTTCATTCATTATGAACCGACGATAGTCCCTTTTGTACTTTCTGGGGGGTAAATATTTTTGAAGAGTATGATATGTCACGTCCCGATCTCCCGCAGGAATCGGCCGTCCCCGCCGGGCACGAATCACCGCGCCAACGCTCCCACGGGACGATCGTTTCCATAGGGACGTGATGCCGTGCGAGCCTGGAGTTGCGCCTGCACAAGGCAACATCGTTAAAGTTGTGGTTATCATCGAATCGATCGAGTACGCAGCGGAGGGACAGTGTTGCAAACAATAATCCATCTGAGTATACGGGGCAAATCACAAGGCACGAGGTTCTCTGAATACAATGGCATCGTTCCATACATTATGTCCCTCTATACAAAAGCAGCTCAAAGCAATCGATACGGCTCAAGGCATCGAAACCAAATTTTCGGATCCTGTGGATGAGGCACGGCTATCGCTTCCTCGGACGATCCAGCACATGCGAACAATCAAACTGTTGGTGGGTCAGCACTTTAGAGAAAGTACTGGTGAGTCTAAAATCAACGAACAGAAGCAACATTTCCTGAAACCAACACTAAGTAAGCATGTGGCAAAATATTCATTACTAGTGATCTTTCTAGTTTTACCTAGGTTCGTTACATGCAGTACAGGAATGGAGTCATATTACTTCTTTTCGAAAATATTTTTGAAAATCAGAGTTCATGTTCGATATATAAGCAAGCAGGCAAGACAAGCAGTTCATATACGATAAGCTGATTCATTTACTATCTCTGGTGTGCAATGTGTCTCGTGAATCATATCATTTCTTTAAAGACTTTAGCAAGCATCTAGTGGACTATCTTTTTAGCGTCTCTCTCTTAGCATCTCTCTCTTTCTCTTATCAATTAACATCTTATCGAGTGAAAGAGATGGATGCATATAAGAAAATAAGACTTCTCTATGAAAGCATTCAATATAAGAGAGCATGTTTGATATCACGCATATCACTTATTCAGTGATTCTTACCCTTTTTGCCGAGCAGTTATCCCTGCAGCAAACATACAAGTTAGCAACAATTTGCATAAACATATATGTATAAGGTTCTCTTTCTCTGTCTGTCTCTGCATCAAATAGTTAGGTATGCAAGAAGGCTAAATCCTAGCATGCGACCTAACGATATGATGGTCCATGAGTCTACTTCCTCAAGATTAGAAGCGGTGTTATCACGGCCCAGCACTGCACTAATGTATACTCGCTCATATAGTTAGCTGCTTTGACACATGAACCAGCTATCTAATAGACATGAATACCCCCGACCGCGAGGACTTCTTTGCCTCAGGTATTCCTTTGATCCCCCCCAGGACGAACGATCCCCAGTGTCCCAAAAACCGTTCGTGGGATGATCCTTGTGCACAAGTTGTCTAAGACCAGTGCATGAATGCAACTCTATCAGATAAACTCTATATGGATGCAGCAGTTCAATAACAAGCATATATTCAATCTCTTCTCTCTCTGTCTCTTGTCTCGGTGCGGACATGCCGTCATCTCTATCTCTATGCGAACTGGTCGCCATCTCTCTAATACCGTTCAAGCATTTCGATAACTTCTATGGAAACATGTAACAATCTCTATTTAAGCAAGCAAGCATGGAAACAGTTCTCTATCTCTTTAACTAAGCATGCAGTTCTACTCTTTCTTTAGCATATACGATGGAAACATATGAACATCTATTCCTCTTGTCTATTAGCATGGCAGTGGTTCGTTTGATAGCGGTGTCCGTGTAACTAAGCATGCAACATTTCTATCTTTCCTTAGCATGACAATGGTTTTATCTCTATCTCTTTTTAGACAAGCATTCAAGTTCTCTAGTTAGGCAAGCAGGTTCGTTTCAATGACAAGCTATACGAGTTCTCTTATTAAGCATGCAGAGGCAGGTTCTATCATTCTTCTTATGAAAATATCTTCTTAGAACAAGCATTCAAAAACTCAGATCCATTATTAAGGCGTGCAAGAATCAGAGAATGAAGTTCTGCCCACTCACTTTGATCAATCGTCTTGTGGTTCGATCGGGAACTCTCCGAGAAGACTTTCACTCGAGTCAGCAAACCGATATCTCTTGTACATAGTGTCAATGCGGAGCGGGACACTACATGATACATATTGATGCATATGCTATTTTTTTACTAGGGTGGACTAAATTTAGTTTTTTGTCATTATAAGAACTCTTCTTGCAATTTGTGTACAACAAAGTCTTTTTTCTGTAGCTTTTAATTACTTGTATATTGTCCATTGCATTCCTCACTATAAAAAAGATGACAATGCTGGCTTAATAATCTCATTACACACACACACACACACACACACACACACACACATATATATATATATATAATGCAGACTAGGCCAACCATGCATTATGTTGAATGGTTTCACTCATGATTGGTAGTTGATCGGACCTACCTATAGAAAGAACACGGATAAATGGTATTATTTATGTCAATTTTTTATTTTTTTAGTATATTGGACACGGTTCTTCATTGGTCAGACACGATACAGTATGAATACGATGAGATATTGACATGACGATATTGACACAACATTGATTTTGTTAAAAAAAAAAGTCATGATGTTTTAAGTTCAGTCCAGGGTAAAGTAAAATGCTGGCTTCGCCCTTGCTCATTTATAGGATAACTAACCTGGCTAAAAGATTCAAGATACAAGTAATGATGTCCATGTCACGCCAACATGTCCAATTCTTGTGCCAAATGCTAGTAAGTGACGAGAACATAACCTTGAAGTTGATAGATGAAGACCGGTGGAGCCACGAGACATATTATTTCTTCTATTTATAAATGGTGGGAGTTGAAGCACAGTAGACCCAAAAGATGTACAACGTAGCGTGTACAAAGTATCGAATGTTACGTTGGGTATTTAAAAAAACAAAAAATTATCCAAAAGACATGCAATGTCGCGTACACAAAGTTTCGAATGTTATGTCGAACATTTAAAAGAAGAAGAAGATGGATGAAGAACGAAGTAGTACAAAAAGGAAAGTAATTAAAGTTCTTGATCGCTATTAAGATAATTACCCCTTCTTGAATGTACATACAACTATATATCCAAATAGATGCATTATAAAAGTCAGAACCGGTTCAGGGTAAGTCGACTGACAAGACTTTAAACTTGGACAAATCCTCTCTGCTAGGACAACTCTCCAGACTCAGTGTGATCCCACAAGAAATCAGGATCACGGATGACATCCAGGACCTGTCCAGTTTCGGATGGGACAACCTTAGCTCTTCCGGCCGGCCCTGGCAAAAGCTAGTTCCCAAAGATATTCGTTCATCAGCAAAGTTGGTTGATGTTGGTTGTTTATAAGTATAATTTGATATAGTAAACATCCAGGTAGGAGCATACAGCAAAGGATGTGCCAAAACACAAGTCAAGCAGACCTCCACTGCCATACGTTCATACTATAGATAGGTAAAGAAGGGTTGGGAGTTGGAACCTAGAGACTCAGAAATATTGAAGATATATATGCATGCCACCAACAAAACAAGCAAGCATCATATATGACAACACAAAAATAAACAACTTGGTAGGAGTGAGCATTATTCCGTTATGGTCCGAAAACCGGAGCGAATCTAACAAATAAGAGATTCAGTTTAGTTTGAAAACATTCTGTTTTATTTTGGTTTTGAAAAATACACTCTTTTTTATTCAATTTTGATTTCGATTCAAAATTAAAAATCAAATAAGATTTACATAATTATGTAAATGCTTTCAATTCTACTTATATTTTATAATTAAAAATGCGCATATTTTTGTTTATATTTTAAAAATAATAATTCGTGTTTTGAAGTCCAATTTTGTTAATTTAATAACTTGTCCAACTATAGGCACAACTTTGAAATTAAAAAAAAAAAGTTAAATTACAACTTGATATTCTCAACTATTCCAAATGTTCAGTTTGATACCCTCAACTTTGATAGGTACTAACTTAATATTCTTTTTTTTTTGACAAAATTATCCCTCCCAACACTCCCCATGCTCCTCCCTCCCGCCTCCCGCCGGCGACACCCCTCCCCCCCCCCTCCCCCCTCGCGCCTGCGACCTCCCACCCACTCCTCGCTGTGGGCCGGCTCCGAGCCGCACGGGGTAGCGGGATCGTGGGTAAGGGAAGCAACTGCAGCTGGAGGCGGGGCGCGGGGTCGGGGGAAGCCACACAGGGCACGGGGGCAGGTGTGGGCGGCGGTCACAGAGGGGTAGGACGGCCGGAGGGGAGTGCTGCCGGAGAAGGAGGGGGGAGGATGTTGTGGGTTGGAAAGGGAGGCATAGTTTTATTTTATTTTTAAATTTTGGATATCAACATTAAAATTATTATATAGTTGAGGGTATTAAGTTAGCACATATCAAAGTTGAGGGTATCAAGTTGAACATTTTGGATAGTTGAGGATATCAAATTATAATTTAGCCTAAAAATATATATGTAAACAATTTTTAATATTATTTAACCACGAATTCAACTTTGGACCCAGACTAATAAACAATATAAATAGTTCAACCGATCAAACCGAATAAATCGAATAAACCGAACTGATTATTCGGTTCAATTCGATTTCGGTTATGACTAATTTCGATTCGATTTTAAATTTTTTTTTATAATTTTGATTTATTCGATTTTAATTATTTCGATTCGATTGAAACCAAATAAACCGAAAACGCTCTTCCTACAACTTTGCCCTCTATTACTTCCCCTCAAACACATATACCCCTTCATTTTGCATCTTAATAGAATCAGTTAAACAATGATCATCTTAGCAAGAGTACACGCCAAAATGAATTTGAATCGTGTTTGTTTGATTTTAGAGTGAGCTTCCAACCACGACGAATGAATGACATACATGTTGCTTGGAAAGTAGACCGGAAGTTCGACTAATAGTTCATGTATGTATCCGTTCAAAATCTTACGAAAAGAATGCTAGATACTAGCCCTTCCATTACATATCTAGTATGGAAGCATGTATGGAAGAATGAATAGCTTGACTTGTGTTTTGGTGTTTACTATCTTGCCTCGTTTGGTTCACGGATTTAAAGAATCTGAAAAGAAAACTTGTTCCTTTTATTTGTTTGGATAGCTATAATCCTGAAAAGTATTTTTCTGACAGAAGAAAAAATAGGTAAAAAAATAATTCCTCTCAAAATCCATGGAATTGATTTTTCCTCCTTCTTTTCCAACATTTATTACAAAAAATTAAGACAAAAATAGCCTTGTGTCATTGTCTATTTTACCAACACATATTTTTTCATAATATTATTTTTATTTTAAAAGACAAGGGCATTATGGAAATATTAATATATTTTTTCTTTTCTTTCCTACAACCAAACAATGGAAAGGAAATCAAATGATCCTTCCTAAATAGTTTTCTTGTTTTACCAAACACATGAAAGAAAATCTGATAGGAATCTTACTTTTCCATTCCCATAGAAAATAAAAAGGAATTCATTTCCCTTTCGTGAACCAAACGAGGCCTATATGTTTTAATTTTCATTAGGTACTAGAAAGTTTAGAGATTGGGAATGAGTTTTTGGTTCCTTATCCTTATTTGGTAAGTCTGGGATTGAAAATTTGGAGGGAATATATAAGACTTCACATCTTGGAAAAATAAAACCCAAGGACTCCCTCGAAAATATTTTCGATTTCCTGAAAATGTTAGTTGGGTGCATTAATTACAATTTTTTTGGACAATAATACCCTCAGTGGTACCAACTAATTTTAGGTAATAGTAACATAATGTAATTAATGCAAGACTATTTATGGATAACCAAACAAATCAAGATTTTTATTCGTATCTGAACCAAACATAGGAATAGAAAAATTAAAATTTTTAGACTACATATTTCCAATCTAACCAAACATAGGAATGGGATAGGAATACAAAACCTTTGTCCAATTGCCACCGTGTTTCTTTGGAACGTGAAAGGATGATGATCAGACTAGTGACGCTAAACAATATTGATGGAAGGACCAGGTTTTGGGTCTATATTCAGTTGACAAATTACGTATTCTACGCAGCATTAAGCACTTATAATTGGGATGAAGACATTCATCTCGACTTGCTTCTGCACTTTGGTTTATAGATTCTATATGGGACAATCGAACTCGCTCACTCATTCACCAGTTAATTTGTCCAGCTAGTTATCTGGGTTGCATCAATCAATAAGATCCTGGTTGGGTGGTGAAATATCAGTAATCGAGCCACGAGAACATATTATTCCTTTCATTTATAAAGTCCCAAAGGTTACGATAGACATCTCAAATATATATATATATATATATATATATATATATATATATATATATATATATATTGCAGTAAACTTAGGTCAGTTGTGCTTGAATTGAGGTCTATAATTATCAGGAAAGATTATCTTATAACAAGTTACACAGTTCATAATCTCAGTTCACCTAAAGTTGAATAATACTATATATCCAACTTATTGAGAGTTAAACTATATACCCAACTTATCGAGAGTTAAACGAACAATTGCACAGTTGCTGTACAATAAAAGAAAAAGAAAAAGTGATGATAGAATGTTATTTTTCCTTTTTGTCAATTTTATCTTTTATTTGACATACACGCTATAACCTCGAGATTTTATTTCATTCCTTGCCGACATAATTTTCTCCCGATAATTTCATCATTGCAATTTGACCAAACCTGGAACATCTCGGCTTGAACACAGAAAATGTCTTAAAACAGCAAAACACATATCCCTCGGTACACACGAACTCCAGATTCACAAACTAAATGTCGGTTCTTAAATGATTGCGACAAAATTGAAGCATGTTTCCAGAAATAGATCCTCCCACGTCATCACATCGTACCTGTTTCCTCTAAGAAAAAGGTCAGAATTAACATATTCTCAATGTATAACTGTCAGAATCGAACATATTCTCAATTTTCTCAATGTATAACTGGCTTAACATTTATCATTTTTTTTTGTTTCCCTTCTACAACAATAACAGTTGCATTTATGGATGTGTAGCTGGAAGACAATGAATCAATTTTGAAGAAAGTTACTGTAAAGCAAATACATTCTTTTAAGCAAATATACTATCTGAACCAGGAGAAAAGAGGTCAACCAAAGTAGCCACATTGAGCTTAATGCACAGGCTTTTTATACACTCGATATATCAATCCGAAAAATGTCGTATTTAATATGCATCAAACTAAAGAAATATTACATACACACAAGACCTTGAACCCAATACACGGAACAAAGAAGAAGCATTAAAAGATACTTGTCACGAATGAAATAAAAAATCACCCTAGCCTCCAGAAAACGGCAGTCATCAGCAATCCGCAAACAGCAAATGACAGCATATAGGGCACCATTGAGATGCAAATAAAGAATAAGATACATATATTAACTAGGGAGTGAAAGAAGACTGTCTGGACCACATGCTTCTAAAACAGATCCAACTTTCTCTTCTGCATGTCCTGCTTCCATTTCGGTTGCTGGTAGAATGCCTCTTTTGTCATTCCGAAAACAGTCTGAAACTCGTCATCAGAAAGATAAGCCTACAAAGCAAAAGAACATAGTATGGATCAGCGACAATCATGGCAGAAAATTCAGATGAAAATACTTCAAATGGTAAAATGAAGATGGGAGTAAATCTTGAGAACGCACCTCCCTTCGTTTGTAGTCAATTCCTCTGACTGGGTTGCTTGACTTGGATTTTAAGCGCTCATAACTGAATGTTTGATCACCGCCTTCATTGTCATCTACTAACTGTGAATCACCTTTACCCTCGGATTCTTCTTCATTATTCTCCGACACAGATTCCCCTTCCCCTACACTTCCCTCTGTTGAAATTCCTAAGGGATCTCCCAGCTCAGAGCTCCCATCTGCAGTCAGTTAAAACAAATTTCCATCACCAAAATTCTTTCAGCTTTTACATATTGCACACGGGAACAATCTCTAGTTCTCAAGAAAAGGCTAAGAGGTTTAACTAATTTACAAATAACAGATAGATTGATCTTGAGGATTCTAGGACCACTATTATTCTGCAGCTCTCTCTAGGCCTCTTGAAAATAATTACAATAGTAAGGTAGGATACATACTTTATACCAAAATCACTAGTCTGCTGACTAGATGCATAATACTGACAATTGAAGGTAAAAAAAAAGGGGCTAAATTGCACTTAAATACCCTCAACTATTAAATTTTGGCATTTTAATACCCTGAACTACTCTTCGCATTTACATATCTTCAACTTCTAAAGTTTTTGCAACTTACCCCTTCTTCTTCTTCTTCTTCTTCTTCTTCTTCTTCTTTGCAATTTTTGCAACCTAAAATCCCTAACCCAACCCCTCCTTCCCCACCACCTTGGATCTGCTTCCGCCCTCTTCGGCCATTGTTGTTCCCTATCCGACTGCCACCACCACCCATATCCACCATAATCATTTTATAGAGAGGAGTTTCAGAGTGACTTCTGCCTTAATACATTGTAAAGTGAGATTGAGTGATCTATGTAAAAGAGTGCTATATTGTAAAGCTTGATCTCTGGTTCTCAGCTGAAGGTATAAGTTTCTCAGGTGATCAGAGGTTTCTTGGACATCGCTCTCGATGTGTGTGGAATGTGTGGAGTTGGGGATGTATAAATCTTGGGAGACTGTCAGGAAGCTTCTCATTCTGAAGTGTTCCAGGCGTAGTGCGAGTGAAAATAAAAGCCATTAGGGAGCCGGTTTGAGTGAAGTCCTTAGCTAGTTGCCCTGGGTACTGGATTACCCTCGAGTTTGAGTAGAACCAGTAGTATATATTATGTGTCTTGTGATTGCTTTCTTTACTTCCTTGCGCATTACTTTTTGATATTATAGCTTAATATTTATTTCGCTTTTTGCTATCAACCCTATTCACCACATAGGGTTGTCATAACACTAACAATGCAACATATAGGAAGATACCTAGGTACCTACTATGGACCTAAGATAATTGTTGTAAGAAGTAAATGCATCATATTGTAAAAAAAGATTACAGAAAATATAAAGATTGGTAATTATGTAAAGAACATTTTTCTTCACGTAAACATGCAAACTAAGGAGAAACGTCAGTTTTATCAAAGAAAGATCAAGTAGAAGAGAGCACACTACCAAGTGCATCTAGGGAAGGGCCTCTGCTTAATCGCCCTTTCGCAGCTTCAGCTTGTTCCTTCTTTTGTTCAGCAGTTAGGACAGTAGATAATGCTGCAACGGCAGCTGCCCTTTGCGACCCTTGCGTTGATCGAGGTGGTGGCTTAGGAGCTGCAGGTCTAAAAGATGAATTGAATGCAGAAGATAAGGCTGCTAATGCTTCTGCCCTTTGCTTGTGTTCACCAGGATTTGAACTATATGTCTTGTCTTTAGACTGCTGAGCATCATAAATTCTATAAATGTCTCAACTATATTGTCCACTCTAGTATTAGAAAATATACATACAGTGTTGGAAGGATTGAATGCAGAAGATAAGGCCGCTAATGCTTCTGCCCTTTGCTTGTGTTCACCAGGATTTGAACTATATGTCTTGTCTTTAGACTGCTGAGCATATAAATTTTATAAATGCCTCAACTATATTGTCCACTCTAGTATTAGAAAATATACATACAGTGTTGGAAGGATTGAATGCAGAAGATAAGGCTGCTAATGCCGATGCCCTTTGTGTGGGTCCGCCTTGATTTGAATTGCTAGACTTGTCATTTGACTGCACAAAAAAACAAATATTAGGAAATCCTGGACACTAGTGTATGCTCTTGGGAACTGTTAACATGTATACACATCCATATGCCCTTGGGAACTGTTAAACATCCATAAAATGTTCTATAAATTATAAAACAGGCTAGAGCATAGACCACTAACTTGGCATCATACCCTCAACACATTACAAGAAAAGTATCTTAGATGATTGTCTAATTTAATCTTTTACTAATATAGACGGACTAGATTAAACAAAATAAACAGCATTATTTCAAATTACCAGGATAGGGCATAGGACAAAAACTTTCATACAACTCACGCGCATCTCATTCCACAAGAAGAGCATCTTATATTCTTTATGCCTAATTTATTCTTTTACTATAGAGAAAGACTGCATAGGTATAGGATCAAGTAAAGCAACACTATCCACGACCAAGACGTATTGATAATTAGAGCTGCAAACAAAACCTCTACCTCAGAGTGCAAGATTGTCCCAAATAATAGAGAGAGCTTCTTCTGAAAGGAATTTCCTTGAACCTGAATATCATACGAATTGTGTTATTGTAAATCAGTACATTGTACATATAATAACCACCACACCTTATAAGGATTGAAACACATAAAAAATTGAAAACTGTTCACCAAAGCTTTGGATGTTGTAAGACGCAGATTCGTATAATACCTTCAAAAATAATAATAAAATTCTATCATCTTACGTCTTCGTCTAGACTCTTTATAATATAGGGAAACTTTGACGTTACTTCTTCGTTGCATTAGCTTAAACCGCAATCCAAAAAGTAGGTCTGCCTACCTGCCAACTGGACATCTAGGTTTTATGGCATGATCCTCTCATGCTCATAGCTATCTTGGTTGGAAATTTAGCACAAACATAAAAGGTTGACGACATATCAACAGCCGATCATAAACTTTGTCAAATCTTACATGGAGCTTTTTTATGCTCCATAGCCAACCCCATTATGATGAAAGAGGCTATGATGATGACAAAAATTAACTTCAAGAAATCCATAGATTATTGCTCAAAGTTAGTTGCATTACATAAAAATAATTGATACGAAACATTTTTCTTTATTTAATCTGCTCCACTTTTTTTTCCGTTGCAGAACAGAATGATAAGTTTTATATAATACTTTATTATGATATTTCATACATGAAATCTTTGTGGAAGTAGTTTGAATTCAGAAGTGATGTTGTGTTAATTCCTTGAATTATGCTTTCAGGTTGCAGTATGACAAGTCTTTACAGTGTAAAAGCATATCAAATTATAGGACCAGCTCACAATCATGAATCACCTTCAAACCTGTGAAATTTTGATATGCAATTACTACATCACCTCTATGTGAATCTCTTACCATACATTTTAGCTAGACTGTTCAGAATGCTTCAAAGAAAACATAAGAGTATTAACGGGTATAAATTAATGACAAAAAAATTGTCCAATTCTTTTGTGGAGTCCGTACCAAAGGATTATGTTCATTTGTTGCAAACCAAATAATCTGAAGAGGTTGGATCTTAGCCTTGCAGAAGAGTCTCGGTGTATCCTCTTTTCTGTATAGTCTCATTAGTCTCTTAGTTTAGTCTCACACTTGATAGCCATAAAAGTAGGGTCTTATCGTCTCCTATAAATATGTACTCAATACATATGGAATTAACCCATGTAGTATTCTTTCCAAATCTCAACATGGTATCACAAATTAATCTTCTACATTTTGGAATAATATAAACCCTCAACCCTCACTATAACTCGGGAATTTTGTTGTAGCGGGAGCATATTTAACATGATGATATCATAGCAACCCAGGTTCAAATCTCTATGGCACACATTTTACGCTGATTTTAACTATAACGTTCCATGAATCCAACTCAGCCATAAATGGGCATTCGACCAACATATATATATATATATATATATATATATATATAATTCTCCATCTTATATATATATATATATATTAGAATGTATTAGGGGATTTTTATGTAAGATGGAGAATTCTAAGGATATATATATATATATATATATATATATATATATATATATATATATATCCAAGAGATTATAAATATATATATAAAATAGAACTCCAAAATATTCTACATGGTATCAGAGTACAAACCCTAGCCGCCAAACCCTAACTGTCACCACCACTGCCGCGCCACCACCACCGCCGTCGCACCGCTCGCCCACCACCACCGTCGCCGCCACCACACTTCCGCCACCACCGCGAAGCCGCGACTCCTGTGGAGCCCGCAGGAGCCTTCTGCCACGGTTCCCGGCGTCTCCCGCTGGTCATTCCGGAAGTTGACATCGAAGGCCTAGATCCGATAGGGGAGAGGCATGATCAGGTCTAGCAGAGGACGAAGAGGACGAACGTGAATCGTGGGACGGATATGAGGTGATCGGAGAAGAGTAGGATCGATGGAGGAGATCATCAAGAAGTTGGACCCTGCGGAGGTCACAACGTTGATGAAGCTGATGAAACTGTCGGCTGGTGAGAGCGCGACACGAACACCGGCGAAGTTGGATCTTCCCTCCATCGATCTGAAGCTTGATGGACCGGCCACCTACCTGAGTTGGTCACGACGGGTGAGGAGAACCCTCGGAGGGAAGAATCTGGAGGGTTTCTTGTCAGGAGAGAAGACACAAGCTGGATGAGGACTCGACAGGACGCGACGAGTGGAAGTCCACTCATATGGTGATATACATTTGGTTCCTCAATTCTTTAGTCCAGTCGATCGCCACCACAGTGGATGGCCTTGAGATGGTAAAGGACGTGTAGGAGAAGTTGAGGACCTACGATGGTGTGAAAAATAACTTGAGGGTTTTCCAGATCAAGGGGGAGATCGACGACACCGTACAGAGAGAGAAGACGGTGCAGGAGTATGCCACAGAGTTGGAGCGTCTATGGTTGGATTATGATCACTCCTCAGATCGGACGAGCTGCGAGGACCCGAAGTGTAAGGAGAGATAAGTATGTCTGCAGGAGAGGACGATGAAGTTTCTTAAGGGGCTGGCCGCAGTGTTTGCTCAGAGGACAACACTACTTCTAGCCCAACCGAAGATCCCTACACTTTAGGAGGCTATCTCGGCCATGATCCAGGAGGAGACTCGCATCAAGCTGCAGGCAGGGGCATATAGTTCTCCTGAAGTAAAGTCAGCACTGGTGGTTGCCAATTCAGGCGGCACATGACCTAAGGGAGACCCCCGACAGTGCTACAACTGCGGGGAGATGGGCCATCTGAGATATGCTTGTACCAAACCACCCAAGGAGGGAGATTCAGGTGGTGGACATGGACAGTTTGGAGGACGTGGCCGTGGTTGTGGGGGTCGACGGGGTGGTCGAGGAGATTATCGGACGAACATGCTGGTAGCAGAAGACGAGGAGGGAACTGATGACGCCTATACTGAGGAGGATCAGGCACTGCTGGACATGCTGGAGGTACTCAGGAGAAAGCAGAGAGTGTCAAGCGATGGAGACAGGAGGAGTGGGAGTAAGGAGGCGTCCACCTCAGTCTTCGCCAGAGGCAACGCTGTCATGTATGACCATCCATCGGAAGGTACTGACGACTCACTCGCCCTTGCATCAATGTCTTCCCTTAGATCGTCGGACTGAATTGTTGATTCGGGTGCGTCTCGACACGTGACAGGGAATGCTAGTAAGTTCTCTTCCTACACTCATCTAGCATCGGCGGACATCATTCAAACAACCGATGGTATTTTCCAGACAGTGGTCGGTAAGGGTACTGTCGATTGTACAAGTTCAGTAAAATTATTCAATGTTTTGCATGCTCCTTCTTTTCCAGTCAGTTTTTTGTCCATTAGTTCTATAATCTTTCAACTAAAATGCATTCTCTTTTGATATTCCTAAGGTGATCTTCCAGGAGAAGGGGACGGGACAAAGACTTGGGACTGGCACTTGGCATGATGGACTGTGGTACCTGGATCGGGAAGGACTAGATTCAACATTGGTGTCTGTGGCAGAGATGGCAGGAATGAGAGGACCGAAGATGAGTGCCGAGGATACACTGATACTCCACCACAGGCGGTTGGGACACTCTTTTGGTATTTTGAGTAGGTTGTATCCATCTATTTATGAGAAAGCAAATAAGGAAAAACTAGTATGTGATGCATGTGATTTAGGCAAACTTCCAAGGAGCTCATATGTTAGTGTGGGCCATAGGAGCTCTTCTATTTTTGATATTATACATTATAATGTTTGGGGGTCGTGCGCCATAACTACTATGAATGGTTACAAGTATTTCGTTTCTTTTATTGATTGTTCCTCTCGTGTCACCTGGCTGTATATGATGAAGAATAAGAGTGATGTCTTTGCCTGTTTTCGGGACTTTCATAAACATGTCCAGACTCAGTACAGAGCAATGGTGAAAGTACTGAGGTCTGACAATGGGATAGAGTATACCAATAAAGCACTTGAGGTATACTTGTCAGCCCAAGGGATACAACATCAGACCACATGTGCATAAACACCAGCACAGAATGGAGTGACAGAAAGAAAAAAACAGACACCTTCTGGAGGTGGCAAGAAGCATGATGATCGCCATGAATGTCCCACAGAGTCTGTGGGGGCATACAGTGTTGACAGCAGCTCAACTGATCAACAAGATGTCCTCAAAAGTACTGGGATGAAAGTCTCCATGTGAGACATTGCAAGAAAATAATAGTGGGATACTCCCGCTGAAAGTGTTTGGCTGCGTATATTTTATAAAAGACAACAGTCCGTCTGTTGGAAAACTTGACCCTAGAGCAGTCAAGTGTGTCTTCGTGGGCTATTCGACGACTCAGAAGGGGTACGTGTGCTGGAGCCCAGTAGAGAAGAAGAGGTTTGTGAGCATGGATGTTCACTTTAGGGAGCTTGAGCCATACTACCGTCAGGAGGGAACCTCATCCATGGGCAACTCACCTGACACTGAGAGTATGAGACGAGAGAGGGAGATTGGTGAGAGTTTGGTGACCGATTTAGGAGTATAGCATGGAGGAACGGTTGAGGAGGAGAGTGAAGAGGAACATGGGGAGGAGATGAGAGGTGTTAGGCCTACGGCTCAGGGAGAGTTACTTACCTACAACAGGAAAGGGAAGCAAACTATAAGACCAGTACCTATAGTGCCAGTGTCAAGTCCCTTGCCTGCGTCTGTCTCGACTCCTGAGACACCTACACCACTACCACCAAATTTTCCTTCAGGTGATATCATTCTTCCTACCCCTCCCACACTATTATCAGTACGGAGGACCACTCGCAGCAATGCGAAAAATTCTCCTGATAGATATGGTTGGGACCTTGCTCAGTTTGTTTCATATGATAACATCTCTTCTTCTCATGGAGCATTCATAGTATCTTTAGATAGTATTACTGTACCTAACAATTGACAGGTTGCCAAGAACGATCCAAATTGGAAAGCGGCGATGCACGAGAAGTTAGGGGCTCTTGAGAAGAACCACACTTGGGAACTGGTAAAACTGTCAAGAGGGGAAGAGGGCAGTCGGATGCAAGTGGATCTTTACTGTCAAGCAGAACCCAGATGGACAGGTTGAGCGCTGCAAGGCTCGACTGATGGCAAAAAGATACAGTCAGACGTACGACATTGACTACGACGAGACTTTTGCACCATTGGTGAAGATGAGCACCGTCAGGACCCTGATTTCTTTGGCAACGAATGGTGGATGAAAGCTACACCAATTAGATGTGAAGAATGCGTTTCTTCATGGGGATCTAGTGGAGGAGGTGTACATGGAGATACCACCAGGATTATACACTGATAAGACAGTGGACAAGGTCTGCAGGTTGAAGAAGTCCCTTTATGGACTGAAGCAGTTTCCTCGAGCGTTGTTTGATAGATTTAGGAGGGTGATGATAGGGATGGGATATCGACAGATCAACGCTGACCACACTGTATTTTTTCGTCAGAGTGGAGGCCACATCACCATGCTTGCGGTGTATGTGGACGATATAATTATCACAGGAGATGATGAGTAGGAGATTGCTCGACTCAAGGGGAAGCTTGACAAGGAGTTCGAGGTGAAGGACCTTTGCCTTCTTCGGTACTTCCTTGGGATTGAGATTGCTCGAGAAGCAGAGGAGATTGTTCTCTCTCAGAGAAAGTATGCGTTGGACCTTCTCACAGAGACAGGGATGTTGGGATGTAAACCTGCAGCGACGCCGATCAATCAGAGGTTCAAGCTGGGTGCTAAGGCTGGAGAACCAGTTGACCGGGACAGATACCAGAGACTGGTGGGCAAGTTGCTCTATTTGAGCCACACACGTCCTGATATCTGCTTTGCAGTGAGTGTGGTGAGCCGCTACATGCATGACCCAAGGAAGGGTCATATAGACGCAATGTACCAGATTCTGAGATACTTGAAGGGTGCCCCGGAAAGGAGCTGATATTCAGGTAAAATGATCACGTGAGCATCGAGGGCTACTGTGACTCTGACTGGGCTAGCTGTGCTGATGACAGGAGGTCTACCTCGGGCTATTGCATATTTGTAGGAGGTAACTTGGTCTCTTGGAGGAGTAAGAAGCAGTCAGTGGTGGCCAGACCGACAACTGAAGCGGAGTACAGAGCTATGGCCTTGGGAGTTGCAGAGCTATTATGGCTGAAGAGTATGCTGGTGGAGCTAAAGCTGGATCAAGGAGCCAAGATGAAGCTGTGGTGTGACAACCAGTCAGCCATCAGTATCGCCAACAATCCAGTGCAGCATGACAAGACCAAACACATCGAGATCGATAGGTTCTTCATCAAGGAGAAGTTGGACAATGGACTACTGGAGCTAGGCCACGTTCCAACTAAGGATCATGTAGCAGACAGTCTGACCAAGGGACTTAGCTCTGTAGATATGATTAGAGGATGTGACAAGATGGGCTTAGTGAATATCTTTCGCCCATCTTGAGGAGTGTTGGTATATCATAATATATTAGGAGATTTTATGTAAGATGGAGGGTTGTAATGCTATATATATATATATATATATATATATATATATATATATATATATACACTGTGTGAGTGTGTGTGCACGTGCATTGCACGTGCGTAAAAAATTATTAAATTTTTTTAAATATGAAATTATTATAAATACTGTCGTTCATAGGAATCGGACTCAAGCAACCAAGAAAAATACCTCACCTTAAACCAATTGAGTTAGAATTGTTTAGTTGTAAATAAATAATATTAGGTAGTTAAATAATTAGTTATTTTAAACAAAATAGTTAGGGGAGTATTTACATACGGCTTAGACGGCTCAATTTTGAGCCGTTTCCAAGCCTCATATATATATATATATATATATATATATATATATATATATATATGATAAGATAAGATCTATTAAGTATGGAGAAGAAGCAAGCTTCAACTAAAATAAACCTAATTCAATCTTTATATATTCTAGAGTTGGATTAGATTTTTTTAATTATTCTAACCAATAAGGTTTAAATTTCATATTGTATTTAATTAGAATATTCATATATATGACATAAATTAGATGACTACCAATTTAAATAAACCAAAATATAATGTAATACATAATCTTAAATCTACTTTAACCTTAATCAAGTAATGCCCGTAGTTTTAGAAATTAGATTAGATTTTAATATATTCTTAAAAATATTAGGTTTTTTCGGATTAGATTAAATAGATTGTTTTATATTATATATGAGATAAATTAGATGATTAGTTTCTAAATTATTGTCACTTTCAAACCTTTTCAACCTAGTCCAAAATAGACAAAGTAAACATCCAAAGTTGATCCTAGTTTAAATTTGATATAATATAATATTATTTATTTTGAATAATCTTAAACCTAATATAATATAATCAAGTATTATCTACCCAATTGAATCCAAGAATGTAGAAATTAAAAAAATTAAATTGAATCCAATTTAAATTTAATAGAAGAAGTCTAATTGAAATTAAAGATTTCAAATTTAATCCAATTTAAATTTAAAAGAAGTCTAATATTCTTAAACATAATTTAATCTAATCAAATATTGTCCTTAATTATAGAAATTAGATTGGAGTTTAAACTATTTTCCAAAAAATACTTTTTAATGTAATATTAATTAGCTTCAGTTTGGTTATATTTTTATATTATTTATTAGACAGATTAATCGAATAATTTCTAAATTATTGATTACTTTGAGACTTGCAGAAATTAATTGAAATTTAAACTAATTTCAATTTGAAAGTAATCTAATTTAATTTAAAACTTAACATTTAATATCTCAAAGATAAAATCTAATCAAATTTTTTAAATGATAGATCATTTAGATAAGACCAAATTAGGTTTAAAACTATGGTTTCATAAGAAATATAAGATTAATTAAGTTGTACAATCATGGACTTAATTTTGTTGTAAAGCTATAATTTTGCATAAAGATCCTTTAGAAACAATAGAAGCCTACGTATATATAGACTAATAAGCTAACCCACTTCTTGCAGAAAGATTATTCATAAAGAAAAATGGCAAACAGAAACAAGTAGAAGAAACTAACAATGATTGGCTATGGGCGTCCACATAATGTCTCCACAGTGAAATACACTGGTGACACGTTAGCTATATATATATATATATATATATATATATATATATATATATATATATATATATATATATATATATATATATGATGCACTAAACTGAGTCATTTGCCATCATGTACGAACAATCTTAACTCGATTAATATTTCTGTTAAGGCCTGGCTAGAACCTAATACCTCCCCATTATTCCTCACCAACCCCTACCGGCTAGGCCACCCCTGTGTCCTTAACTCAATTAATAGGACTAAGCAAAATATGGTAAAAATTGAAATTCCTAGAAAAATCATCTTTCTTGTGGTGGGTGACATAGTATTGACGGGTGGTTTTAATTGAAGGTTATGGTGGTGGTTGTAGACAATGGGTGGTAGTGATGAAGGTGGTGGTAGTGGAGGTGCTAGGTGCCAGTGGAGGTAAAGTTTAAAAAAGATAATGATCACTAAGTAAATATTTAGTTTTAAATTAGATAATGATTAGCTACTAATGCCCCCTAGTCCTAATTATTAGTACTTGATGGATTTAGTCCACCTATGTGCAATTTTCCATTATATCGCATCAAGTTATGATATCCTAAGGATGGATAGATGTGGAAATACTAAAAAAAGGACAAGTTTCACAGGGTTCCATTTTGAAAGTGAGTTGTCTAAATGACAAGAATCCAAACTTCAAGTGGCTTGAGTAGGTTTTGTAGTGCCCCGCTCCGCGTCGACACTATATACAAGAGAGATCGATTTGCTGACTCAAAAAGGATATCTTCCTCAAGAGCTCCTTGTTGAAGCAGGAGATGACTGATCAAGGTGAGTGGGCAGAACTTCGTCTCTGATTCTTACACGCCTTAATAATGAATCTGAGTTTTTGAATGCTTGTTTGCTATCAATATAGTTTCATAAGAATAATGATAGAACCTGCCTTTGCATGCTAATAAGAGAACTCACATAGCTTGTCATTGAAACGAACATGTCTGCTTAACTAGAGAACTTAAAACGCTTGTCTAAGAGTAAGAGATTGCTTGAACATGTTTCACTATCGCTTGTGTTTCGAGAGAACCATATCGTGCTTGAACTTGTTCAGAGAGGGCGGCCAGTCCGCACATAGATAGATGGTCTGATGGTTCATCTCGTCTGCATCCTAGAGTTTATCTGATAGTGTTTCATGCATTCGCATCGGTCGGACAATGGCTATTGGTGAAGAGCTGAACCTTGGTCACGGCTGCTACAGAGATAGTAGAAAGCAACCATGAGTCACAGCTGCTAATAGCATCAGATAAATGAGTCATTGGTTAGCTGGATTACCGCTACCGATCCTGAGTTTCTCGGGGACCGAACAACATATAGATAGTTCATTGTGTTGGCTTGATAGAGGATAGTTCCTAGATGGTGCATTGTCCCTAGAGCCTTTGAGTATAGCTCACGAGACACGTTGCGCACACCCTGATAATAGAACAATCGGCTTGTCTTGCCTGCTTGCTTATATCGAATATGAACTCTGTTTTCAAGGATGTTTCCAAAAGAAAGTAATATGACTCCGTTCTTGTGCTGCATGTAACGAACATAGGTAAAACTAGAAAAATCACTAGTAATGTAATATTTTATAACATAATTACTTAGTGTTGGTTTTAGTGAATGTTGCTTCTGTTCAGTTGTTTTAGACTCACCAGTACTTTCTCCAAAGTGCTGACGCACCAACAGTTTGCTTGTTCGCAGGTGCTGGATCGTCCGAGGAAGCGATAGGCGTGCCTCATCCCAAAACCCGAAAATCTGGTTTCATTGCCTTGAGCCGTATCGATTGCCTTGAGCTGCTTTCGTATAAAGGGACATAATGTATGGAACGATGCCATTGTATTCAGAGAACCCTGTGCCTCGATTTGCCCCGTATACTTAGATGGATAAATGCTTGCAACAATGTTCCTCCGCATGCTTACTCGATAGATGCGATGATAGCCAAACTTAAACAATGTTGCCTTGTGCGGGCGCAATCCCAGGCTCGCACGGCATGACGTCCCGGTAGCAAACGACTATACGCCCCGCGGGAGCGCCGAGACGCGGTGATTCGCGTCCGGCAGGGGCGTCGGTCGGGAGACCTTCGGGACCGGGACGTGACAATGGTATCAGAGCGATTCGATTCTTTGTCCAATCCGTTGCTACGACTCTGAGATGTGCTCGATATTCTATTACAATAGAGCGTTCCATACAATAAGTCCATAGATATTCTCAAAGTTGTGCAAAAGTTTTCTGGATTTGATTTGTTGCTTGAGAGTTGTGCTTTCCTGCTTGTGATTTGCTAGAGTTTTCGATTGAGGATGGCGAGGGATGAGGACTATCGTTGCTCGGGATATCAAAAAGTTTCTCCTTGAAGTTTCGAGGACGAAACTTTTTGTTGGTGGGTAAGTATGTAGTGCCCCGCTCCGCGTCGGCACTATGTACAAGAGATCGATTTGCTGGCTCAAAAATGATATCTTCCTTAAGAGCTCCTTGTTGAAGCAGGAGATGACTGATCAAGGTGAGTGGGCAAAACTTCGTTCTCTGATTCTTGGACGCCTTAATAATGAATCTGAGTTTTTGAATGCTTGTTTGCTATCAATATAGTTTCATAAGAAAAATGATAGAACCTGCCTTTGCATGCTAATAAGAGAACTCACATAGCTTGTCATTGAAATGAACATGTCTGCTTAACTAGAGAACTTGAAACGCTTGTCTAAGAGTAAGAGATTGCTTGAACATGTTTCACTATCGCTTGTGTTTCGAGAGAACCATATCGTGCTTGAACTTGTTCAGAGAGAGCGGCCAGTCCGCACAGAGATAGATGGTCTGATGGTTCATCTCGTCTGCATCCTAGAGTTTATCTGATAGTGTTTCATGCATTTACATCGTCGGACAATGGCTATTGGTGAAGAGCTGAACCTTGGTCACAGCTGCTACAGAGATAGTGGAAAGCAACCACTGCTAATAGCATCAGATAAATGAATCATTGGTTAGCTGGATTACCGTTACAGATCCTGAGTTTCTCGGGGACCGAACAACATATAGATAGTTCATTGTGTTGGTTTGATAGAGGATAGTTCCTAGATGGTGCATTGTCCCTAGAGTCTTTGAGTATAGCTCACAAGACACGCTATGCACACCCTGATAATAGAACAATCGGCTTGTCTTGCCTGCTTGCTTATATCGAATATGAACTCTGTTTTCAAGGATGTTTCCAAAAGAAAATAATATGACTCCATTCTTGTGCTGCATGTAATAAGTAAAACTAGAAAGATCACTAGTAATATAATATTTTATAACATAATTACTTAGTGTTGGTTTTAGTGAATGTTGCTTCTGTTCAGTTGTTTTAGACTCACCAGTACTTTCTCTAAAGTGCTGACCCACCAACAGTTTGCTTGTTCGCAGGTGCTGGATCGTCCGAGGAAGCGATAGGCGTGCCTCATCCCCAAGACCTGGAAATCTGATTTCATTGCCTTGAGCCGTATCGATTGCCTTGAGCTGCTTTCGTATAAATGGGCATAATATATGGAACGATGCCATTGTATTCAGAGAACCCTGTGCCTCGATTTGCCCTATATACTCAGATGGATAAATGCTTGCAACAATGTCCCTCCGCATGCTTACTCGATAGATGCGATGATAGCCAAACTTAAACGATGTTGTCTTGTGCGGGCGCAATCTCAGGCTCGCACGGCATCACGTCCCGGTAGCAAACGACTATACGCCCCGCGGGAGCGCCGAGGCGCGGTGATTCGTGCCCGGCGGGAGCGTCGGTCGGGAGACCTTCGAGACCGGGGAGTGACAGATTTTACCCATTTTGTTATCTATAGAAGCTAAATGGTGCAGTTGGTTGAGGCAAGTCAGGCAATCACTTTACATAAGCTAAGTGGCTTCGAGTCCCAACCTGCCTCCAAAAACATAATAAGAAGAAAAGAAAAGAAAAAAAACCTTAAGAAGAGAAGCTAAAATTTCCTATTATGACCTCAATATAAAAGTTGCGAAGAAGACATGCAACATGTCTAGCACTTGTGTCTAATACAATGAGACCTAGGGTCGTGCTCAAGGAGAGAAGCTAAAAGAAAGAGCTCTGTGACTCTGTGAGAACTAGAATAGTTACAGGTTTACCATTTGGGGGATCAAGAATTCTTTGGAAGCTTGAGCATACATAAAGATACAAAGCTTGCGGGGTGCAAGGGGTTGGCTATTTTGGAGGTGGGATGCAGTAGCACAGGGAGAGAGGACCAGAACTGGTGCACATAAGAGATGGGCAAGCTGAAGGCAAGGGCAAATGGTAAAGAATGGCAGGAGTCCGGGGGGATGGGGGCTAGGGTTAGGGTTTGGCATAGAGATGAGTGAGGCAAGAAGAGATGTTGGGGTTAGCAATAAGATTAGGCTTTGGGAGGGGAGAATTTTGATGGAGAAAGTTTTGGTGGAAAAAAGTAGAAGAGCTAGGATCCCTCCTGCACTCATACCATGTTGAGATGAAGGCTCAATTAAGTGGGATTCTTTATTGAGGTAGCATGAGTACATATATGTAAGGAGTGGCTTCGTCATAGTACACTATTTGATGTGGGGCTAAAGGAGAATACATGGAATCACTAAGTCTAACATTAACAAATTACTTTTGTACTTAAACTTGGGCTAACCATAAAAACCATACCATGAGTTTTAATACTTCAATAAACCAATGAATTAGAAACATACATGATAATATGAATAGAGCATTGAGTTCGTAGCTATGAAACATACAGTTGCCTTTGTGCCATCCCACGAGAAATACGTAGTGAAGAAGCACGGTTCATTTCCTTCTGTCACTTTAAAAAGTGGCACATCAGGAGACAACCCTTCTGATGCTGCAGCAAACTCTATGTACTTCTGCAAAATTTTACTGGGTTAGCCAGATGCTTCAGACAACATAAATGAAGATATTAAACATTTGTACCTGCCCAATATTAAATGCATTTTGCTTCTCTTTGGAATCCACACAATGACCAACCCAAACAAAGACTTCTGCAAGTGTGTCCAGTATCAATATGTCTTCGGGCAATAAGTCGTCTTGAGAAAAGTTGAAAACCTCAGATACCTACAAGAGGGAAAAGGGAGAGAGAGAAACATGCAATCAATGACAAGAAAGTAAGCTGCATAAGTTAAATGGGAGTTCAGAGGAAGGTAACAAACCTCAAATTTTCCTGGGCAGTCACCAGGAAACAATTAAACAGCATGCCATTAGATTCAACAAATTCAATAAATAACACAAATATAATAAAAGCAATTGGGGCCCACAAAAGACTACATATATAGGTATACAGGGAACAAAGCTTACCTTCTTTGATGCAATATGTATACAAGTGAGGATCTCTAACAGTTTCTTGTGTAACCTTCTTAGTGGTAAAGCTTTGTTTTCCACCAAGAGCAAACCAAAATGCAGAACTCTCTGTTCCTTCCTTGGCATGCTTCAGTACAGCCCCAGGCTAAACAAACAAAATTTGACAAGTTACTACTTACTACTAATAGAAACAAATTGGTCCCATGTACGAGGCAAAAATGTTCCTGTTCACATTTCTCCCGTACATTCTTTATTTTATTTTCCATAGCTTTCATAGCATCCAACAGAGGTAAATTGCACTTCTTGTTTCAGTTCCCAAATTACTTCTTGTTTCAGTTGACATATTATTTATACGCAAATATTAAGCATAACAGAATCTCTTACACTTAACATAAATAATGAGTGAAAAATCAGTAGCCCTTTGTAGACGTGAACATAATCTTCAAGAAATTTTGCCACAGTCAAAAATATAAATATAAAGAACGTGCTAAATAAGCTAGATGGTGAAGGGAACATGAATCCCAACAACTCCTGTAAAATGGTTACCTTTAACAGTTCAGCAACTTGCGCAGCCCATTGTTGCTGCTCAAAAGTACTAGAAGTACCATGCCAGTTGAATACTGAATTCCCAGATTGCAACAGAAAACAGTCAGCTGAGCATAAGGATGTCGCTACCTGCATGATAAACACTAAATTTCATGAGATAGCCGTGTAAATAAGGTATAATATAAATTGTTAAACATACTATTAAAGTAATTGATTAATTCCTCGATGTGTATTTCAAAAGATCTCTCTCTATCTGAAAACAATGGTTTACTTAAACATCGTGCAATATGAATGGAAAAGATTTGCACTAACCATATGCAAAAACATATACATCTGCACAAATAGGGAACCGTAATACTGAACATAATACACTATTTCACACCATGTTAAACTGAAGAATATTAACTAATACAGAATAACAATAATACCCAAGTCCCAACATGAACCAGTAAAACCAACGCAGAATAGTCTGCATGTACCTTAAATCTTCCTTTCTTGATACTAAATGCACAAAACAACCACTACTACTCATGTGGACAAACCTCTTGTAGCCTAAACCAGGGGCACTTTTCACTCTTTTATCCTTTGATAACCTAGGTCAGACTAGTACAGAAGAACACATGTTATATTTGATTGCGAGGTGTTCCTCAATTTACAATACTGAGGCCAACAGTCCATTGCCTGTTGATTTGACAACTCCATTCACCACATATTTATGGCAGTCAAAATGATGGTAGCCAAAAGGACATGGAAACAGATGATGTCTTCAATATCTATATGAAACTATTCGCACATACACCTCCAGTTATGTACAATCACAAAGGCATGTGTCCAAGAACATGAACCTAAATACTTCACATGCATGGGCTCACACACACACACACACACACACACACACACAAAGTGTAGAGAGAGTCAATAAGATATCAATGGTCTTGCACTGAAGGAAAACATGCACATTGTACCCGTGCCTCTAGATTATGGGAGAATCGTCATAGTAAACTATTAAGATACATGGCTAGGCACCACTATAACATCCAATTTTAACATCTTAGAAAAAATTGAATTATAGTAATTCCATGAATAATTTAGAGTGACAAATATTGTTCATTTAAGAAGGTCCCATGCGGATATTCCCCCATCTAGTGGAAACTTCATAAAGCAACATAAAATTAGTCATAAGGAGATACAAGTTTAGAAATGGGTTGTTTAACAACAAGTGTGCATATATCTGCAGTTGCCGATTCCTGCTCGCAATATTTTTCATTTATTTGTGTTCCTCAATTCATTTACCAATAATGAGAGACTTCATATGTTTACAACAATCTATCCACCTAAGACACACACATGCTTAATTCCAGGCTACTCAATATTTTACTTGAGTACTAACGTAACCGCACATGTTAGGTAGAGTTGTAGTTCTCTTTTCAGTTCATTCCAAGTTCAGTCTCAATTAAAATATTTATATTTACAAGAGACTGAATTATTTACATTTATTTTTTGCTTTTAGTTACCTATGGCCTCCCAGTGTCACGAGGATCTCGCTTATGTAGGTCTGGGGAGGGTCAACATGTACGTAAAGTTACCCCCATATATATGGAGAGGTTGTTTCCGTGGCTCAAACCTGCTTCCTCCATGATGCACACAGGATGCAAGCAGCAAGTCTTACCGTTGCTTCTATTTACATATTGAGCCAACAGAAATCATTAGAAATATGAGAACCATAACTACTTGGACACTCACACACACTTCGTTATGAAAATTGTGCGAGAACGAGATAGTACAAGTTACTTGAATGCGTGTCGTGCTAAATTTAAGAAGTAGCTTCTCACTATTGCGACAGCTCACACTTACTTGGCTATGGAAATTGTGCAAGCATGACATCATATAAATCAATTAAACCAGTGGGTTGCTAAATTTAAGAATTAACATCTCACTCACAGTGAGATATGCTGCACATGCACTCTTCGCAGAAATTAAATTAGTGCGATGTGAATTATCCAACTAATGGAAATCAAAACCTTTTTTTCTATGGGAAAGCAGAAAAAAAAACTTGTGAGAAGTGTGGCATAATTCAACTGCTGCAAAGCAAAAACTCCAATGTATAGACAGTTTGTGAGAACTAATATCATCATCATCATCATCCAAACCTTAAACCATCAAAGTAGAGTCAGCTATAGAGCACGAGAAAGCTCCATAAAAGAATTGACAACGTTTCTATGACCAGCTGTCAACCTGACACCAATCATTGGTGCCAAATTACTAGCCAAGGTAGCTATGAGAAAAGGGGCCTAGACATAAACCTAGAAGTTCAGTTGGCAGGTAGCCAACCTTTTTGGTCATGAAGTTTTAACTCATGCAACCAAGGGAGCCCTAGACTAAAAAGGATTCTAAACAAAGAGAAGATGATGTGATTGCTATATGGAAATGCCTTCATTTTTACAACACAAACCAAAGAGTGCAAAAGAATGACATTCCCAATTGTGACATGTAAGGAGCTACTTGAGAAACTGTCCTTGTAACATGGTTTGTAAATAAGAAATCTTACTGCATCAACTTGAACTGCTTTGTTATTATGGACCGATGTTCCAGATACTCGGATTAGTGCAATGCCATCAGAAGAGTACTTATCATCAGGTAAACTCTTTTCAGTTATGTACTTTTTGTATCCTGAGCTGACTCCCCCCTGTAGGTAAGTTATATTAGAAAAAATATATGTTCAAATCCTTACATATATAACAATGTCATCTACATATATAGTTACAAGCCTGACATGTCAATAATCTTCTGATAAAATACAAAATCTAGGAAGGTGGTTGTACCTTCAAAATAATCATAGGCTGGAAAAGTGCAATAAATTGTGGTGATTCTTTTCCTTGGAAAATTCGACCCTGCAAGAAGTCTGCTGGATGACTGGTCTCATGGAAAATAAATATTTCATTTTCTAAAGATAAACAAGCTCAAATCAGTACCTGAACTGGTCTGCCTTTTAAGGAATTGCACATTGTAGTAGCTAATCTAGTAGCCATTACTTCGTCATCCTGAAAGAAAATATCAACTCGTAATTAGATGGTGTATATATATATATATATATATATATATATATATATATATATATATATAGGGTTGCTAAATGTGCAACTATCTTATAATAAGAATATATGAGAGAAAAGGAATGATGGAAAAAAGAATTATGATAATGGAATACCTTCCAGTATCAGTTACAAATTACTGCACAGTGTTTATAATTGAGGCATGCTTACTTTTACTTTTTTACTTTCCTAGGCAGCATTAACAAAAACAGGACAGCATATTTGAAAATAAAGGGAAACACTTGGTTATCAAGAAACAATTACACTTCCTCAATGCAGCAAAGTCTTTCTCTTTCTTTTGGAGAACACATGATACATCAAATATTAATTATCGAACACTCTAGGCAGGGTCTGTTACGCGCTTCTTCTTGCTTAGCGAAGGCACACGTAACTGGACGATGGGACGAAGACGATGAAGAAGCCGTCTGGTCCTGTGACCGGCCGGCCTTGGTGTTGCGCCTTGTCGTATGCGGGGCGCTTCTCAGATCGGGAGAAGTACCGCTTATGTTTTTTATTAAACTTTTCTTTGACAATCTTCTCAAGAGAATTTCCACATCTATATATAGATAGAGGATGGCTACAATTGCTAACCATAATTTGTTGGAAAGGAAACTAAATCATACTAATTATTGTTAATAAGATTACTAGTAATTTCTTTCCTTGAAAGAAAAGATATTATTAGCAATATTGCTAATAATGTCTTCCTTGAAAGGAAACTAATTATTGCTAATAATATTACTAATAATATTGTCAAGTAATATATTTTCTTTCAAGGAAAGACATTATTAGCAATATTGCTAATAATATCTTTCTTGAAAGGAAACTAATTATTGCTAATATTACTAATAATATTGTCAAGTAATACCGCCGGCTAGGTATGGACAACCCTACCCGGGTCTTGTGTGTCTTTCCCTTTGGCCGGCCCATGTGAGTAACGGGTATAGGTTCGTCCGAACCGACCCGTAACAATACTCCCTCCCTTCAAACCCAGCACGTCCTCGCGCTGGAAGCCAGGATAAAGGTACTCAAGGGTGTCGTGTTGGACCCATGTAGCATCATCAGCGGTTTCTTCCGCCCAGCGAACCAAATACTCGCGGGTGTCAGCAACCATCCGAGTATCAAGTATCTCCGCCGGGACCGGGTGTTCGCTTGGTGTGAGGTCGGAGGGTAAGGCTGGTACTACCGTCGGTGGTGGACCACGGAATGGCTTCAACAAGGATACATGGAAGACGTTGTAGAGGCGGACGTCGGTTGGAAGCTCGAGTTGATAGTCCACCGAGCCAACCCGGACAGAGACTCGGAAGGGCCCGAAGAAGCAAGGAGCGAGCTTGTGGTCAGTTGTGTGCCTCAGAGTGGATTGTCGATGTCGTTGGAGGCGCACCCACACCCAATCGCCAAGGCTGAAGATGACCTCCCAGTGGCGAGCATCATATATTTGCCGCATCCGATTCTGAGCATGGTGAAGGCGCTGTCTTACTTGTTCGAGAACCGTGGCACGATCATTGAGGTGGCAGTCGACAACATCAATCACGGAGGCGCCGGCCTTATAGGGAAGCATGGCGGGGGAAGGCCAGCCGTATACGAGCTCAAAAGGGGTTGTGCGGTGAGCCGAGTGAAAGGAGGTGTTGTAGCAGAACTCAGCCCACGGAAGCCAGTAAGTCCACGTTTTGGGTTTGTCAGCTACTAAACAACGGAGGTACATCTCCATTGTTCGATTGACCACTTCTGTCAGGCCATCTGACTGGGGGCGGTATGCTGAGGACAAGAGCAACTTAGTACCGCACCACCGAAAAGTGTCCTGCCAGAAGGTACTGATAAACACGGGGTCGCGATCGCTGACGATGGTCTCGGGAATACCATGTAGACGCACCACCGTATCAAAGAAAACATGTGCGACTGATGATGCCGAAAAAGGGTAATTCATCGCCATAAAATTTGCATACTTGAACAACCGGTCCACTACTACCAAGACGACAGATTTGTCCTTGGAACGGGGCAACTGAGTCACAAAGTCCATGGAAATATCAGCCCACACATGTTGTGGATTTGGCAGGGGCTGTAGCAGGCCTGCAGGGCTGAGAGTGGATGTCTTGTTGCGTTGGCAGGTGGCATATGCGGCCATGTACTCCTCAATAGTGCGGCGTAGACCGGACCAGAAAAACTTTTTACACACTCGCTCCAGCGTCTTGGTACTGCCCTCATGTGTGCTGTCGTGGAAGTGGCGGATGATGCGGAGGACCAGTGGCGAGGACTCCGGAATGAAGAGACGTCCGCGGTAGTAGATGAGGCCGCCAGTCTCCTTCCAGCCGGCCTCGGACTGAGAGACCGAGATGGTTGCTCGCCGCGTGACGATCGCCTTGTCGGCAGCAAGCGTAGAGAGCCACTCCTGCTCAAGTGCAAGCACCAGCCGGGAAAGTGCGGCGCATTCGGGAATATCGGTGACAATGCAGGAGAGTGCGTCGGACGCTTGGTTGAGTTTTCCTGGCTTGCGCTCCACGTGAAACGAGAAGCCCATGAGTTTACTCAACCAATGTTGTTGCGGGGGTGTGACGAGGGCCTGCTCGAGCATGAACTTGAGACTGTAATGATCTGAAATCCCTGCCCCATAAGTACGGACGCCAATGTCGGATGGCATTGGAGAGGCTGATGAGCTCCCTCTCGTAAGCTGCCAACTTAGCATGATGTGCCGCAAGCTTCCGACTAAAAAATGCTACTGGATGGCCCTCCTGATGTAAGACTGCGTCGATGTCCTGTCCCGATGCGTCGCACTCGATGACGAAGTAGGTGGAGAAGTCAGGAAGACGCAAGACGGAGGGCAACGTGAGGGTGGATTTGAGGTTGTTGAAGGCGGTGTCGGCGAGGTCCATCCAAATGAAGGCGTTCCGCTTGAGCAGGTCGCTGAGTGGTGCCGCTATCTCGGCGTAGCCCCTGATGAATCGTCGATAGTAGCCGGCGAGGCCAAGAAAGCCCCGAAGAGCCCACACACTGGTCGAACGCGGCCATTCGGCCACGGCGGCTAGTTTGGCCGGGTCAGCCGCCACCCCGCTGCTGAAAATGATGTGCCCCAAGTAGGACACCTGCCGCTCTGCGAAGGTACACTTGGTCATCTTCAGGTGCAACTGGTGGTGGTGTAGTGTCTCGAACACTGTCTTGAGGTGGCGAAGGTGCTCTTCCATGGAGGGGTTGTACACAAGAATATCGTCGAAGAAAACAAGTACAAACTTCCGTAGAAAAGGTTGGAATGTCTCGTTCATTAGGGCCTGGAAGGTCGAAGGGGCGTTGGTGAGGCCAAACGGCATTACGAGGAACTCAAAGTGCCCGTGGTGCGTGCAGAAGGCTATCTTGTCGATGTTCTCGTCCGCCATTCGAACCTGATGGTAGCCCAAGCGGAGGTCGAGCTTGGAGAAGAAAGGTGCGCCATGGAGCTCATCGAATAACTCCGCCACTGGGATTGGGAACTTGTCTTTGACGGCCTTGTCATTGAGTTGGCGATAGTCCACGCAGAAGCGCCAAGTGCCGTCGGCCTTCCTGACGAGCAACACAGGGGAGGAGAAGGGTGATCGGCTGGCACGAATGAGATCCTGCGCTAGCATCTCGTCGCATTGCCTCTCTATCTCGTCCTTCTGGCGGAACGGGTAACGGTATGGCCGAACCACGACCGGCTCAGTGCCTTCCCTGAGGCGGATGCGGTGATCACACGAACGATGAGGCGGTAGTGTGGAGGGCAGCTCGAAGATGAAGGCGAAGTTGTGGATGGGAATATGGAGAGGTAGTTCGTCGCTGGCATGGATGGCCGCGACCGTGAGGGGCTGATCATCGTGACGGGACAGGCCCGAGAGCAGGATGTCACGATCTTGAAAGGTGAAGCGCATAGTGAGGTGCCGGAAGTCCCACCCGATCTCGTTCAGTGTTTCGAGCCATTCGACGCCTAAAACGACGTAAAAACGATCGAGAGGGGTGGGCATGAAGGGGGCTACGAAGGTATGGTCCGCCACTGTAAAGGTTAATATGCCAAGCTCCCCGAAGCAAGGCAGCTTCTTTCCGTTTGCAACCCGGACCGTTCTTGTTGCTCCTGGTGTCATGCGCAAGCCGAGTCGTTGCGCAACATAGCAACTAACAAAGTTGTGAATGCTCTCCGAATCAACTAAGCAAAGAAGTAGCACCTCGTAGATCTGAATGAGAAGCTGCATTGTCCCCCCTTTATGGCCATGGATGGCTAAGGCGGAGATTGACGGTCGGCCGTCCTCGTCGAACTCTTCCCCTAAGAAATCGACCTCTTCGTCTTCCGGTACCTCTAGATAAAAGAGGTACAGCGATGCCCGGGAGAGTAGGTCTTGTCGCAGTTGAAGCAGAGGCCCTTTGCTTTGCGCTCGGCCATCTCAGATGCGTTGAGTCGACAAGGAACAGGTCTGGGCGCCGACGAGCCAGTGGAAGTGGCCTGGAGGCCGTCCCTGAGGTACCGGCCGGTCCTGCCGTGGAGAGCCCTGGAGCGTGGGACCCGCCGCCAGAGGCCGGTTTGCTGAAAGAGGGGCCCGTGATGGCCGGTCTCTGCTGGGGTGCAGCATAGCGTGCGGACGGGAATCGCCCACCGCGTTTGAGGCTTCCAAAAATGGTTGTGGAGCCGCCGTCCGTCCACCTATGCTCCGCCTCGCACGCACCATATGACCTGTGCGAGGGTCAATGGTCGGTCGCAGTGCACATCCTGGCCCATGATTGTCGTCAAGCCGGAGATGTAGATGTCGATCTCCTCGTCGCTGGACAGGCGTAGAACTCGAGACAGCAGGGATTGAAATTCTCGATTGAAGTCCGCGACCGTGCCCGTCTGGTTGAGGGATATGAGATCCCCCAACGCCCCGCGATGCATGAAAATGCTGAATCGGATGAGAAGCTCGTCATAAAAGTGCCCCCAGTCGATCCAGGCTACCCGTCGTTGCCACCCGTCGAGCCAAGATTGAGCCTCGCCTTCAAGTTTGAGTCCCACCATCTGGGCTCGCTCCTCCTCTGAAATGCGGTGAAATTCGCAGAACCGCTCGCAATGACGCACCCAAAGTAAAGGATCGTCGGTGTCGTCGTAAGGTTGCAAGTCGAGACCTGGAAAGCGCGGTAGCCAGCGTTCCTCGCCGACGTCGCCTCGGCCTCCACGACGTTCGGCCTCCTCGTAGAAGTGGCGAGGGTCGGATGGGCGATGGTATCTGTCGTTGTCGCGGAAGGGGTTGCAGTAGTCGTCGCGAGGGAGGTCGTGGTGAGGTGGGTCGCGGTAGTAGTTGTTGCGGAAAGGAGCCCCGTGCAGGGGTTCGCCGTAATGAACTCTTCCTCGTGGGGGGGGGTCGTGGTGTGGTGGAGGGAGGACCCGAAAGGGTCTGTCGAAGCGGGGGAGGACCCGCGGGGGCTATCAGGCCCGCGGGAGGGCCTGTCGTCGGCGTGCGGGTGTCCCCTCTGTGGGTTGTCGTTGTCGTGTGGGCCTTGCAAGGGGGGTTGGTACTGCTAGGGGGTGAGGTGCCACGACCGTTTGTGGTGGTTGTCGAGTTCGCGAGCAACGCGTTGATTTTTGCGGCGAGGTCGGCAATGGAGGTGTAGGTCGCAGCGGTACTCTCGGCCTGGGCGTCAAGACACTTGCGGATGCCGTCGACAGTGGCCTCAAGTCGAAGGAGACGTTCGTCGTTGGATGGTTGTGTAGGCGCCATGAGGTCGGGAGGATCGAACTGCTCTGATATCAACTTGTTACGCGCTTCTTCTTGCTTAGCGAAGGCACACGTAACTGGACAATGGGACGAAGACGATGAAGAAGCCGTATGGTCCTGTGACCGGCCGGCCTTGGTGTTGCGCCTTGTCGCAGGCGCGGACGCTTCTCAGATCGGGAGAAGTACCGCCTATGTTTTTTATTAAACTTTTTTTTGATAATCTTCTCAAGAGAATTCTCACCTCTGTATATAGATAGAGGATGGCTACAATTGGTAACCATAATTTGTTGGAAAAGAAACTAAATCATACTAATTATTGCTAATAAGATTACTAGTAATTTCTTTCCTTGAAAGAAAAGATATTATTAGCAATATTGCTAATAGTATCTTTCTTGAAAGGAAACTAATTATTGTTAATAATATTACTAATAATATTGTCAAGTAATATATTTTCTTTCAAGGAAACACATTATTAGCAATATTGCTAATAATATTTTTCTTGAAAGGAAACTAACTATTGCTAATATTACTAATAATATTGCCAAGTAATGCCGCCGGCTAGGTATGGACAACCCTAACCGGATCTTGTGTGTCTTTCCCTTTGGCCGGTCCATGTGAGTAACGGGTATAGGTTCGTCCGAACCGACCCATAACAGGGTTCAAGAAGGAATCTTCGCGGGGCAGGTATATCCAGTATCAACTACTTGACAAAATTTGTTGGTTTTCCTTTAAGCCGTAGCACTCATGTGTAACCTTTGTGCATTTTTGCCATAAATAAAACTAAGGCTCATATCTATCACAAAAAACAGTTTTTCACTCTCCAAAGACAGCCATAGGATATGATTTGTAATTAGAAAGTGCATATACAGCTAAATGGAAGGATTATTTTCATATAGTCCAAAGAGGCAAGGGTAAATTAAGGTAAATCAACTCCAAGCAGGCATGTAAAGTTGTGCTGACAACTCTAGGAATGACCAAACTTCAGTATGGAAAGTTTCTTTTTTGAGACCAAAAAAATAGACTTTCCATACTGAAGTTTGGACTTTGGAGAGTAGCCAGCCACAATTGTAAACACCTGGGACATTTCTGAGTATCGGAAGTTTCGAGAAAACAAAACTTGATTTTCACAGTTATGGGTCAAATACAGTCAACCAAGCATATTCTTCTTTCCCTGTCTCTCTCTATATACTTCTCCTACAATATCATAAAGTCCAGTATGCTCACTTTTTTGTTTTTATAAACTTAATAGGATTAGGAAAAGCATGGAAGTTGTAAAAGATGTTAAACAAGTTTGCAGCTATAAAATCTTCAGCAGCATTGCAAGCAAACACTTCATGGAACATCAATAATTCTCGAAAGTTCCCAAAAAATAATTTTCTAGACTGTTTTCATTTTCTGAACACATTTCCAGAAGCTATAATGTGGCATCATTTACCTGGACACTATCCTTCCCTATCCAACAGGATAAGAAATATTCCTCTTTTTTGTCGCCAGGATGATATGTATACAGAACAATATAACAGTCTCCACTGTAGAATTTACCAATGTCTTCTGTGGGAATTGGGGTCTTGGCACTTCCATTTATGCGCCACACCTGAAAATTTTGAAGTCGATTTTAGTTGAAAGTAGACCTTCCAAACAGTAGTTGAAAAACCGTAAGGCAGCTCTTGTGCATATTATATGTAGAACAGGAGGAATAATGAAACCTCAAGCTTTCCAGATCCTTCAACCAAAGGAGGGATTTCTTCATTGACAGGAGAACCTTTTGAAGCTCCTTTTACATCAACTCCTTGTTGCTTCAATAAAGCTACAAACACAAAATAATTTGGTTTCGTTAAGAACATGACCATCACAGCTGAACATAATGTAAATAAATACCTGCTACTTTTCCTCTTCCCTCCTCTCCACCAGAAGTCCCTGTTCCTGTACCTATGGGCCAAGACTCAAAATTGGACTTGAAAGATTGAGTCTCAAACCCTTGAATGACTTGAGTTATGCGAGTCGTCCGTGGCCTATTTTCATTAGTGATAAATTCCTGGAGGAAGAAGAAAAAAGGCCCGCAATTATAATCCCTCAATAGATCAACAGAAAGATTAATCAACCTGTCTACCTCAGCAGCTTTACTGGCAGATTTTCTGTCTTCTACTTGTGTTATTCGGCCAGCCCAAACAAAGATTTCAGCTCCACAGTCTAGTAAGTAGCATTTGTTATTTTCCAGCATTCCTTTAGTAAGTGTGCCTTCTTCCAACTTCAATTCACCATCATTGATACTGCAGAAGATAGCAATTATCATGACACAGAGTGAACATATATTTAAATACATAAACACCACTCAAGCTATATCTCATGCATTCCCTAATTATGTACAAGCTAAAAAAGAGGAATATTCTGTTTTTAGGGAGATCTCCTGCGCCATTTATAGATCTGATAACTAAATATTCTTTGTGGCAAATATTTCTTTGATGATTTTGTGACATATGTTACCATATGCAGATGAGAGAAGAAAGGCCATTATCACTACTTTATTCTGCAGCTCAAGGAGATGAGACAAAACCATTATATAACTGACAATAATATTTTAATTTGAAGATAAACCTAGTGAGCAGATCTTCTGGGTAATTAAAGTTATAAACATTCTGTATTGTAACCCCAAAATTTCAAGAAAATTTCTAGACTAAACCCCAAATAACTGAGAAATTTTAAAATTCATTCAGTGAGTACCATAATCAACTTGGAGTGCTCTGCCAACATTCATAATTCAGTTTGAAAGTGTGATATTAGCAAACTCTAGTATTATGATAGTTCGAATATACCTCAAACTATCTCTCTCTTCTAAGTAGTTTATAATTCTTTCTGGTCTTTACATATTTTCAGAAATTGCAAATGTATTCCCTTGGGAAAAGTTAACATTGGAGAATTACATAAATTTTAACTATGAAGCTCTGGATATTAAGTGTAGATAACACTCTCGAGGTACATATAACATTTATTCTCTGAAGCTTTTGTTTGTTTCCTATTTGTAATTTCCAGACTGGGGCCTTTTCTTTCTCAGAAAATTATTGTATACCTTAATAGCAAAGCACAGAAAAGTCAACATGGTATGTAGATCATATAAGTGAACAGTGAACAGGAGTGAAGCAATTCTTGTTTAGTAATTAAATACACCCCCTATTTTGTACTTCTCATGTCCAACTATAATGAAGAGAGAGAATTTTAAGTCATTGAGCAAGCATACCAGGACTTGAGGGCGATGAATACCTCATTCCACATAAGTATCACTAATAAAAGATTCTAGGATGCTCATCACCATCAGTCAAGGCTTGTTTCATCACAATCCATCAAATAGTTGACAGTTTTTATGACCACCTGACGTCAAACCTCTCAGCTGATGTCAAATTCCTAGCAAAGGCAGATATGAGCAAGAGAGAACTTTCTCATAAAACCTAGACAACATTGGCGGGAAGGTAGACCTTCCTTTTCCTTATTCAATTTAAACCCATACACCCAAGGAGCACTGCTACCTACACTAAGTCACTAAGAGTATAGACAATATGATTTACTATGTAGAAATGCAGTCATCTCCATAGTCACAAGTGTGTTCGTGATAAACATGGTGAGGTTGGACAGTTCAGGATTTGGTAAAAGTTCGGATAAAGAAATTATATAAGAACATAGATATGATAGCATGTTTTCCAAAATAAATAGTAATATTGTTGAGAGTATTAATAGACTTTTAGTCCCACATTGAGTAGAATAGTAGAGAGAGGGGTTAGCCTCTCCTATTATATGTAGTCCCATTTCAATAATAAACAAGCCAAGTATTCTAATAAATTTTTATTTGGTATCAGAGTCACCAAACCCTAATCCTAGCTGCCACCCTTCTCCACCAAACCCTAACCCCACTCCACAGCGCCCCCCCCCCAATTCTCCCCACCGGCCCCTCCACCCTTCCGCCGCCAGCACAGCCGCCCCCTCCCCCCCCCACTGGCCAGCAACCCCCCCCCCCTTCTCCACGCCGGCCCCCGCCCTCTCTCTGTCGCCGCCAGCGCAGCCTTCCTCTTTCTAGTCAAGCCATGCGGCCTCGGGTCGCAGCCATGCACGGGACATAAGCAACGGCTCTCGGGGACCCCGATGCCGCTGAAGGAGGAACAGTAGACGTGGAGAGAACGGCGATCAAAGGTGGAGACGATCTAGATCTGCCACTATCTTGCTGATGAAAGAGGAGAAGAAGAAGACGATGGAGACGATCTACGGAAAGTTGACGGCCAAAGAGATGAAGGCTTTGGTAGACGATCTCTTCTCCAGGAGGCTGACCGGGACTAGCTCCCGTGCTGCACGTGCAGATGCCGATCCTTCACCATACAAAATGGAAAAGTTTGAAAAACTAGAGATAAAGTTGGAGGGTACTTCCAACTACTTGAAGTGGCCGCATCAGGCTATGCGGACTCTGAAGGCAAGGGGCTTGGTGGGTTATGTGAATGGCCAAACCAAGGCACCTGAAGATCACTCATCACGGGAGTTTGTTGTGTGAAAAATCGTCAACAATATTTTAGCTGGATGGTTGACAGCCTCATTGACCAACCAAGAGTCGGACAAAGTGGAAGCGATGGAGGGTGCTAATGACATTTGGATGACGCTGAGAGATATGTACTCAGGGTCGGACAATCCTATGAGTCTTCCAAGTACAGAATGAACTTGATAAGGTGGTCCAAGAATATCACACCATCTCTGAGTATGCGGCTCTGCTGAAGAAGTATTGATCAAATTCCGACCACTATGATCTCATTGATGTGGATGATGAGCAAGTAAAACCGGCGTTTGCGAAACATTATCAGAAGTTCATGGAGTATGTCTCGCGACAGATGATGATGAAGTTTATGAAGGGGATCAACCCAGCATTTGAGCAGAGGAGGAATGTCTTACTTGCACAACCCGGATTGCCATCACTGGAGGAGGCCATAGCTGCTATGGCACAATAAGAGGCACGGCTGAAGCTTATGCCTAGCACCACTAGCTCTCCAGGGAAAAAATTAGCTCTAGCAGTTTTTAACCTAAACCCTTCCGGAGGGGGAGGGGTGCTACAACTGTGGAGACCCTGGACACTTCATCAGATTATGTACGAAAACTCTGAGAGGCTAGTCCAGCGACCGCGGACGCAGCCGTGGAGTGCATAGGGGTGGCAGAGGAGGCTATGTCGGTGGCAGGGATAATTATTCTAGAGGGCACAAAGCAAACCTGGCAGAAGGAGAAAATGAGAGTCAGTCATCCGATATGACCCCTAATGAGAGGAAAATACTTGAAATATGGAGGAGCATGAATCTTGGAACCAGCGACAGTCGAGCCAACACCGCTGGGACATCGACTCCAACCACCTCCGGGGGTAACATCACCTACTATGTCCATACAAGCAAAAGTATACCTGCTCATGCCCTTGCATCTACCCACAGACCAGGAAATCTAAATTGGATAATTGACTCTGGAACATCCCGTCATGTCACGGGTGCCCATGATGAGTTCCAAGATTACACTCACCTGGTGACGCCTGAAAGCATTCAGACTGCTGATGGTACTGCTAGACCTATTGTGGATAAATGCACAGTTGAATGCACCCCTTCCATGACTCTTACTGATGTCTTGCATGCTCCATCTTTTTCTGTTAATCTATTGTCCATTAGTGTCATTGTTCTTCAACTTAATTTTGTCGTTTTCTTTGAAATTCCTACGATAATTTTTCAGGAAAAGGGAACAAAGAGACGGTTGGCGACTGGCACTTGGCATAAAGGGCTATGGTACTTGGACATGAGTGGGCTGGATGCAGCACTGACATCACTGGTGGATGAAGCACAACCGGAGGAGCCACGAAAGACTGTGGAAGCAGAATTATTACTCCAACATCAATGCATGGAACACTCTTCATTCACTCTACTGAGTCGAATGTATCCATCTATGTATCAAAAAGCTAATAAGCAAAAAATGGTTTGTGATGCTTGTGAACTTGAAAAATATACCAGAAGCTCTTATGTGAGTTCTGAAAATAGAAGTTTAGCTGCTTTTGACATGATATACTCTGATGTGTGGAGACCTTATCCTACAACTGTTGTTAATAGTTTTAAGTGGTTTGTCACATTTATTGACTGCTACACTCGTGTCACCTGGGAATACCTAATGAAGAGTAAGAGTGATGTCTTTGCATGCTTTCAAGATTTTTATCGCAGGGTTACAACATAATACGGTGCGAAGGTGAAGGTTTTGAGGTCTGACAATGGGACAGAATACACCAACAAGGCTATTGAAGAGTACTCATCAGCCCATGGGATACAGCATCAGACTTCATGTGCCTATACATCAGCACAGAATGGCGTGGCGGAGAGGAAGAACAGACACATGTTGGAAGTGGCACGGTCAATGATGTTTGCTATGAATGTTCCTAAACACTTGTGGGGACGTGCCGTGTTGACGGCTGCATATCTCATAAACATGATGCCCTCTCAAGTATTAGGATGGAAGACACCGTTTGAGATGCTTACAGGTGAGAGCAAGTACATTGTTTCCCCAAAGGTATTTGGATGTGTATGCTTTGTGAAGGATAATAGGTCTGCGGTGGAAAAGTTGGACCCTCGGGCAGTGAAGTGCGACTTTGTTGGCTACTCAGGGACCCAGAAGGGATATTCTTGCTGGAGTCTTGTGGAGCGAAGGCTCTTTGTGAGCATGGACGTTACATTCAGAGAGATGGAACCATACTACCACAATAGTTCAGGTGAAGGCTCCGCATTTGGTGATACACCTAACACAGGAGGTGTTAGGAGTGAGGGAAAGATGGGCCCAAGCGTGATTGTCGGGTCAGTTCCATGCCCAATTATGAAAGTTGGTCCAAAAGAACAAGGGGGAGGTGTTAGGAGTGAAGGAAAGATGGGCCCAAGCATGATTGTCGGGTCAGTTCCATGCCCAATGATGAAAGTTGGTCCAAAAGAACAAGGGGAAGATAGCGAGGATGAGAAAAGTGACGATGATGCACACAATCAGGAGGAAGAAAGTGATGCTATAGTACAGGGAGAGGAACTGACTACAGAACAATCTATAGAGCTCCAAGTCTACAGAAGGAGAAAACAACAGTCCACTATTGTGCCTATTGCCCCTACTGGGCCATGTCTCTCGCCTAACCCTGTCCCAACTCCTGAAAATGCACCTCCCGCACCGGATCCCTCTGATTCGAATGTGAATCCCTCTGATTCAGACAGTATGATCTCTCCTCCACTATTTCATATTCCCTTAAGAAGATCTTCTTGCAGTAATTCAAAAATATCCCCTAATCGTTATGGTTATGAACATGACATTGCCATTTTTTATCCTACTCTAATCTATCTCCTACTAATAGAGCATTTATTGCATCGTTAGACACCACATCTTTGCCTAAGTATTGGCAAGAAGCGAAGAAAGATTCAAGATGGAAAGCTTGCAATGTTGGAGGAACTTGGGACACTTGAAAAAAATGGGACATGGAAACTTGTTCCATTACCTAAAAGAAAGAGAGCAGTTTGATGCAAATGGGTCTTCACAGTAAAGAAGACACCAGAACGAAAGGTGGAGCAATACAAGGCAAGATTGGTTGCAAATGGATTCACTCAGTCCTATGGCATCGACTATGATGAGACATTTGCTCCAGTAGCAAAGACGAGCACTGTGAGAACTCTAGTCTCTATTGCAGCAAACCATGTGTGGCAACTTCATCAATTGGATGTGAAGAATACATTTCTTCATGAAGATATACAAGAGGAAGTATACATGGAGACGCCCCCGGGGTTTTGCACAAAGCAGTCGACAGAAAAGGTGTGCAAGCTGAAGAAATCACTGTATGAACTCAAGCAATCTCCTCGAGCCTGATTTGAAAGATTCAGGAAAGTTGTCACAGGCATAGGATACAGTCAGACCAATGCAGATCACACGGTCTTCTTCCGACATACGAGAGGCCACGTCACCATACTTGCAGTATATGTAGATGATATAGTGATCACAGGTGATGAGGAGGAGGAGATTACCCAACTGAAGTCACAACTTGCCAAGGAATTTGAAGTAAAAGACTTGGGAATGATGAGGTGTTTTTTCGGGGTCGAGGTGGCTCGAGGAAGAGAAGGGATCGTCCTCTCTTAGAGGAAGTATGTACTAGACCTGCTCACAGAGACTGGTATGCTGGGATGTCGATCGACAGTCACTCCAATCGATCAGAAAGATAAGTTGGGGAGAGACGGAAGAACCTATTTATCGTGAGAGATATCAGAGACTTGTACGCGGATTGATTTATCTAGGCCACACTCGTCTTGATATCTCATTTGTTGTGAGTGTAGTGAGTCGCAAAATGCATGATCCAAGGAAGGGCCACATGGATGCAGTTTTCCATATTCTGAGATATCTGAAAGGGGCTCCTGGAAGAGGGATATGGTTCAAGAACAATTGACACCTGGGTGTTGAGGGATACTGCGATGCAGGTTGGACAAGCTGCATGGACGACAGAAGGTCTACCTCAGGGTACTGTGTCTTTGTGGGGAACCTAGTCTCATGGAGAAGCAAAAAACAGCTTGTGGTAGCACGATCGACCGCTTAAGCAGAATAAAGAGCTATGGCACTGGGAGTGTCAAAGTTGTGGGTAAAAACACTGCTAACAGAGTTAAAGCTGGACAAGGGAACAATATTGCGCCTTCTGAGTGACAGTCAAGCTGTACTAAGTATAATTAACAATCCAGTTCAGCATGACAGAACGAAGCACATCGAGATCGTTCGATTCTTCATCAAAGAGAAGCTAGAGAAAGGGATATTAAAACTCGATTATGTTCGCTCAGAAAAACAAGTCGCAGATTGTCTTACTAAGGGTCTTAATTCATTGAGTCTTTCTAAACTATGTAACAAGATGGAGATGATTGATATCAATCGCCCATCTTGAGAGGGAGTGTTGAGAATATTAATGGACTTTTAGTCCCACATTGAGTAGAATAGTAGAGAGAGGGGTTAGCCTCTCCTATATATATGTAGCTTAACCTCAATAATAAAGGCAAATTCTATAGGCACTACAAAACTTACTTAGGCTAGTCGGAAAAAAAAATTGAGTTATTTACAAGTTTGCCATCGAAAAAATTGCTCCAAGCTGCCCAAATATTTTTTCCAGGAGTGTTACAATGTTGACAGTCCTTCCAATTGGAAGAACTGTCAACATTTTTGACAGTCGTAATTATTATGACTGTCACTATGTTAACAGTCCTTCCAATTGAAAGGACTGTCAACATAGTGACAGTCCTAAGAAGGAAGAGGATAGAAGAAGAAGAAGAAGAAGAAGTAGGGGCGGGCGGGCGGGCAACGGCGGGGTGAGAGGGCGGGCGACGGAGTGCGAAAGCGGGAGGCGGCAAGGGCCGGTCGGCAAGCGGCGGCGGCATCAGCAACAGCAGCGGGGGTGACAGCGAGCGGCGGTGGGACGACGGCGGGGGCGGGCGGCAAGCGGCAGCGAAGGCCCCCTCCCGCCTCCTCCTCCTCCGTCCTCCTCCGCCTCCTCCGGCGGGTGGGGTTTGGGATAGGGTTGGGTCTTCCTGCGTAAAATTTTAAAAACCTGGGTTATCCTGAAGTAATGGGCTGTCCTAAGTAAAATGTGGAGTGCCTATAGAATTTGTCATAATAAACAAGCCAAGTATTCTACTAAATTTCTATTAATACAAATATAAATATTAAGATTTCAAATTTTTATTGGAAAATTATTTTAAGAAATTGCATTAAAAAGTACATTTTAGAAAGTTCTACACCGCTACCACTATTATTATTCTCTTTACATCATATCAAAAACTGCAATCTTTCTTTTGGAATGATGGGGCTTTTGAGAAAATAATTTAAAGAGTAGAGTTTTACGATTATCTTAGGGTTGTTTTGCTAAAACATGAAAAACAGGGACTTTCTGAGTAATTGGGTTGTGTGAGTGTTGCTCTTACATAATGGGAGCTCTTTTTGTTTCCACATCGTATGGAAAATGGGAAGGCTGGGTCAGCAATGCTTAACAAAAAGGAGAGAGGGCCACTAGTTCATTTTAGAGTTCCTGGGCTAACGCTTGGACCGACTAAATTAGCCCGCACTGCATTGTAGGCTGGTTTATCAAAATAAATGTGAATATTTCACACTATATTCACGAAGTAGCGAATTTGCCAACTATTAGCGTATTGATGAGTAGTTTGTGTATATATTCGGCAAGGTTTACATTTCAAGAATTGTTGGCGCAGTTTTTTGGAAGGAAAAAAATCGCAAATATTGTGAATAAGATCATCCCTATGATACAGGCCAAAGAGAAAAGGAATAAAATTACCACCATTATTCGATGTTCATGAGCTATCCAAATTATAGAGAAACCAAAAAAACCTACACTGCTTAAGTCATCCATTTGTTGTACTCATCATAAAAAGCCATTTTACTACATAGGACCTATTTTCCATATGTCATGCATAAACGAAACACACACCATCATGTGATCTTTCATATATAAAGATAATGCTCCCCTTTAATCTCATTATGTACAAGTTGGTCTTCCAAAAACCTAGTATATTAGTTAAGTGGATTATATTCCAAAAGATAAACTGAAAGTACAAGAGAAAAAAAAAAACTCTAGATAATGTCAATGCATTTGTATGATCAACATTTGTATGCATTACTACAGAGTCCATGCATTAACAGGACCATTGATTACAAAGTTTATCCAACAACAAAAAAAACGCTACATATAATAAACAGTCCATGTATTTATTTGTCTGTCACCATAAATATTATCGTCTGGAATATAGCAATTTTCTAATGTAATTTGTTAAGAAGTGTCTTTTCAAATAAATCAGTACCTATAGAGTTTTCCTGGAGTGGTTTCCAGTGTTATGTCTTCTTCACTGACAGCTTTTCTACCAATTGGTGCAAAGCCACCTAGAAAGACCCAAAATTCACCTGATCCTGACTCCGCTTCGAGCTTTCCATCATCTAGCATTTCCAAGAGAAATATTATCTAAATTAAAGAAACTAACATGCTGGTTAAGGTGATTTGTAAATTCATAGATCTCACCAATAATTGCAATGTCACACTTTCCTTCATGGTACTGTTCCTTCAAATGTTGTATTACTTCTAAAGCTTTGGCTCTTTCTTGGATATTGGAGTTGGCACCATTAAATTGATATATCTTATTTTCAGTGTCCAAGATAAACACATCGTCATGATTTAGAGAAGAACGAGCAAAAGGAACCTACATAAATAATCATGCAATATCATCCAAGAGAAACAGTAATTAGTAAATAGTGGAATTTCTACCTACATGAGGCATTATTCCGTCTGACATTGCTGATCACTGTCTCGTGGAAAGAGAACATTTACACTGCAAGTACCAAAGAAAAAAAACAGCTTTCCTTACCTGTTTCAGTCTAACAACTCGCTTTCCTCTGCAAGTATATAGGCGTGTTTCAAATTTCTCCTCCTCAGGCTTTTTAAATCCAGAAGCAACACCACCCTCCAAAGGAATAATGCATGGTTTGAAGTAGGACAGAAACTTATCAGACTCATGACCTTGAAGTTCCCTATGCTGAACTGCACGACCTCCAAGGACTGCATCAAGTTCAACTGTCTTGATTGCAGCAGTTCCAGCTTCATCCTATAAGAGCTCACAGATTAAAAAGAATGTCAACAGTAGAGCTTTTTTTTTATAGTTTTTAACGACTAGATTCAGTAACAGTTAAAAAAAAACATACTTGGCTGGTGCCTTTTCCAAGCCAAAAATGAATGTCAAAGAGGTAAGCACCTCCTTTTCCAGCAGTTGTCTGCATTAAAAAAATTGTCACATATCACTAAAAATGTAGTGGTTTAAGTCTTCCAAAGGTATCAAACCTTGTTATGCCTGTAGCTCAATGATTAATAGAAAATAGGTGCTAAATTCTTTAAGGCACTTGTTGACCATATCACTCTTTGTTTTGATAGATAACAAAAATGTGGTGCATGATTTTTTTAACATGTTTACTATTTTGCGAGAGTGACCCGGATTACCATATGCAAAGACAAAGAAGAATGGAGGATCAAGAAGGCATTGGACGCACGTGGACTCGACACTCAAAGGTTACTTTTATAGGTCTATGGAGTGAGCGTCTACAAATTTGTTAAAGAGCACATTTGGATCGATTCAATAAACGGTAGCCAAGAATGAGTACGTAGAAGTTAGTGAAGGGCTTACAGAAGTTTATAAATAAATAAAAAGAATTCTAAAGAAACTTTTGTCCGAATCACATTCGGAAAAGTCAACATCTATAAGCTATGTGGTGTTTCCCGCCAAAACATAAAAGGATAAAGAAGGATCACGATTACAAGATAGGAGATTTATTAAATGGCTACAGAATGAAAGACCTTTAAACTAATACAAAATACTATTAAAGATATTATTAAATGATATAAATGAGAAGCAATTTCAAAATTCGAATTATCAAGGAGCGCCCGAGGTACGGTGGTAAGTAGTGAAAAAATATAACATACTGTCAGATTGTTAGGAAGGAAACATATTTTGTTTCAGATATTATTTTCTGTTGTAACATAATATGTTCTAACAGAATCAAGATTGTTTTCGTGTTACTAGAATCAAGGGATGTAAAGACATAGGTGTTATCATGTCTCCATATATATTCTAGTTTTTCCCTTTGATTCAATAATATAGAAAAAATCAAATTGCTTCTTCTATACTTTCATGGTATCAGAGCCACCCGATTCAGAGAAGAGGAAATACATAGATGGCATTGACATCTGTTGGTCCTCTTGATTGGAGGTATCCCTAATGCTATGCTAACGGTCATGTCTGGTACTACTCCTCAGGCTCTCGGAGTAAGGTGCTATCATCAAGAGAGTGACAGCCATAGAAGATATGGCTAGCATGAATGTTCTCTGCACTGACAAGACTGGGATTTTGACACTCAATAAGTTGATTGTTGACAAGAACTTAATTGAGGTGTTTGCCAAAGTTGTAGATAAAGAACATGTGGTTCTATTGGATGCAAGGGCATCAAGGACAGAAAACCAGGATGCTATCAATGCAGCCATGGTTGGGATGCTTGCCGGCTCACAGGAGGCTATTCATGGCACACCTGCAAATTGGTAGAAGAATCCGAGAATGATAAGGCATTCCAAGTCTGACATGAAGAAAGTCAAGGGCACCAAGTCAACTCAAAAGCATCTCCATTCACAAAGGGTCGGCTAGAGCACTAGTACAAGTTTTTACAATCTCCACAAATTTCTGTAAATCCTTCTTGTTCTTTGGCTCAGAAAGGTAACTACGTTACTACTCTTCTTAGAGCCAATTCTCAAAATACTTATTGAATCATTGACTCTACAATAACTAATCATATGACAAGCTGCTTCAATCATTTTTCACTTACAATCTGTGTACAAGGAACAAAAAAATCAAGATTGCTGATGGATCACTCTTAGCAATTGATGGAGTATAATCTATTGTTATATCTTCCTCTTTAACCCTACATAATGTCCTTTATGTGTCTAAATTGTCCTGTAATATTTTATCAATTAGCAAATTAACTAATAATGTCCAATGTCGTGTTAACTTCTATCACTTTCGGTGTGAGTTTCACGAACGGGTCTCGGGGAGAATAATTGGCAACACTGGAGAAAATGGAAGGTCTCTGTATCTTTGAAGATGGAACCGAATTAAGAAAACAAGTTCAAAGTACTACTTTGAATTCTATTTATGTTGATAATAATGTTATGTTTTGGCGTTATAGAATAGGACATCCAAATTTTTATCACTTGTTTTCAAATTTATTTACAAATAACAGTATATCTTCATTTCAATGTGAGTCGTGTGAATTTGCCAAACTTCATCATTACTCCCCCCCCCCCCCCAAAAAAAAAATACCAAGCATCAAAACCATTTATTTTAATCCATAATGATGTACGGGGACCTTCTAGGATTTCAACAAGTTTGAAAAAAAAATGGTTTGTTACTTTAATTGATGATCACACAATAATAAGTTGGGTATATTAGCTAAGGAACAAGTTTGACGTCGAAAAAATTCAAAGATTTTTACAAAATGGTAGAAATACAGTTTCAAAAAAATATAAAGATTTTCAGGAGTGACAATGACGGAATATTTTAACAAGGTCTTAGACGATTTTTTCTTAGAAAATAGTATGGTATATCAAAGTTCATGCAATGACACATCCCAACAAAATGGAGTGGGTGAGCGAAAAAACAAACACCTTTTAGAACCTAAGGCCATGATGTTCACTAATAAAGTTTCTAAGTATCTATGGAATGAAGTAATCCTAAAGGCTACATACCTTATATATTGAATGCCTACAAAGATCTTAAAATTTCAAACACCATTAAATACCCTTCAACGAAGTTTTTCATTGTCAAAATTGTCCCGTTTGTTTGGATGCACTTTTTTTGTACACATGCAAGATTAAAACCGGGGCAAGTTAGATCCTCGAGCAAGAAAATGTGTTTTTGTTGGGTATGCCCCAACTTAGAAAGGATACAAATGTTATGATCCTATTTCCAGAAAAACTGTTTGGCACTATAGATGCCACATTCTTCGAGTCTCAACCGTTTTTTGAAACTCATCTTCAAGGGGAGACACAAATGTAAGATGCAGGTTACTTAGATGGAGTCCAACTAGAGAATGTCAATGTCAATACTTCGAATAAACCATTTTTTCCAAAAAAAAAAACATATCCTACTATTTTAGCTTATGGAAATCCAGGTCCAAATTCTATGGAGCCATCTCATAATCTTACTATCTCAGACAATAGGACAAAAATGGGTACCAGAGAACTTGTCGACTCACGGAGAAAATAAATTCAAGATAATGAGACTCAGACTCCTCAACATTGTCAAAAATCAGAGCCAAAGCCTGGTCAAAACTCTACTGAATCTTCAGGAAAGTCAAATCAACATGAGTCTAGTTTTTCTGACCTTACGTTCCCATTGCTAATCGAAAGGATATCAGATCATGTGCCAAACATCCTATGTCAAACTGTCACTTACAAAAATGTCTCATATTTTTTCTGTTTTTACTTTATAATTATCATGTATGAAAATTCCAAAGAATGTAGATGACGCTCTACAGATTCTTGAGTGGAAGAAGGCTACTCTTGAGGAGATGAGAGCTATTAAAAAAAAATTAGAAATTAATGGGTCTGCCAGAGAAGAGGACGGTTGGATGCAAATAGGTGTTCACGATCAAGTACAAGTCAGATGGAACACTGGAAAGATACAAAGCTCACTTGGTTGCTAAATGTTGCACTCAAACATATGGAATTGCTTGCTTTGAAACCATTGCACCAGTAGCAAAACTAAACACAGTCATAGTGCTCTTATCAATTGTAGCCAATCTTTACTGGCTTCTACAATAGCCGGATGTGAAGAATGCATTCCTTAATGGAGACTTGGAGAAAGAAGTTCGCATGGATCCACCACCAGGCTTTGATAAAAGGTTTAAGTCGAAGGATTACAGACTGAAAAACCTTGTATGGATTAAAACAATCATCAAGGGACTGGTTCAAAAAAGTTCACAAATTCAGTGAAGAGTCAAGGCTATGTACATCGGCAGACCGATCACACTATGTTCACAAAAACTTCATCCAATAGAAGATAGTTGTTCTCATAGTTTATGTGGAAGACATTATTCTGACGGAAGATGATGTGGCTGAGATAGAACGACTAAAATTGTGTCATGTCTCAGAGTTTGAAATAAATGACCTAGGTTCACTAAGGTATTTTTTTGGAATGGAAGTAGCTTGATCAAATAAAGGAATATCTCTGTCACAAAGAAAGTATGTTATTGATCTTCTCAAAAAAATGGAATGAGTGAATGTCGTTATACGGAAACTTCAATTGATCCAAATAAGGAACTTAGGAATTCCAAAAAGTAACCCAGTGGACACATCACGAAACCAAAAGCTCATTGGAAAGCTGATCTATTTGTCACACACTGGAACTGATATCACATTTGCAGTAAGCCTTGTAAGCCAGTTCATGCATTCTCCTCATAAAGAATACCTTGAAGCGGTATACTGAATTTTGAGATATTTGGAAAGCACTCCAAAAAGGGTTTATTATTAAAAATAATAAACAACGAAGTATTGAGACGTATACAGATGCAGACTGGACAGGCTCAGTCATAAAGAGGAAATCAATATCAGGATATTGTACTTTTGTGTGAAAAAAATTAGTGACATGGAGAAGCAAAAAACAAAGTGTACTTGGCCAAAGTAGTGTACATATTGATGGCTCATGGAGTGTGAATTATTGTAGTTGAGACAGATTCTAAAGAAAATAAACAGAGATATGACCCTGACTATAAAGTTGTATTATGACAACAAGGCACTGATTAACATTGCACATAATATAGTCCAACATGATAGAACAAAACATGTTGAAGTTGGCAGACACTTTATAAAGGAGAAGCTTAAAACAGAAGCTATTTGTATGTCATTCGTACCAACAACGTAACAGATAGATGATACTCTCACAAAAGGATTGTTCAAAAATAACTACGAGTTTCTCGTCAACAAGTTGGACATGATAGATATTTACGCACCGACTTGAGAGAAAGTTTCGGATAGTTAGAAGGAGAAGCAAATTATGTTTCAGATATTATTTTTTATATCATTTTCTGTTGTAAGAGAATCTTTTATTTTATGTTGTAACAAAATCAAAACGGTTTTTTTTGTTACTAGAATCAAGGGATTCAATAACATATGTGTTATTATGTCTCCCTATATATTCTAGTTTTTTCCTTTGATTCAATAATATGAAGAAAAAAACAAATTGCTTCTTCTAAACTTTCACATTCAAATTTCTCCCAACAGGAATTGATTTGACAAATGAAGGAATATGACTTTTTTAGAAGGACTTATGTGGAAATGAGCTCCCTTGAGCTGCTATCTATTGGAGTCAAAACCAAATCTGATTATTTTAATATTCAATAGTTTTTTTTTCCGCCTTGACATGCATCTTGAACCAAATAATTATCCTAATCTACAACCATTGAATCTAATTGAGATGAGATTGATGCTTTAGGCATTGACTGAGACTTTTCACGTAACAAGAATATCAGTGATATGATGGTCCTATCCATGAGTTGATAGACCTATTTAGTTAGTAAGAACAAAAATCTTATCCGGGTGAATCTTTTGATTCATGAATATCACTTTTTTTTATATGGTGGATAAGTTCCTATCAACTAAGTCTTTAATGATATTCTGTATATATTTCCGGAGAAAGATTACAATTGTACAAAAAGAAAAATATTTAACCAGCAATAAAATAAGGGGACATAGAAACCAAGGGAGGAAGAGGTGTTTCAAAGAATTGCTACAGAGAGTGTCCCTAAAGAATTGCTACAAAGAGCGGCTGTACTCAGATTTGCACAAAAAGAATGCACAAAACTAAGATCAGTGTTCATACTTCATAGTTTCTCGAGGAGGTCCATGTGTGCTCTTAGGAAGTTTGTAAATCATTCATTGAAAGATTTATTTTACGAATTTCCAGAACTATTTCTTACTTGTTTTGGGTTTTGAGCAAGTGGGTACTAGGTCTGCTGCTAGATCTAGGCTTCTATGTATTAAAATTAGAAAGCCGGGCTGAACGGGGACACCGGATATTGTTAGGGGGTTTCTAATTTCTAGTATTGAGATCTCTTCGAGGTGGAGAGGGGTACGTATGTACATTGCCGAACCTCCTTAACAAACATCGCGTGCACTCTGCTGAATTTATTTTATTATTTGTTCTGCTGCTTAATGTAATTCAAATCAAGTGGGTTTCGTAAAAGACGTGCACTACCCTGTTCACCCCCTCACCCCCCACCCCTCCCCCCCCCCACCCCCCACCCCCCACCCCCACCCCTTCTCTCGGTTTGCCTCGGTAGGTCGCAGCACTGAATGTGCAGGCTGCAAGAACATGCACCCACATTTTTAACTGTCCATTGAAAATGCAACTCCTTTAATCAGCGATTGACAATAAACATGAAATTATATTATTTGCATCTAATTGTCAAACTGTTGTTCCTATTAGAGCATAGAGCACAAGCAATAGGTACTAGGGAGAGACCAGAGAGAACAAAATTAGAGGATAATGCCATATAGGAGAAAACAATAGAAATGATTTCATTTACAATTTTGAGAAATTTCATCCCAAAAGATCGACATGGTTGTAGGTTAGTAGTTTAGTACAAGAAAATGAACAAGAAGAAGGTGAGTTCTTGAGGGATTTCGAATAAAAGGGGCAAAAATGCATGTTAACTGAAGCTGTTCGACCACCCGAAGACTCTGACATGGTCAATTTCCACTTGTTCCCTATGTTGGGGATATGTAAGATGCAAAGGTGCAGACGTCGGATTGGGTTTTGAAATGTCAATTCACAAGGACATATTAAAATTTCAGACATCCCTATACACGCACAGACTAAATTTTATTATATCTTAAACTTTGACCTGCTAGTGAAGTGTCAAGCTTTTAGATTTTACTGTAATTTTTATAGTATGCTATTATAAATAAATTTGGCTTTAAAAATACTGCCCGATGCATCTCATCTAACCATTTAACATGAAAGGCTAGAATTTAATCTGTTTGGTTTCTAGTGACAGATCCTAGCCACTCTACTGGATGGTTGTATGCACTAAGCACTTTCTAAAATACTAGACCTGGGATGAAGGAGAATATTTTCTCTCCATAAAAAGTACATGTGTGAGCTATACAAGTTTTGGCTCAAATGGTTCAAATGTTGTCATGGGAGATTCCAAGACACTAGATAAGTGCCCATTTCAAAAAAAGCAAATTGAACTTCTCCTTGACATCAATTGTCTTATTAGGAATAGCGTAAATCTTGAATTGTATGATAAGAGGCTCAATGATAGTTTGTCAACAGTTTGATAACTGTTTAATTTATCAGAGATTTCAAATGGCCATTTCGACGAATTCTTGTCCAGTGTGTGACATAATAATACTCAAAAGTTCCTTTTGCTTTGGTTTGTCTTTTCAAAAGCTCGAATATCAAAGCCATCACTGAAGTTAAATGAATCTTGGCGCAAAATGATGTGAGCTAAGCATGCAATTTCGTGAATGGAATAACTAAAGATGAGAAGAACAAAAAAAGAAGAAATATTGACCGCTCCAATGAGATAGAATCTCAAAATTTTAGTAAAAGTTAATTTATAGTTTATAGGTGATCAGCCTTTCTAAAGTACAGAACTTCTTGTCATAAAAAGTTGTGGCTGCATATTTTTCTAGTTATAAGCTTTGCCATTATTATCACCAACCAAGCCTTCTCCCATCATAATGGAGTCATCTATGGAGCATAAGAGAGCTCCAAAAAGAATTTGACGATTTTTCTATGACCGGATGTTGACTGGACGTCAAACTCTATGTTGGTAGCAAATTCCAAGTCAAGATAGCTACGAGCATGATAGGGTAATGCCATAAAACCTAGGTGGGTAGATGGCAGACATTTTGGATATGCAGTTTTAAGTCCACCCTAACAAGGAGCACCTTCCAAGCTCCTCTAGACTACAAGGAGTCTAGACGAAGAGCTAAGATGATATGATTTGCTACAGGGAATTGCATTCATCTCTACGACACATCAAGCCAAAGCGTCAAAATGGATAATAGTCCCAATATTTAGAAGATTTGCCTAAAGTACAAAATTGAAATTTGGCGACTCATGCAATGAACTTTCGCTTTGCCTAACTAGAAAAACAAAATGTGTCAGCTGATGCAAATGTAACTCCAATCTATAGTGCGATGTGACACCTCAAATACAATAATCAAGCTATGAATAACCATTTTGTTGGAAAAAGTAATATAATTCCTAATTTAGTTAGGATGCCTTCTTGAGTCCTAATTGATATACTGTGTTCCACGGAGACAGATTCGACATAACATGTTTCAGACACGGTAACACGATTCTTGCCCCCATTTTAGTGCGTCCAAATGTATTTCCGAGTGTCGTGGTGTGTCCGATTTGTCCAGCACAACACAACACAACAAGGACACAACATGAGATTTGGAGTGTCTATGCTTCTTAGTTGATTATATAAAAGTTACTCCTAATCGCTATATAAAGGTTAGTTGAGGTTGTATTATGATCGGAGTCTGAGTAGGAATAGGAGGCGAGATTCAGGTTTGTTTAATAGGCTATATAGAGAGACATAAGGTCTCATGTAAAGTTAGTGAAAAATATGGATATTAGAGTCAGAGAAGACGGCATCTGTATAGCTAAGTATATTTTGATACTTTTAATAATATTGAATTGTTTTGGCCGGTTGCATCCATCTATACTTTCAGAAAAGGTTCCATTGACTTCTATTTCTTCTATTCTTCACTATAAAATGGTAATAAAAAAAACCCAACAAATTTCAATATAAGGAATTACCAATGGTTAAAGAAAGCAATACAAACACCTCAAAGAAGAAGAGTTAGAACTAGGATGCGTCACTAACTCCTATCTAAGGATAAGTATTATATCTGGTTCAATCCCAGAGTATTTATTCTACATGAAGGAATATTCTAAAACACAGGAAAACTGGCTTTACCAAGTTGAATAGCTCTAATTCACACAATAGCAGGACGTTGCAAGCAACATCCTTAACAAATAGTATCGATAAAACATAAGACAATAATTATACCACAAGGAACAAAGCAATATGAAACAAGTACTTACCTGTAAAACAATATAAGAGTCCCCTGTATAAAATTTACCATAATCAGATTTTGGTAAAGGAACAGGTTGAAAGTTCTCAATCCGCCATATTTCCATTCCACTATGTAGTGTTAAGTAATACACGGATACTCATCAGCATTGCTAGTTTAAATACTAAAGTGCTCAATATATAGTAATTGTTAAGAGTTATTTTATTTTGTTATTTATCTTGTGAGGGTATAATAGTAATTATGGGTGTATTGCATATCAATATAAATAGACATGAGATGCAACATAAGGTTTTATGTCCTTGAAATCTCCTTTCTCATATTCTCTCTACTCCTACTTTTCTCATTCTCTCTTCTCCATCTCCAAACTTCACTTGGTATCAGAGCATCTTTTCAAAGTACTGTACATCCCATCCACGACAGGGCCGATCGAACTTCACTTGGTATCAGAGCATCTTTTGAAAGTACTTTTCTCCTTCTCTCTTCTTCATCTCCTATTTTTCGGCTGTTTTTTCGTCTATTTTTCATGATTCGCCGTTCGTCGCTCGTTGGTCGTGGTCGTTCGTGCTTCGTTCATGAGATCTAGGATTTCTACAGATCTCCGTTGGTTATTCATCGTCGGTTGTGGTTCGTTGTGAGATCTAGAGTTTCAAAGATCTCGTCTTCTGTTACATCTGCAAGTATGGTGGGGACCGAATCTTCTGGCGAAGTTAATAGTGGTGGTGGTAGCGGAGGTGCTTCTATTTTTACTATTATTCATAATGATGAATAGGAAAAATCAATTACAGTGGTGAAACTCAATAGTGCGAACTACCTTGCCTGGTCCAAGTCTATCAAAGTAGTGTTGAGGGCGAAGAAGAGTTTTTGACGGAAGAACTCCCGCCTAAAATGTCCGTTGAGTATGAAGATTGGATCAGTGCGGATGCATAAGTTATGTTGTGGTTGTATGGAACCGCACATCGCTGCTAATGTTCAGTGGTGTGAATCCACCAAATAGATTTGGGCATCTCTGGAAGAATCATATTCGCAGAAGCGAAACGTTGTCCGTATCTATGAGTTGTACGAGTTATTGTTTAATACAAAGCAAAATGGGAGGCATGTGAATGAATATATGGCTTCAAAGAAGGCTTTGTGGGAGGAACTGCTACAATATCATCATGTTACTACTGATTTGAAGGAAGCTCAGCGACAAAAGGAAGAATTTCATGTTTCACTTATCCTAACCGGCTTGGATCATGTGCTCGAACCTTATAAAGCTCAGATCCTTGCCGGCTTGGATCATGTGCTCGAACCTTATAAAGCTCAGATCCTTGCTGAAGGGCAGTTACCTACGGTGGCAGATAATTTATCCCGTCTCAATCGTTCCTTTCTAGGACAGAGTTCTGTGGTGCCGAGTACTGACTTTTCTGCCCTAGTTTCTAGTACTGTTGTTCGTGGTGGTGGACGTGGTGGTGGACGTGACGGTAGAGATGGTGATCGTAGTTTTGGTCGAGGAGGAGGTCGTGGTGGTAGATACAATGGTCGTGGTGGTGGCCGTGGTGGTGGTCGTGGTCAATCAAGGAAGTGTAACTAACGTAGAATGCTCGGTCATATCGAAGACTATTGTTGGAACAAATGGGGCAAACCAGAATATGCACATCAAGTGCATGATGAAAATATGCAGTCCCAGATCACCACTTCTGTCCCCAGAGATAATACTTCTGGTTTCAGTCAACGTCTGATACCTCATCTCCATTTAAACAGATCCTCCAGAAGTTGAACGCGGTTGCTAGTAACACCTCCCAACCTATTGCAACCATAGCACATATAGGTAATCATGCTTTTGTGGCAACCCAGTCACTATCCACCTCTTGGGTCATCGACTCAGGAGCAAGTTTGTACATGTCTGGTATAATCTCTCTTTCATAATCGTAATCCTATGAAACATTATATTATCTTATTTGATGGGTCTACTCGTCCTGTGCTTAAAAAATATGTCATTCATCCTACTCAATCATTGTCGTTATTTGATTTATTATGTGCCTAATTTTTCATTTAATTTGTTATCTGTGAGCCAGTTAACCAAATCTCTTCAATGTTCTGTGACATTTTTCCCAAATTCGTGTGTTTTTCAGGACCTCGGGATGAAGAAGATGATTGGTTCGGGACATGAAAAAGATGAATTGTATTACTTGGATCTACCTAGAAAGGCTTTCACTTTTGTTTTTACTTCTCCGTTGCAGTGACATTATCGTTTGGGACGTCCGTCTTTGGCTAAGTTGTGTCAAGTTGTTCCTAGTTTGAGTCATGTTTCTAGTCTTGAATGTTAGGCTTGTCAGTTAGGCAAGCATCACCGTAGTTCCTTTCGTCGTCGTAGTAAGAGTCATCGGTTAGAGTTTTTTTTATCTTATTTATTCTGATATTTGGGATCCATCTAGAGTCAAAAGTCTAAAAGAATTTCAGTATTTTGTTATTTTTATTGATGATTATTCCATAATGACTTGGTGTTATTTAATGAAAGAAAAATCTGAGTTTCCAAACATATTATCTACATTTTATAATAAAATCTATATTCAGTTTGATAAACGCATCAAAATTATGCGTTCTAATAATGCTTTGGAGTATACTAAATCTTCTATGAACAGTTTCTGTGTTGATCGTGGTATAATTCATCAAACCAGTTGTGTCCACACCTCTCAACAAAATGGTATAGCCGAACACAAACATTAACACATTTTAGATGTGGCTCGAACTCTCATGTTCAATATGCATGTCCCTAAACAATATTGGGCAGATATCGTTCTTACTGCATATTATCTAATTAATCGCATGCCATCATCTGTATTAAATAATAAAGTTCCATTTTTTATGTTATATACAAATGTCGTTCCTTTTTTCTTACCACCTCGAGTGTTTGGGTGTATCGCTTTTGTTCGTAACCTAAAACCCAATTGAGATAAGTTGGCGCCTAGATCTCTGAAGTGTGTCTTTCTTGGTTATTCTCGTACTCAAAAAGGTTATCGTTGTTATAGTCTACGCAAGTATTATGTCAGTGCAGATGTTACATTCTTTGAGTCTATCCCTTTCTTTTCCTTCAGGAGATCGTTGTATTCTTTTTACATCAGATTTGATATCTTCCATACCACTTTCGGTCATTCTTGGATCAGTTTATGTCTCCATTCCCCCTTTACAGGTTTATCAGAGATCCAAGGACAGGCCAGTGGTTCTGCAGAATTCAGCCCTCAACCAATTCGCTTCTGTGCTTGAGATTTGTGCTCCAATCACCACAGATTTAGATGATATTCCTATTGCTCTCAGAAAAAGAAAACGCCTTCATACTACAAAGAATAAGTATCACATTTCTAATTATGTTTCATTACACCGTGCTTCATTATCTTTTCATGCATTTGATGTTTTATTGTCTTCTATTTCTATTCTCAAAACTTACAAGCAGGCTATGTCATCTTCTGGTTGAAAAATTGCAATAGATGAGATGTATGCTTTACATCAAAATCAGACTTGGAAACTGATATCACTTCCTGTTGGAAAGCAAACAGTAGGTTGTAGATGGTTATACACTGTTAAGTATCATCCCAATAGTTCAGTTGAGCGCCTCAAGGCGCGGTTGGTTGCCAAAGGGTATACTCAGACATATGGTGTGGATTATATGGAGATATTCTCTCCAGTAGCTCGGCTGAATTCAGTTCGAATTCTAATTTCTGTGGCGGTTAATCGCCAATGGCCTATATATCAGCTGGACATAAAGAATGCTTTCTTGCATAGTGACTTACAGGAGGAGGTTTATATTGATCAACCACCAGGATATATTGTAACAGGAAATGAAAAACTCATATGTCAATTGAAAAAAGCATTTTATGGACTGAAATTGTCACCTCGTACTTGGCTTTCGGTACACCACATCAGATCATTCAGTATTTTGTCATTCTTCCTCAACAGGTATTATCGTGTTGATTGTTTATGTTGATGATATCATTATATCTGGGAGTGATCATGCTGGGATTGTGGACATGAAGGCCTACCTTAGTCGTTAGTTTCATACTAAGGATATGGATCTTCTTTGATATTTTCTTGGAATCGAGGTTGCTCGATCTAAGAATGGTGCGTATCTGTCACAACGCAAGTATGTTCTAGACTTACTCTCCGAGACTGGTATGTTGGAGTGTCGGCCAGTTGAGACTCCTATGAATTATCATAACAAGCTTGATACTGACAGGGGATAGTTATTTGAGGATGTTGAATATTATAGACGTGTGGTTGGCAAACTTATATATCTTACTGTTACAAAACCAGACATCACATATGCAGTTGAAGTAGTTAGTCAGTTTATGCATGTCCCTCGGCAACCACATTGGGAGGCTCTCTTGCATTCTTCGTTACTTGAAGTATGCACCTGGAAAGAGTTTATTGTACAAACATTCCCAGTTGCTTATGGTGACGGGGTTCAGTGATGCTGATTAGACAGACAGGCGCAGTGATAGGAGGTCTACTTCTGGCTATTGTACGTTTGTGGGTGGCAATCTTGTCATGTGGCATAGTAAGAAGCAGAATGTTGTGGCTCGTTCTAGTGCAGAGGCCGAGTATCGTGCGATGACTCATACAGCTTCTGAGATGATGTGGTTGCAGTCTCTTCTTAATGAAATAGGGATTATGATTCCTATTCCGATGGAGATGTATTGTGATAATCAGTCGGCAATGTTTATCGCAAGTAATTTGGTGTTTCATGAGCGCACGAAGCATATCGAGGAGGAATGTCATTTTGTTCGTTATTTGTTGCTGAAGAAACAGATTGTCACTCCTTATGTTCGATCGGAGGACCAATTAGGTGATATCCTCACCAAACCACTTGCTCGTGGTCCATTTTATGATTTATGTAGCAAGCTGGGCATGTCTGATCTATATGCTCCAACTTAAGGGAGGGTGTTAAGAGTTATTTTATTTTGTTATTTATCTTGTGAGGGTATAATAGTAATTGTGAGTGTATTGCATATCAATATAAATAGACATGAGATGCAACCTAGGATTTTATGTCCTTGCAATCTTCTTTCTCATATTCTCTCTTCTCCTACTTTTCTCATTCTCTCCATCTCCAAACTTCACTGTAATATATTAGCTTGTTCCAAATGAAATAAAAAAGTAATAAATAATATTAAATAATATTTGTGTCTATGTATGTGTATATGTGCAAAGGATACACTCTTTGACCAGCACCCTGAAATGAAGGTTCCAGATTCTTTGAACTAGTCATTGTCGAATAACTTTCCTTGAGTGCTCAGAGTTTTGAAAAACTATGTACTTTGCTGCAAAAAAAAAAAAACAAAGAAAGAAAGAAAGAAAGAAGTCATTAACCATCAGAACTTTTTTTTTTTACATACGGTAGAATTTTTGGGAATGCAGCTCAATATACATTTATCCTAGACTTTTAAAAGTGACATCAAGTTACCGAACAGTAATGCTACAGTTTGAAACCATGATGCCGGAATTTCAAACAATGTTTTCTATATAGGAAAGTACAAGTGATGCAGCTCAATATACATGTACCCAAGATTCTTAAAACTATCACATATGCCAACGAACAGTAATTGTATAGGTTGAAACTACTATTGCCAGAATTTCAAACAATGTTTTTATATATGAAAAATAAATGTGACAAAAAAGTTTCTGCCAAGATATTCTGCAAAACGCTGATGCACAGATAAAAGAGAAATCATGGAAGATATTCCTAGTGCTGTGTAAGTCGACCCAGTTACAATGGCTTGGAAAAGACATTTGACTTATTTTGGTAAAAGATGATGAGGAGTCTGAAGTACTGATGCAGGACAAACACACAACTAATGCTGATCTTTCAGTCTATGAAAAGAAGAAATTTTGTTTCAGATTTGGAAATAAAAAATTGCAAATCTAGAGATGTTACGGGTATTATAATTAGGTTATGGGTTAGGGTAACGGGAAATCAATACCAGGGCCTTTTCTAGGGGTCTTAATGGAATAAGTGGCTGTTGAATCACACATTAGGGATTGGAGAGAGGTGATTGTTGAATAACACACAAGCTCTAGATCAATTTTTTCTGTAGCTTAAGGTGTACAAGGTTTTGGAATATGATGGACGGGGGAGAAGGTTTCTTTATAGTTTTAATGACTACTTGTTATGTTGTAATATCATGCAGGATCAGGTTTTGTGGAAATAAAAACTGCAACTATGAATGAGTTTCGTGATGGAGAAAGAAGAAAAAAGGATTGAGAAGGCTTCACACTTTTCTCCAAAGCTGCACAACCAAGAATTAGGTTTTCACTACCTATATTGCACCACACACCAAACATGGAGAAAATCTCACAAGGACACAGAGTTCATCCACAATCATCATCATTATGCTTATAAAAGAAGGGATAGGACCTTAATATAGCCTCCAGCCAAGAATTGCATAGCAAGAAAACAAGTCATAATGACTTTATACCAAAACACATTATTAAAAGCAATCTAATGGTAGTTCTAATAAGCAAATAACCTTATAAAATTAAAATAAAAAGTGCAAATAATTGAACCATATAGATTTCACTAAAACTACACACGCACGCACGCACGCACACGCCCCTTACCTATTACAGATGAAGGGTTACAATAATGGGGGAAAGTGCTTCCCCACCATACTTGTAACAGTCATTGTAATCCACGCAGGTGTGTTCGCACCCTCTGGAGTGGACGTAAAAATAAATAATTTCTCAGCGCAACCATCATGGTTCCAGACCCAGGTTCACTTCCCAAATGAGCATTTGGTGCATGTATAAGTTCGTGGAAGAGTCAAAGGGTAACCACTAGAGCAATACTGAGGAATCTCCCCCTAATCTTAGATGGGTCATATGAGGATTCGTTGCGGTTCATTGGTGTGCTTAAACACTATGCTACCCTTCTGCAATAACTATGTGGGACCACCAATAACTAGTCTTCGACCGGAGGGGTATATTGCATAAAAACATGGGAAGCTGATATACTAGGAAAGTCAAGGGATTGACCATTTCCAAAACCAATGGACAGAGAAAAAGCTTTTACAGCAGCAGTCGTTTCATAACCAGTGTTAGCATCTCATAACCGCAGCAAGGGTACCGGTAGAACATACATACTGTGGTGTTTCGTTCCTCCTTTTCGGATAGCGCGGCTAAGAAATACCTTCGGTATCGTTCGATCGGAATAGATTGAATCAAGATCTTTTCCTCGTTATGGATTGGCTTCTTCGGAATCGATTCTCATGTTCAGTGGACCGTGTCCCAAGGATGGACTAAGCGGCAGAGTCAAGAGGGACCTCTCTGCTGCAAGTTTTCTTGCCTAGTTTTCGCTGTCACATTGTTGCTTTCGTGCTTTCAAGTTGGTTTTCGGATTTGCGTTTTCTTGAACGGTTTCGATGGATTTTATTGCTTTCGTTCGTTGAAATGCACTTTCGTTTCGAGCTTGGAAAGAGGAGAAGAGGTATTGATCGTCTGTTTGTGACGATGCAGGTGATCGTGCAGGTGATCGTGCAGTAGGCGTCGCGCGAGCGGAGTCTTGAGGCACCTCTTCCCACCAACTTGTGAGTGGCTATACTTCAATTAGTTGATCCTTCTTCCAAGTCTTCACACCTAAAATCTTGCCCTCTTGATTGTTCCGATCAGACGATACAATAATAACTAAAAGATGTCAAGATAAAAATGGAATAGACTTGGATTACTTATGCTTGTCAATCAACTTGTGAACGGTTACCTTGTTGCATGCTAGTTCGCTTAGAATGTTCTTTCATCGCGTTTCAATTCTAGTTAGAACATATTCTTCTATTATTGTGCTATGTATAGAACACACTTGACTATAAAATAAACTGATCAGGAAGACTATGCAAAACAGATCATGTCATGTTACTTGTCTCGTGCTCGTATTGCCTTGAACTGCTTCGTTGATAACTTAGTTTTAAACGTCGTATGGTCATAGACAATTAGTGCACAATGATTTATGGTTCCTGCGGACGGTCGCTGGGGCACTGGCACCGTTCCGGTCTGGACGGAACTTCGTGATAGTCTCGTGTTCGGACGGGATGGCATGTAGCGCCTAGTGTTTCTTTCGTTGCATCTCATTTTCGCCCAAGACTAATTCGTCCATTATGGCATAATGACAGTGACCCCCATGTATATTTAAACTGTGCAAGCTAACTATGTTTTCGTGGCAGGGAAGGTCATGGTAAGTATTATGCAGGTGGTTCAGACGGACAGGTAAAAGTCACTGAACGGTGGCATATTTAATTCAGTAAATTTCCATATTTATTGCTTGCTTGTAACTTGAACTAAGGCAAGATAGAAAGATCACATAATAACTTGCATGCTTCACATAAACAACGCGCTGATTGGTATAGTTGGGTTAGCTTGCCTTCACTCGTGCATTTCGATGTACTGTCCCTCGTTGCAACAGGTTCTCCGCGTCAAGGCAATCATGTAAGGAGTTAAGGCGTCTTCCCAATCCAGTCCACCTACCGGCATGCCCTGATCATGCCCCTTGAAGCATATTTTGAAGTTCCAGAAGCTCATACGCATACCTTATGCAACTCCGTGGCAAAGCGATAGCTTCGCCCGAAGGTGTCTATAGTGTTTTGAAGTTTTAGTAAAATGATGTAATGTATCGGACGGCTATCTCATTTTGCGACTGCTTTTGTAAGCCTTCAAGGCAACTTTTGTACTTGTTCAAGAGTTTGTAAATGATGTTCATTATCAATAAAGAGAACTTTTTCTTGTTTCAATATGGTGTTCAATTATCTGCGTACTCTGAATATGTGCTCGTTATATTAAACACCTTGGCCTTGTGCGTTGCGCAATCTAGACACGCACGGCATCACGCGCGGGGGACGACTATCGATTCCACGGAATCGGGACGTGACATATTGGTATCAGAGCATGATTTCACGTTCCTTTGACCCTCGTGTCAGAAAAGTTCCCTTAACGATCTATTCTCTATGCGAACTCGTTCGGCCAAAATGAGATGTGTTCCATACAGTGAGTCCATAATACATTATGAGACTGATACAAGTTACTTTCTTTTGAAGGAATGACTCAAGCACAAGCATCAACACTAGCACAGGGAGAGGTACAAGCACAAGAAAGTAGTCCCGGCACCTCGGAAAGTTCTGGAAGCCAGCGAGTTGTGCCCCATGTCGATCCGATTGAGCGAATGATTCAGATGCTTGAAGCGAGCCAACAGAGAGATGAGGCTCGTTATGAGCGAGCCGAGAAGCGGGCGGAAGATCATCAGAGCAAGTTCGAAAGCAATCTTGAAGCCCGATTTGCAGTCCAAAAGAAGCAGGTAGATGTCCTGCAACAGATCGTTCAGACCTTAGCCTCCAACCATTCCACAACGACAGCAGCGGCACCGATGGAGCGACCAACCCTGAAGTCGAAACGCCTCAAACTCCAAAGAAGAGGGATGTGACTACCTTCGACTTTGCCGACTTCAAGAAGGTCTGCAACACGTCTTTCCGGGGAACTGAAGATCCAGTCGTGACTCTAAATTGACTGACAGAGCTTAAAGATCACTTTAAACTTCTTGAGGTACCTGAGGAGAAGCGAGTTACGTATGCCCAACTGCAGCTCCGTTTGAACGCGCACGAATGGTGGGACGTACATCGTAGATCACTCTCCGCAGACATTGATGACGAGACGATGAAGTGGACTACCTTCCGTAACGCGTTTGAAGAGGAGTTCATACCCCCTCCCGTTCATCGACAAAAGGAGAACGAGTTTGTGCAGCTTCGACAAGACAATATGACAGTGAAGTAGTACTCCGCCGAATTCAATCGGCTCGCCAAGTTTGCAAGCTCCTACCTACCTGATGCGGCGAGTCGTGCAAGACGATTTGAATACGGTATGCGACCTGTCATCCATGCGCACGTGGTCGTTCTCCAATATCTGACTATGCAGGAAGTTCTCAATCATGTCCTTTCCCTTGAACCGCAGTATCCTTCAGTTGGTGCCGGCGTTGTGCATACTTCCAATCACAAGCGCCCTAGCAACACGGGAGGAAACACCGCTCCAAAGCGTCCAAATAACGGCGGTCAGCAGAGAAGAAATTTCGGGGCAAACATGTTCCTTCTGTAAGAAGCCAAGGCACACGATCGACAACTGCCGTTCCAAGCACGGGTTATGCCTCAAATGTGGTGATCCAAACCACGCTATTTGCGACTGTCCGCGCCTCTCTAATCGCCGTCCAACATCCAAATCCTGCCACAGCAACTTAAGCCAACCGAGCCGCGCCGCAATAAGATCGTCGTCAAGCTCAAGGTCGAGTGTTCACTTTGACACGGGAAGAAACCCTAGTTTCGGACACCGTTGTGTTAGGTATATTGCTTTTCAATAACATACTTGCTCGCGTGTCATTTGATTCTGGTGCAACACATAGTTTTATATCCGCAGATTTTGCCGTGGAAAACAAGACAGTGATGACACCGTTATATCTAGACCTTAGCGTTAGCACCCCATCGGACACAAAAATACATGTTCGTTCAGTATGTCAGGACGGTCATGTCTGTATTGGAGGAAAAAAATTGTCGCTCGATGTGTTAGTCCTAGATATTCGGGATTACGACATCATCTTAGGGATGGATTGGTTCGGCGTTTGCTTGGCTACTATCGAATGTGCGGAGAAACGGGTCGTCTTCCGTTTACCTGGAAAGGCCGAATTCTACTACTCGAGTGGTTAAGCAGCAGAAGCGTCGAAGACCTGTATGGTGATTTCTGCGATGTCAGCTCGACGGATGTTACACTCTGGATGCGAGGGATACTTAGCGTCGCTTCGGGACACTCGGCGGGATTGTGCAAACGTCGAGTCTTCTTCCGTTGTGGCGGAATTCCCTGATGTGTTTCCGAACGAACTACCTGACATGCCACCCGACCGAAAAATTGAGTTCACCATCGATACTTTCCCAAATATTCGACCGATTTCCAAAGTCCCGTACCGAATAGCCCATGCGGAACTAAGGGAGTTAAAGTGCCAACTATAAGAACTGCTTGACAATGGGTACATCCGTCCGAACGTATCTCCTTGGGACGCGCCTGTGTTGTTTGTGAAGAAGAAAGATGAGACATTGCGGCTGTGCATAGACTACCGAAAACTAAATAAGGTCACCATCCGAAACAAGTACCCATGTCCAGGATCGACGACCTATTTGATCAACTGCAAAGGGCGTCGGTGTTTTCGAATATAGACTTTCTCTCTGGCTACCACCAATTAAAGATCAAGCCAGAGGACATGCTGAAGTCAGCGTTTCGTACCCGTTATGGCCACTATGAGTTTTTTGCCATGTCGTTCGAATTGATGAATGCTCCTGTCGCATTCATGGATTTGATGAACAGTGTGTTCCGACCATTCCTTGATAAGTTCGTTGAGGTATTATAGACGATATCTTAGTGTACTCAGAGAATAAGGAAGAAAACGAAGGACACCTGCGGATGGTGCTCAAACTCTTCGAGACAATAAGTTGTTCGCGAAACTGAGTAAGTGCGAATTCTGGTTGGACATCATATCTTTTCTCGGACACATCATTTCTACGGAGGACATCTCAGTCGACCCAAAGAAAGTTGAAGCCATTGTGGAGTGGAAGAGACCTGAGTCGGCCAGCGACATTTGAAGCTTTCTTGGTCTAGCGGGCTACTACAGAAGATTCGTCAAGGATTTTTCAATGATCGTTTCGCCTCTGACTCGTCTTACTCAGAAGGGAGTAAAGTTCGCGTGGTCAGACGACTGTGAAGCTTCATTTGTAGAATTAAAGCGACACATCGTCTTAGCACCGATTCTTACTCTCCCGGACGGGCCCGATGACTTCCAGATTTATAACGACGCTTCAAGCAAGGGGTTGGGATGTGTCCTTATATAGAGGAACAAAGTGATAGCCTTTGCGTCGAGGCAGTTAAAGCCTCATGAAAAGAACTATCCGACACACGATCTGGAGCTAGCAGCGGTAGTGTCCGCGTTGAAGTTATGGCGGCATTACCTCTATGACGTACCGTGTGAGATTTTCACGGATCATAAAAGCCTCAAGTACCTCTATACTCAAAAGGATCTAAATTTACGGCAACGACGTTGGCTCGAACTCCTTAGTGACTTTGACTTAATGATCATATATACACCGGACAAGGGCAACGTTGTAGTTGATGCACTGAGTCGAGTGTTTGTAGGGAGCTTAGCTCTCGACGACAGGCTACGAAGGGATCTGGAAGATTTGGACATTACACTCCGAATCAGATACAAAGGGGCACAGTCGGCTCAGTTGCGCCTCTAACCAGACCTATTGGAGAAAGTCAAGTCCGCTCAGAAGGACGACCTATTCCTAGAAAATATACGCAAGCTTATCTCAGCAGGAAAGATGACCGACTTTGCGGTGAGCGGAGATGGAATGATGCGGATGAAGGAGAGATTGTGTATTCCTAACAATGCAAACCTCAGAAAAGAGATACTCACGGAAGCCCACTATGCGAGTTACATTTCACACCCAGGCAGCACGAAGATGTATCGAGACCTCCGAACGACGTTTTGGTGGCACGACATGAAGAGGGATGTGACGTTGTTTGTGTCGCAATGCATGGCATGTCAGCAAGTAAAGGCCGTGTACCAGAAGCCGGACGGGGAGATGCAGAACCTTGTTATACTTGAGTAAAAATGGGAACACATACCCATAGATTTTATTGTTGGTTTGCCAAAGACGCAACGGGAGAATGATGTCATCTGGATCATCGTTGATCGACTCACCAAGTCAGCTCATTTTCTTCCTATCAAAGTTGCTTGGAGTGTCGACCGCCTGGCGCAGATCTACCTCGATAAGATCGTTCCACTCCACGATGTGCCCGTATCCATTGTCTCCGACCGAGATGGACGATTCTTATCACGCTTCTGGAAGAGTCTTCATTCAGCAATGGGGACGAAGTTGAAGTTCAAGTTGGGACTTAAAGTCTACCATCCTCAGGCAGACGGCCAGACAGAGCGGGTAAACCAGATCCTCAAAGACATGTTACGGCTCTCTGCCTTGGACTTAAAGTCAAGTTGGGACATGCATCTACCATTAGCCGAATTTGCATACAATAATAGTTATCAATCAAGCATTCAAATGACGCCGTATGAGGCATTGTATGGACGGAAGTGTAGATTCCCTATGTGTTGGGATGAAGTTGGTGAACGACAAATTCTTGGCCCGAAACTCGTAGGGCAAACCGTCCAAAAGATCCATTTGATCCGCGAGAGGCTGAAGGTAGCACAAAGCCGTCAGAAGAGTTACTCAGACGCGCACCGTAGACCTCTTGAGTTCTTAGAAGACGATCATGTATTTCTCAAAGTCTCGTCTATGCGAGGAGTCACCAGATTTGGAGCAAAAGGGAAGCTAAGTCCAAGATTCGTCGGTCCGTTCGAAATACTCAAGCGAGTCGCTCCAATCGTATATCAGATTGCCATGCCACCGTCATTATCAGATGTGCACGATATCTTTCATGTTTCGCAAGTTAGGAAGTACGTGTACGATCCGAGTCATGTGGTAGATCTAGATCAACTAGACTTGAAGGCGGACTTGACATATGTCGAGCAAGCTGTACAGATCTTGGATCGTAAGGAGAAGTTGCTTCGAAGTCATTTGGTTTCTCTCGTTCGTGTGCTTTGGAGAAATCATTCGGTCGAAGAGTCGACTTGGGAGCTTGAGTCTGAGATGAAGGACAAGTTTCCTTCATTATTTAATAGTGGTGGATTATATTCCTAAGTTTCAAGGATAAAACTTCATATTAGTTGGTTAGGATGTGGTGTCCCGTTCCCCCTTTTCGGGGAGCGCGGCTAAGAAATACTTTCGGTATCGTTCGATCGAGATAAATTAAATCAAAAAAAAATTCTCGTTATGGATTGGCTTCTTCGGAATCGATTCCCATAATCAGTGGACCGTGTCCCAAGGACGGACTAAGGGACAGATTCAAGAGGGACCTCTTCGCTGCAAATTTCCTTGCCTAGTTTTCGCTGTCGCATTGTTGATTTCATGCTTTCGAGTTATTTTTCGGATTTGCGTTTTCTTGAAAGGTTTCGATGGATTTTATTGCTTTCGTTCTTTGAAATGCACTTTCGTTTGGAGCTTGGAATGAGGAGAAGAGGTATTGATCGTCTGTTTGTGGCATTGCAGGTGATCGTGCAGTAGGCGTCGCGCGAGCGGAGTCTTGAGGCACATCTTTCCTTTCCTCTTCCCACCAACTTGTGAGTGGCTATACTTCGATTAGTTGATCCTTCTTCCAAGTCTTCACACCTAAAATCTTGCCCTCTTGATTGTTCCGATCAGACGATACAATAATAACTAAAAGATGTCAAGATAAAAATGGAATAGACTTGGATTACTTATGCTTGTCAATCAACTTATGAACGGTTACCTTGTTGCATGCTAGTTCGCTTAGAATGTTCTTTCATCGCGTTTCAATTCTAGTTAGAACATATTCTATTATTATGCTATGTATAGAACACACTTGACTATGAAATAAACTGATCAGAAAGACTATGCAAAACAGATCATGCCATGTTACTTGTCTCGTGCTCGTATTGCCTTGAACTGCTTCGTTGATAACTTAATTTTAAACGTCGCATGGTTACGGACAACTTGTGCACAAGGATTTATGGTTCCTGCGGACGGTCGCTGGGACACTGGCACCGTTCCGGTCCGAACGGAACTTCGTGATAGTCTCGTGTTCGGACGGGATGGCATGTAGCGCCTCGTGTTCCTTTCGTTGCATCACATTCTCGTCCAAGACTAATTCATCCACTATGGCATAATGCCAGTGACCCCATATATATTTAAACTGTACAAGCTAACTATGTCTTCGTAGCAGGGAAGGTCATGGTAAGTGTTGTGCAGGTGGTTCAGACGGGGAGGTAAAAGTCACCGAACGGTGGCACGTTTAATTCAGTAAATTTTCATATCTATTGCTTGCTTGTAACTTGAACTAAGGCAAGATAGAAAGACCATATAATAACTTGCGTGCTTCACATAAACAACGTGTTGATTGGTATAGTTGGGTTAGATTGCCTTCACCCGTGCATTTCGATGTACTGACCCTCGTTGCAACAGGTTCTCCGCGCCAAGGCGATCCTGGAAGGAGTTAAGGCGTCTTCTCAATCCAGTCCACCTACCGGCACGTCCTGATCATGGCCCTTGAAGCGTGTTTTGAAGTTCCAGGAGCTCATGCGCATACCTTATGCAGCTCCGTGGCAAGGTGATAGCTTCGCCCGAAGGTGTCTATAGTGTTTTGAAGTTTTAGTAAAATGATGTAATGTATCGGACGGCTATCTCATTTTGCGTCTGCTTTTGTAAGCCTTCAAGGCAACCTTTGTATTTATTCAAGAGTTTGTAAATGATGTTCATTATCAATAAAGAGAACTTTTTCTTGTTTCAATATTGTGTTCAATTATCTGCGTACTCTGAATATGTGCTCGTTATATTAAATACCTTGGTCTTGTGCGTTGCACAATCTAGGCACGCACGACATCACGCTCGGGGGATGACTATCGATTCCACGGAATCGGGACGTGACACATACGACGATCTTCATCCGTGAAGGGACGAGAGGAAAGAAAGGGCGGTAGATGGTAACGAGAATGGGCGCCGCGTCTGGACGAACGGGCTGAATGGATGAGCGAAAGGTGCCATGGAGTGGAAAATATCCCCAGTATCAAGTTGGACAACAAAATGCCGCCATTGGTGGCCCCACATAGTTGTTGGAAGCATTGTGTTTAAGCACACCAATGAACCGCAACGAATCCTCATATGACCCATCTAAGATTAGGGGAGATTCCTCAGTATTGCTCTAGTGGTTTATATATATATATATATATATATATATATATATATATATATATAAAACTGGTCCTCATAATTCAAAAAGCCAAACTTATGACATTATCCTCATAGACCTTACGATTGAAAATGAAAATATTGGCTCGTGGTCCAAATGCCTCAACGATAGTGATGATGATGGCAAAATCAATGACAACAATAATGTTACAGGTTCTACTAGGATGTATATGGTCTATATTTGTATTTTGCGGCAATTATTGAATATGTGCCAATGGGGTTGGTATTTGTGTTGGAAGCAGTTGTAGGGGCCGTAGTGGTGGAGAGTGCAGTTCTGGATATCTGCATTCTCAAGTTACAAATTTCTAAATTATTTCTGCTATCAACAGATTTCTAAACTACACATGTAGGTATAATTAGCAATCATTCAAAAAGATCTGCATTCTCAATTTGCAAAATAATGAGTTATATAGATAGTCGATAGCAACGGACACATTTTGTTCGGTGATAACAGTGACAAATTAGTTAAAGGAAGAAAATCACGTAATCTGGCACTTGTCAGTGTCCTTTTGGAATGTGAGATTTATGAGTTATAACTTGTAAGGCTCACATTTCTGTAGGTTGGTTCCAGTCACCATCAATAATTCAATAATTCAATATATATATATATATATATATATAGCAGAAAAATTAAATGATAGTACAAAATTTCTCAGAGCAAAAAAAAGTTTTGCTCTTTGACCACAACTCGTAAATAGAACATAAAACCATGATGTAGGAAGCAGGGACACTCCAAAACTTTTACTTTGTGCCTTTATCATGTCGTGTCGGACACATATCAGACATAAGTCACACAGCACGGACACTCCAAAATACACTAGGAAAAGCGAAGATATGTGACATGTATGTGTGGAAACACTTGTATCCATGTCCGTGTGCGACGTCAACCAAGATCCATAAACTTTCTGCCAAGATATTCCTCGATAGTGCGTCGAATCCTCTACTTACTCTCACTACCAACCCGCAGTTCCTCGGGGCAAACATGCGAGATGTTACAGCGAGAGCACCGACCTCAAGCCATGAACTTGATATACTAAAGCCACTCGATACAAAGAAAAGGAAAGGAAAAAAAAATGACTTGAAGATCATAGATCAAGTGCAAAAATAATTACAAAACATAAAATCAGAGGAGTCATGGCATTGCGGAAGTGTAAAAAAAATGCCAAAGTAACAAAATCAACTCTTCAACTCGTACTCCGGATTATTGAATTATCGGGTCATTATAGAAACAGCAAAATACCCCCCCCCCCCCCCCCCCCCCCCCCCCCAAAAAAAAAGAAGCAATCTCTTCAACAACTAAAAGTATGCAAACACGAAAGAAAGAAAAAATCTCGAGAATTGTCAGAATCAAGATCGGAAGGATGAACTTGACGGTGATTACTTGTAATTCTCCCAAATAATTATGAACTAGGTTTCACGATCGGATCTTCGAAATTCCGAAGTGTGAACAGAAGCGTCAAATCGAGAACCAAAATAAAGGTCAAACCGGATCTAGAAGAGATCTGATAGATGAAGGGATCAGATCTAGAGAGAGAAAGAGAGATGGTCGAGGAGAGAGAGAGAGAGAGAGAGTAATCATACTTGTAATAGTTTCGTCTTAGGTACCGGAGGTTGACGCGGGCGAGAAGACAAGCGATCGAGAGAGACGGGAACAGGAACGGGAATGGAGGAGAGAAGAAAATGATGATGGTGAACACTGAACACCAGCAAGCCAAGTGAAGACGCCACGTTGGACGGACTCGCTGTTTTATTTCTTTCTTTTTTGGGCTATTTGGTTTCATCCTCTGACAGATAGATTAGATATTATTCCATATTAAATTAAAAACTAAAAATATTTTATAAAAGTGTCGTTAAAAATTTTTAAAGTATCGTTAAAAATTTTTAAAATTTTGTTAATAAATTTATAACTACACTTTTATAAGAGTATTTTAAACTTTTAATCTAACAGGAATAATATCAATATAGCTAATCTAACAGAGGATAAAATCAAATAGCCTTTCTTCTTCTTTTTTATTTTTTTAATTAATTTTGTCTATTATTGTTTTATTTTATTTTTAAAATTCTTCTTGGTAAATATTAGATGCTTCCAACTATTAATAATTGATTAGAGATTTTTTTTTTAAGAGAGAAAATTTGAATTGTCCTTTACTTTATTTATCACAATTCAAGGTGCATTCCACACTATTACTCAAATGCATGAACCCATCACATTTGATGGAAACAATCAATGGCTAACGGTCCAACTAAAATTTATGAACAAAATATTCCCACCCCCTTCTCTCTCCTCCCCACCCCCCACATCCACTTTCTCTGGTGCATGTCCCCCATTGTCCCCCTTCCCGACGTGCGTCCCACTCCCTGATCCCTAATGTTAGGATTTCTAGCCATGGGAGGCGGAGGAGGAAGAAGGAGATGACAAAGACGACTGCCGCCGCCACAGATCTCCCCTCCGGTTGCAGTTGCGCACTCGTCGGCCCCAGAAAAAGAGGGGATTGTCGGAGAAAAAGCAGGAGGAGAGAGAAAGAGGTGGGACAGAGAAGGATATTTTGGTCATAAATTTTAGTTGACCATTAGTCATTGACGATTTTTATCAAAAGTTGGATGTTTAATGCATTATGATAATTGGTTGAAGTGTACCTTGAATTGTGATAAAATAAAAAAGTACGGCTCAAATTTACTAAAAAAAAAAAAATGTGAAGGAAGATTCATTATTCAAAAGTTAACTAAGTCATATTGATTACAACCATATGTAGAGGCAGCTAAAATCATCAGCTAAGAGCTGATGGATAAAGTCTTGGGGGAAGATAAATAAAAAATATATTGGTTTCGGATGGTATGTTCAGCCAGTTTGTTAGCTATTGGATTGCCTGATCTTCGAAAGAATGTGAAGGTAAGGTTACAAATCCGCAAGAATGTCATTTCGGATGGAGCGAACCAGTTCTTCTTACTTCCATGGGATGAGCTGATTCTCTCCCTTAAAAATTCTGATTACTGTCAGTGCATCGCCATCAATGATAACTTGGAATAGTTTTAACAAAAAATTTACTGTAGCAAAATAAAATTATATTAAATTAATACAAACGAAACAAGTTTGATAAAATTTAAAATAGAGACAAAGTCAGCCAACAGTGTTGGCAAAAAATACAACAGACGAATACGTTGGTTTGGCAAAAAACACAACAGACAAAAAAAAAAAAGGTGGACCCCACAAGTCCAATTTTCGCCCACGGGTTGGTTTGAGTGATTTGGTTTGGTTTGGTTTGGTTTGATTTATTAGTTTGTTTTAATTAGTTATGTTTTGGTTTTATTTATTTAGTTTAGTTTTGGAATTAGATTTAAGAAAATTTATTTTAACGAAATAAAATTAAAATTAATTAATTGTAAAGAAAAATTAGAAATTTTTTTTTGAAAAAACGGTTTGGTTTATTTAGAAAATTGTAAAGAAAAATGTTACTTAAAGAAAAAAAACGGCTATTGCAATGTTTGATAAGAAAAAAAAAAGTAAATAAAGAAAAAAATAAAATAAAAACTAGTATTTATTTGTGTCCTCTAATTTTATGTTTATTTGGGAAGTGTCCTGGTCAACCTGTTGGAAACTGCCCTTCTCGGCCTGCTGAGGGACCTCGTCATCTTGTTGAGGCGAGCTATGGATATGCCAAACATGAGGATATTTTCTACGCGGACGTGCTTGTCGTCGGCTAACTAAACCTTGAGGATAATCCGGTGGAATATGTAACGGAGGATTCGGTGGAGTCGGAAATGCTTGCACATCATCCAAAAATGATCTTACTACTGTGCTCAACGAGTCTCTCACTGGATGATTTTCACATGCTATATTCAAATTTGGTAACATAATGATTCCTAAATAAACCAAACCAATTTTTTTTTGGAAATACTAGTTTTTATTTTATTTATTTTTCTTTATTTACTTTTTTTTTCTTATCAAACATTGCAATAGTCGTTTTTTCTTTAAGTAACATGTTTCTTTACAATTTTCTAAATAAATCAAACCATTTTTTTATATATTTTTCCTAATTTTTCTTTACAATTAATTTATTTTAATTTTATTTCGCTAAAATAAATTTTCTTAAATCTAATTCAAAAACTAAACTAAATAAATAAAACCAAAACATAACTAATTAAAATAAACTAATAAAACAAACCAAACCAACCAAACCAAACCACTCAAACCAACCTGTGGGCCCCACACACCCAATTTCTGCCAACATAGTTGGCTCAAATTGTGCAAACACAATTTCAGCCAACAGTGTTGGCGAAAATTGGGCTTGTGGGGTCCATTTTTTTTCTGTCTACATGTTCGTCTGTTGTGTTTTCCGCCAACACTGTTGGCTACTCTGTCTCTATTTTTAATTTTACCAAACTTGTTTCGTTTGCATTAATTTAATATAATTTTATTTTGCTACAGTAATTTTCTGTAGTTTTAATTGCACAACTAAGCGGAAACCTTTACGGATTGCTTGAAATTTTGCTTTCAAGCTTAAGTCAGCACTGAGCAGGGCCGTCCTGGACCGTGCCAAAAGTGCGATCGTACAGGAACTTCAATTTTTTGGAACCTCAAAATATATATATATATATATATATATATATATATATATATATATATATATATATATATTATGGTTAGTTTTGTAATTTAAGTCATTTTATTTCTTCCTCAATCCCTAAACTTTATGATCAGCACAATACCTCCAATTCTTAAATCCATATTCCTTACTCACTAAGACTCATATTTATAATCATACAAAAAATTTAGGGTTTATCAAAGATCTTGCTCTGACCGGTGTGATGTCTATCATCTCTAAGTGATTCAATTGTTAGATGAATTTCTTTTCTACAGTAAAGATCTGACGTGAGTTTTATTTTCTAATCAGATTTTTTTTTATTTATTTAATTTAGAAATTTGGACGTGCAGGCCTAGTCTTTATTTAAGAAACATTGATGTGCACAGGCCTAGTTTTTATTTATACAATTTAACGATCATTACGTCTTCTATCTAAAACATCTTTATTATACTATGTAATGTGCTTGAATTAGATAATTTGAGCTCTGGTTATTTTGTTTAGTAACTATCTATAGATTTTATATACAATCAAGAGCATATCCAGAGATTTTGAAAAAGACTGAGAATAATACCTTTAAAAAATACGAATAAATAAATTTAGGGCCATATGTTCGTCATTAAATTCAAAAGTTCTAAGAGAACTTGATTTAATTAACAAACGAAAAGAGAGTACAAAGAGGTCTTAGGAAGACAATCTAAGTACAAATTTATTTTCTGGGGAGTGACGATGGAAGGTTAGGAGTGTAGCAACTCTCTTTACTCCGTGGACGATCCGATGGAGGAGGAGTAAGCTCCTCTCTTGCTTGACTGTAGGTTCACCGATAGCCCGCCTCTTGTATGGGTGTGGTACCCTACTATTTATAGTCATCCCTGGGCGCGCATGTGTTGGGCCGCATGGATGCTGGAGAGTGCCACGCGTCCCTTCTTAACAGGGTGCAGCTGTAACCGTGAGCAGGCCAAGCTGCCACGCAGACGCTTGTTAGAATTTTCCGTTGTTGAAGATCTGGGTTATTCTCGTCCTTTGTGGGCGTGACTTGGTCAGCTTGACACATAGTGTAACGCCCCGCTCCAAACGGTTACTTAAGAAACACTACGCTGCTTCGACTCGGTTGAGAATCGAGTCTCGGGGAAACCTTACCGCCAGATCAACACGGACGAAGTGCAATGAACCGTTCGAATTGATCGAACGATTTCTATTGAAATAAGTCCAAGAGTTTTCGTTGGTTGCTTTGCTTCTTGGTTTTGTGTTGCTTTGGGTTTTGAGTTGCTTTCGATGACTTGGTTTTCATGATTTTGCTTTCTCGCTTGCGCTTTCATTTCGAATCGTAAGGGAAAGATATTGAAGTATGCTAACCAGGTATTGTTGCATTTTCAGGACGCATAACCAAAGAGTGAACGTCACTTAAGGCTTCCCCATCCTCTCGTTCGATTGATTCGGTGAGTGGCTTAGGCCCTTCGATGAATCTTTCAGTTCACATGCCTAAATGAAAAGAATCTCTAGTTCACTAAATGTTGCCTCACTAAAAAGATAAGCTAAGAAATGAACTGCATGCTATAAATAGAGTTCTGCTTTACTTCAGTTAAATGTTGCCCCATACTTACTTGTTGCATCACTATATCGTGCATTGAACATTCATGATTAGTGTTTGTGTCAAGTGTAAAAGAAGAAGAGAAGATGGGTCTAGTAGTTTGCCCTAACGTCCGGTCCTACGGGATCTTGGGGGGTGTGGCTATTAGATTGTTATATGCTTGCTAAAGTTGTACATCCTAAGAGTCGGTTTATAAATGTTTGCTTGCCATGCATGGGTCTCGGACAACTTGTGCACGAGGTATAATAGTCTCTCGATCGATTTCTGGGGCACTGGGAACCGGTCGGTCCGGAAGAGATTTGTGGGGACACCCTGACGTCCGGTCCTACGGGATCTTGGAGGGTGTTGTTGTCCAATAATGGGGAAACTCATGGACCGTCATATAGATAGGGCGCATGCTAGGTTTACCTTCTTGCATACCTATCATTTGTGACACCAGAAGATTGATACATAAGTTTATGCATATATACATATTGTGCCTAACTTGTGTGTCTGCTGTAGGGATAACCGCTCGACTGTGGGTAAGAATTATCATATGCATATGCTATATCGTCTATGTTTTCTTACATGAATTGTTAAAAAGAAACTAGACAACGAGAAAGATCACCTAATAATGCTAGCTTCATCTGCTTACTTAGTGTAGAATTCTAGGTGAGTTTGGCCACGGTCGCTCACCAGTACATGTGGTAGTACTGACCCACATTTGTGGGCAAATATTCAGGTGCTGGAAGCGAGAGTTTGGCAAGCTTCTTGAATCTGAATCAGAGTGTGTGCACCCTTCCTTAGGACTGTGTTCGTGCTGCTTCCTCCGCTGCTTACCTCTCCAGTGGGCTACTTCCTCTTCTGCTAGATGTTTTGCTATTTTGGTCCTACTACAAGGACATTATGTAATGGGCGTTGTGGCTAATTTTGGGAATGTAAAAAAAGTTGTAAGCCTTCTAAGGTATATTTTGTAACTCAGCCAAGCAAGCTCTTGTAATCAAATCTTCAAGTATTCAATGAAAGAAAGTATTTTGTGTGCTATCAAATGTGTTCAACTTTGGTTCTCTGTATTTACTCTGTGGCTATATATATATTTTTTCGTCTCTCTTGTGTCTTGTGCAGGTACGTTGCCCGGTGCAAGCGCAACTTAGGCTTGCACGGTATCGCGCCCAAGCGAGGACGAATGGTTCCATAGGGACCCAGCGAGGACGATCGGCCCTACGGGATCGGGGCGCGACAGGTGCTATCAGAGCATTGCTTTACGTCCTTGGCCTCTTCAAATATCGTTTTCGAAAATGATATAAGTTTTCAAACGGTTTCAAAAGTCCCGAATTTCGAAAATAGATTTCAAATCTATAAGAAGTAAATCGAGAGTATGAAAGGTCCCTAAGAGTATGAAAACCCAACGTCCCATGCAATGAGTCCATAATACGTTATGAGACTAACGAAAGCTACTCTCTTTTGTAGCAAAGATAACAAAAACAGGTGCTGGTAACCCTGAGACATCGCGCGCAACGAGCGTGAGCGATGATCAAATAGATAGGCTGATTGTAATGTTTCAGAATCAGAATGATCGTCACGCTGCTCAACAAGAACGAGTTAAGGCTCAGCAGCAACGAGCAGATGCTAGAGCCTTAGCGCAACAGCAGCAGATTGAGTCCCTGGCTCAGATTGTGACATCACTTGTAGCACAGAGTGGTGCATCAGGAACCGCTGCAACACCAATGACTGCCCCGACCATGCCTCATGGAGCAGGAGTAGCAGAGACTAACGAGCCTCCTCGTGCGGCCGAAAAGTCTACCTTTAAAGGTGTTGAGTTTCTGAAGTTGAACCCTCCGGATTTTGAAGGAAGGACCACGCCGGATAGGGTGATGGACTGGATCGCAAAGATGGAGAGCTTGTTTAGCTTTGCTTCTGTACCTGCGAAAAAGAGGGTGGCATGTGCAGATATGCAGCTGCGGTTACGTGCACACGACTGGTGGGAAGTGAAGAAAGCAGATCTAGCCACCAAGCATCATGATGGTAGGATCACCTGGGGAATGTTCAAGGAAGCATTCCTTGCACATTATCTTCCGCCAGCTGTCAGGCAGAGAAAGGAAGACGAGTTTACCGAACTTAAGCAAGGGAACATGTCCGTCGAAGACTATGAGTCAGAATTTTCCAAACTTGCTAAGTTTGCTAGCTCGATGATTCCTGATGAGGGAGCCCGCACACATCGGTTCATAAAAGGCTTAAACGATAATCTAAAAAAAGATGTTATGAATCGGGAGTGCAAGACCTACATACAAGCCTTTGAGGCAGCAGTACAGAATGAGCACTTCACTCCATAAAGTGCTCCGGAGAAGGCACCCGCTCCTCGAAACCCTCCTGCTAAACGATACCATAATGGTGAGAAAAAGTCTGATATGGAGAAATGGGTCGATGCGGGTGAGAACCACGGGAAAGTGTGCAGCTATTGTGGCCGTTTTGGTCACATAAAAGAGACTTGTTATGCCTTCAATAGGCTGTGTTTTAAGTGTGGGCAAGCTAGCCATGAATCTCAAAATTGCTCGAAGAGGAGAGCCTCCGAGAACCCAGGGGATGGCGCATCGGGTCCTGCTCTTGATCCAACTGATCAGATACGAAGGCCGAGAGTTTATCAGTTGAATTTAGAGCGTGATGAAAGTGGACACGATGTTGGTGAGTCTGATTCCTTTGATCTCTTGATGCCTTGTTTATCGCCTCCTTGATTTCTTAAGTTTCGAGGACGAAGCTTTTTCTCAGTGAGGTAGTATGTAACGCCCTGCTCCAAACGGTTACTTAAGAAACACTATGCTGCTTCGACTCGGTTGAGAATCGAGTCTCGGGAAAACCTTACCGCCAGATCAACACGGACGAAGTGCAATGAACCGTTCGAATTGATCGAACGACTTCTATTGAAATAAGTCTAAGAGTTTTCGTTGGTTGCTTTGCTTCTTGGTTTTGTGTTGCTTTGGGTTTTGAGTTGCTTTCGATGACTTGGTTTTCATGATTTCGCTTTCTCGCTTGCGCTTTCATTTCGAATCGTAAGGGAAAGAGATTGAAGTATGCTAACCAGGTATTGTTGCATTTTCAGGACGCATAACCAAAGAGTGAACGTCGCTTAAGGCTTCCCCATCCTCTCGTTCGATTGATTCGGTGAGTGGCTTAGGCCCTTCGATGAATCTTTCAGTTTACATGCCTAAATGAAAAGAATCTCTAGTTCACTAAATGTTGCCTCACTAAAAAGATAAGCTAAGAAATGAACTGCATGTTATAAATAGAGTTCTGCTTTACTTCAGTTAAATGTTGCCCCATACTTACTTGTTGCATCACTATATCGTGCATTGAACATTCATGATTAGTGTTTGTGTCAAGTGTAAAAGAAGAAGAGAAGATGGGTCTAGTAGTTCGCCCTAACGTCCGGTCCTACGGGATCTTGGGGGGTGTGGCTATTAGATTGTTATATGCTTGCTAAAGTTGTGCATCCTAAGAGTCGGTTTATAAATATTTGCTTTCCATGCATGGGTCTCGGACAACTTGTGCACGAGGTATAATAGTCTCTCGATCGATTTCTGGGGCACTGGGAACCGGTCGGTCCGGAAGAGATTTGTGGGGACACCCTGACGTCCGGTCCTACGGGATCTTGGAGGGTGTTGTTGTCCAATAATGGAGAAACTCATGGACCGTCATATAGATAGGGCGCGTGCTAGGTTTACCTTCTTGCATACCTATCATTTATGACACCAGAAGATTGATACATAAGTTTATGCATGTGCCTAACTTGTGTGTCTGTTGCAGGGATAACCGCTCGACTGTGGGTAAGAATTATCATATGCATATGCTATATCATCTATGTTTTCTTACATGAATTGTTAAAAAGAAACTAGACAACGAGAAAGATCACCTAATAATGCTAGCTTCATCTGCTTACTTAGTGTGGATTTCTAGGTGAGTTTGGCCACGGTCGCTCACCAGTACATGTGGTAGTACTGACCCACGTTTGTGGGCAAATATTCAGGTGCTGGAAGCGAGAGTTTGGCAAGCTTCTTGAATCTGAATCAGAGTGTGTGCACCCTTTCTTAGGACTGTGTTCGTGCTGCTTCCTCCGCTGCTTACCTCTCCAGTGGGCTACTTCCTCTTCTGCTAGATGTTTTGCTATATTGGTCCTACTACAAGGACATTATGTAATGGGCGTTGTGGCTAATTTTGGGAATGTAAAAAAGAGTTGTAAGCCTTCTAAGGCATATTTTGTAACTCAGCCAAGCAAGCTCTTGTAATCAAATCTTCAAGTATTCAATGAAAGAAAGTATTTTGTGTGCTATCAAATGTGTTCAACTTTGGTTCTCTGCATTTACTCTGTGGCTATATATATATATATTTTCGTCTCTCTTGTGTCTTGTGCAGGTACGTTGCCTGGTGCAAGCGCAACTTAGGCTTGCACGACATCGCGCCCAAGCGAGAACGAATGGTTCCGTAGGGACCCAGCGAGGACGATCGGCCCTACGGGATCGGGACGCGACACATAGTCCGCACTTGGTTAGAGAAAATTACTCTGGTCATAACAACAAGATTTGGTCTTCATGGAGTCTGAAACACATGTGGCCAGAGACGCATGGGACGCATGAAGTTTGGGACGCATGGGGCCAGAGACGCATGGGATGCATGGAGTCTAAGACGTATAATGCCAGAGACGCATGAGACGCATGGAGTCTGCCATGCATGGGGCCAGAGACGCATGGGACCATATGGAACCTGAGACGCATGGGACGCATGGAGTCTGTGACGTATAGGGCCAGAGACGCATGGAACCGTATGGAACTTGGGACGCATGTGACGCATGGATCTGGAACGCATGAGGCCAGTTATGCTATATATGTGGCGCTGCACATCCATCGAGAGTAAAGTTCTATTCTGATGTGAGACATCTGTCGTTTAGTGTGTTCACATCTTTTGAGGCATTCAGAAAATTATTTTTTTCAAGATTCTGTGTCAGAGACGGTCCAGCTGACGGGATGCCACGTTAGGTCCTTCTGCGGCCAAGCTGCTTTGGCTGATTGGGACGCATAAATGTTGTCTTTCTTGGACGCAGGGAGACTATGCGGCCTGATCTCTTCTGAGTTTTTGTTTTGGGGCACAGGGTTGCATGGATGCTTATTTTTTATGCTTCTACACCATATTTTGAGATTCGCACAGGACCTTTAATTATTCAGGACCGGCCCTGGCACCGAGTAACTCATTAGTGTGCCGACATGTAACATAAAGGTAAAGACTATGAGCATCTTTGACGTTGGTTGCAGTTGCGATGGAATATGAAGCAGTTGTCCCATCAAAGTTGATTTTGATGAAACTTCCATAAAAGGGGACCATGTGTGTAAAACAGCTGATACGATAAAGTTGAGTGAGCTTGGCCATGGTGTTAAGCTGACCCGTGGAAGCAAGAAGCCTCATGTCTGAAGATGCATGCACAACTTACCTTCCATAAGGACCAAAATACGCATGCAACCAACTTAAAAATCTCAATTGTCCGGACCTACTTCAACCAACTATCAAGTAAGGTGATAATCTGATAAAGAGAATCCACCCTTAAGCCAATCGGACCAAGTGTCACGTTCCGGTTCCGTATAACCGAAAGTCGTCACTAGGCATGATAACGTATAAGTCTAAATTATACTTGTACAAGACAAGAACAAATATGGTCGATAAAATATCTTAGAAACAAAGTCATTGTAGCAAAAATAAGCAAAAAAAAAATGATAGACACAGTATATATAAAAATGATTCTATTTATTGATAATTTACAACAGAATTACAATGGTTCTTAGGCCAAAAGAATAACTCGATTACAAACAATGGATCTTATTACAATGAACGATGCAACAAGTCTTACAAATCGTAAAACTAATACAATCAATAATATTTTTTATAGAACGTCCAAGCGACTCCGCGCACCTGTAGAGAAGGGGTCAGCACATTAGGGAATGCACTGGTGAACTGTCTTAATCTGACACACCTAAACCAACACAGTAATCATGTGAGAATTGATAAAATTATTATGTGGTAATTCTACTTTCTCTATGATCAGTTAACAATTTATAAACATATATATAGAAACATAAATATGTCACTTGACATAATGAATCTTACCCAATGCTACCATAATTCCCAGCAAACAATATTATCATTCAAAATAAAAATGTGTTATAAGTGTGTCCTTCCATAAATTGTTAGGATTTATAAAATATAAATGTGTTGTGAGTTTATCCATGCATCAATCTTGTTAGGCCTGCAAATAGATATCATTATTATACAGTCTAACTATATGAAGGTTACAGCTGACACATCATCTTAGATTATTACCGGTAAGAATGATCTTTCCAGTGCATATTGTAACGACCCGCTCCGCTCAAGCGGACAGCCGATACAAATGGCTCAATTGCAACGACCCGACCCGCTTTGCTCAGCAAGAATACTCGTTTGAGGTAAAGAATTTTTTGACTTGGCCCTTCAGGAGTTCCGGCTTAGGCTTTTAGAGGCTCGCTCAGAGTATCGTTCGACCGAGGCGAATTATCGCTAAGGTGGTTGGCTACGATGAACTTGTCTTTGCTTAGCCAGCACACTTAAAATATGGACAATACATGCTAGTCGCTAGGTGGATCACCCCATGCATGCTAATAAAGAATACAAAGCACCTAGCTAAGGGAATAATCTCAACTTCTATTTCTTGTGTTAGAACATGGAAATAAAACTTTGCTTATATATGGACCCTCGTATGCTACCTTTGCCTTGTGCAAGTAGACCCCGTTATGCCTTTAGTAGAATGATACATATACTCTTCGTAGTACACCGTTCACTTGTTTACACTGCACGTCCCTAGATCATGTCGCTCGATATGTCCCTTTACGGTTTCACTCCTCGCTTTACCCATAGATCGTGCCAACGTGGATGTTTATGTTTCATATGAATGCATGCTTGCATGCTTATATGTTAACTTGTACTAGTCGCCTCGTTTCAATGCTTGTCACATAATCTATGCCACAATCAAGTAAAAACTATTTGTATCGTGCATGCATTCGAGTTAGCCAGAAGACTATTAAATAGTTCTTCTATGCAATATGAACCTACAAGTATCCGGGACTGTTGGGTCGCCAAGGAAGTCCCCGCACCAGGGGAATGCGTCAAGTCAAGTTGAACACTGAACGAGAATCATGTCAAGTAAAGCAAGAATCACAGCTCGTGGAACAATGCTCGTTCAGATCAAGAATCATGTATTGTCTTGTCAAGTTATGAATTTGGAAGACCAAGACTTGTGTGTCGTGGACAACTTGGAATCAAAGGGGATCTTCGGATCTCGTTTGACGGGCGATCTCTGGGGCACTGGGACCGATCTGATCCAGATGGAACTATTGTTTAGTCTCTTGTTGTAGGCGGGATGGCTTGCAGTGCACCTTGTACTTTGGTTATATTTCATCCTCGTTCAAGACTATAACTCGTCTTTTATGGCTATGCCAGCGACAATTGTTCATATAGATAAGTCATCCTCGCTTAGCGGCTATCCGTGTGCGAGTTATTGCATCGCATCGAGAATATCTGAAATACCTGAACGATCATGAGTATAACATACTTGTACATATGGAGCACTTGAATATCTTCTGCAACACACCTAATAATCCATGTAATTGTGCACCAGAAACATAACCTCGCTCACGACACTTGTGTTTTAATATGCTATTTGCCCCTAGATTTTATTATATATGCTCATGCTTGATTTAACTTGGTTTGTCTTGGACAGGGAAGGACGGATGGTAGGTTGGTAAGTCTTGTTGTATTCCTTTATATCGCATGGCGCACTGCCACCCGAGTTAGGCTATTCATCATTGCCATAAAACTGATCCTAAGGAAAGATTAGAAAGATAACCTAATAGATGGTGCACAAAACCTTTATAACGTGTTTGAATTTGTCGAGTGGACTAGAAGCCTCCCCACCAGTGCATTCATGTACTGATAACCCACCAGATTGCTTGTAGGGTGCGGAAGAACCTCGTTCGATGCGTATGTCTCCTTCGTGCGTGCTAAGGCGTGGAGTTCACTCTGGAGCCTTGGAGTGTTGCGTCCAAAACTAAAGCACATATACAAGACATAATATTGAAACATCGCCTATGTATCATTCCATAAATGTAGCCACTTGTCACACTTTTACTGTTTCAGAGAGAGAGAGGCTTGAGCGATTTGTAATCTCGGCCAAGCGCCGCCTGTAACACTTGTTCAATATCAATAAATAGTTTATTTTATTTCTATACTTGTGTTATTCAATGCTTCCGCTATTGATGACTCTGTGAACTTGTTACCAATCGCATGTGCGTTTATAATTCTGCTGCACTCGGACATTTTGTGCGACTCTGTGGCTTAGACCTCTTACCGCATGTTCATATCACCGACAATATCATAAAACATGTGCACCCCATCTCTCACACTATCTGTAGGTTCCCTTCACTCAAATCTGAAACTCCAACCACCCATCTCCCAATTGAACTCACTACAATCCAGTATGCAGCATGGATACTTGCATACTGCAAGATACACACTTGCACATCTCATCAACATGCAGTGCACTATATTTCCCCCCATACTCTACTGTCATGCTGCCACTGCAGTTGAACCTTGCTGCCATCTCAAAACAAAACCCCCAACTCTACTCTCCTTGCTGAACCCAGCACTACCAATCACCTGTAACGCCCCGCTTCACGTCGGCGTTATGTATCAAGGTGAGTGGGCAGAAATTCGTTCTCTGATTCTTGCACGCCTTAATAATAACCTGAGTTTTTGCTTGCAATGTTTTCTTAAGAGAATGATAGAACCTGCCTTGCATGTTAATGAACGAACTCACCTAGCTTGTCCTTGAATCAAGTCTGCTTAACGAGAATCTTGTATCGCCTGCTTAGAGTGCATGAATATGTTCACTATCGTCTATGCTTCGAGAGAACCATACTGTGCCTGAACGTGTTCAAGTGATAAGTCGGATTGCCCCGCAACAATGAGTGTATTCTGATGGTTCGTCTCGTCTGCATACTAGAGTTTATTTGATAGTGTTCCATGCATTCGCACGCGGTCGGACAATGGCTATTGGTGGAGAGCTGAACTGCATGTGTCCCGGCTGCTACCATGATAGTGCAAAGCAACCATGAGTCACAGCTGCCTCTAGCATCAGATAAATGAGTCATTGGTATGCTGGACTAACCGCTACCGATCCTGAGTTACTCGGGGACCGCCCTGCATATAGCTAAGTCATTGTGTTGGCTTGGATAGTGACTGCCCCTAAGAATGTGCATCGTGTGTCTAGCTTTGCATCTGACCCTGGAGTCGCACGAGACACGCTACGCACACCCTAAAACGTGAACGGTTTGCTTGCTTGCATATTCAATATGAAACTCTGTTTCCAAACATGTTTCTAAACAAGTAAATCGACTCTGCTAGAACTGCATGAAACGAACCTAGGTAAAACTAGAAAGATCACTAGTAATGTAATATTTTATAACATGATTACTTAGTGCTTGTTTGAGTGAATGCTTGTTTCTGTTCAGTTGATTTATCTCACCAGTACTTGTATAAAGTGCTGACCCACCAACAGTTTACTTGTTCGCAGGTACTGGATCGTCCGAGGAAGCGATAGGCGTGCCACAGTCCCGAAGACCCGGAAATCCTGGTTTCGATTGTTGCCCCGAGAATTCTATCGTATAAGGGGGCATAATGTATGGAACGAACGTGTGCCTTTGCTAAAGGAAATCCAAGTTGCCTCGATTGTCCCGAACACTCAGTTGGCTAATGCATTGCATTGCAACAAGTCCCTTTCCGCTGCTTACTCGATTGATGCGATGATAGCCAACTATCAACTTAAACGATTGGCCTTGCACGGGCGCAACCCCAGGCCCGTGCGGCATCACGTCCCCCGAAAGCTCGAACGGGTCATTCGCTTGGCTCCCTTCCTCCCTCGCACCCGCGGGACGGGCGCGGATTCGCGTCCGGCGCGCCGAGGCACGGTGATACGTGTCCGGTTCGTTAATTCTCGGCCGCACGGGGCGGGGCAGGGCGGAGCGGTGGCCCGGGCGGGACCGGGGCGTGACAGAATGGTATCAGAGCGGAATCGATTCTCTGGCCCAAACCGTTGCTATGACTCTGAGATATTATCGATATGGTTTTGCAAAGAGCGTTCCATACAATAAGTCCATAGATATTCTCAAAGTGCAAAATGTTTCCTGAACTTGAATTGCTTGATTGTTTCGATTGAGTACGGCGAGGGACGGCACTATCGCTACTCGGGATATCGAGAAGTTTATCCTTGAAGTTTCGAGGACGAAACTTTTTGTTGGTTGGTAAGTATGTAATGCCCCGCTCCGCGTCGGCGTTATGTATCAAGGTGAGTGGGCAGAACTTCGTTCTCTGATTCTTGCACGCCTTAATAATAACCTGAGTTTTTGCTTGCAATGTTTTCTTAAGAGAATGATAGAACCTGCCTTGCATGTTAATGAACGAACTCACCTAGCTTGTCCTTGAATCAAGTCTGCTTAACGAGAATCTTGTATCGCCTGCTTAGAGTGCATGAATATGTTCACTATCGTCTATGCTTCGAGAGAACCATACTGTGCCTGAACGTGTTCAAGTGATAAGTCGGATTGCCCCGCAACAATGAGTGTATTCTGATGGTTCGTCTCGTCTGCATACTAGAGTTTATTTGATAGTGTTCCATGCATTCGCACGCGGTCGGACAATGGCTATTGGTGGAGAGCTGAACTGCATGTGTCCCGACTGCTACCATGATAGTGCAAAGCAACCATGAGTCACAGCTGCCTCTAGCATCAGATAAATGAGTCATTGGTATGCTGAACTAACCGCTACCGATCCTGAGTTACTCGGGGACCGCCCTGCATATAGCTAAGTCATTGTGTTGGCTTGGATAGTGACTGCCCCTAAGAATGTGCATCGTGTGTCTAGCTTTGCATCTGACCCTGGAGTCGCACGAGACACGCTACGCACACCCTGAAACGTGAACGGTTTGCTTGCTTGCATATTCAATATGAAACTCTGTTTCCAAACATGTTTCTAAACAAGTAAATCGACTCTGCTATAACTGCATGAAACGAACCTAGGTAAAACTAGAAAGATCACTAGTAATGTAATATTTTATAACATGATTACTTAGTGCCTGTTTGAGTGAATGCTTGTTTCTGTTCAGTTGATTTATCTCACCAGTACTTGTATAAAGTGCTGACCCACCAACAGTTTACTTGTTCGCAGGTACTGGATCGTCCGAGGAAGCGATAGGCGTGCCACAGTCCCGAAGACCCGAAAATCCTGGTTTCGATTGTTGCCCCGAGAATGCTATCGTATAAGGGGGCATAATGTATGGAACGAACGTGTGCCTTTGCTAAAGAAAACCCAAGTTGCCTCGATTATCCCGAACACTCAGTTGGCTAATGCATTGCATTGCAACAAGTCCCTTTTCGCTGCTTACTCGATTGATGCGATGATAGCCAACTATCAACTTAAACGATTGGCCTTGCACGGGCGCAACCCCAGGCCGGTGCGACATCACGTCCCCCGAAAGCTCGAACGGGCCATTCGCTTGGCTCCCTTCCTCCCTCGCACCCGCGGGACGGGCGCGGTGATTCGCGTCCGGCGCGCCGAGGCACGGTGATACGTGTCCGGTTCGTTAATTCTCGGCCGCACGGGGCGGGGCAGGGCGGAGCGGCGGCCCGGGCGGGACCGGGGCGTGACATCACCCCTCACATTATCTCCTCTTTGTCACATTGTTGTATCAAAACTCAACAGTAAATACTGTTACTAATTCCCTTTTTGTAGTACACTGATGTGCACAACACATCTAACCCTTCCTATTACTTCACTAGGTAACTGATTCCAGACATCAGTCCACAACAACTGAGGCTGTTGTTGCTACAAACTCTTCCCTCATCTGCAACAATATACACTGCTTGAGCAGTTACTTAAGAAAGTGACTGCTTAAGTAACATTCCTAACTATAATTCAAAGTTTCAGTTGCAAAATCCCCTAACCTGTGACACCATTCTCATACCTCACTTCCTTCACTAACACACATGTACTCTAATATCTGATCATAGATATTCATACATACACTAGTGACAGGAAACAAGTATATACACATTCACAACTTCAGTCACAGTGACTGAACACCACTGTCTTTATGTACACACATATACAGACACTTAATTAGCCACACACTCACACACACACACACACACACACACACACACACACACACACACACACACACTCATCATATAGTATACACACTGATTTGCAGGAATATACACACACACACATACATACACCATACACACCTATGTATTTATCTGTGCTAGTGTCAAATAGTCAAACACATATAGTGTATACTTGTGAAACTTATGATACATGTCCAATGTCCAATTCAAGTGTTAAAGCCACAATTCCCCACCATTATATATATATATATATATATATATATATATATATATATATATATATAATACACCATAATATTATTAATGTAACTTGCTAAAATGAGAATTAAGAAGCAATAACACAAAACACCCAAAATTGGGCCCCGTACATTATCATGATACGACTTAATTACATCCAATTGTGGACATGTAGCTAGTATCCCAACCCCGATCTAAATTCGATTTGACTAATTTAGTGTCATGACACACACTTGATGTGTTATTCTCGTAATTCTCCCAAAATACACACAAATCACCATATAAAAGATACAATACACAACCAATTGGCCTAGAACTTCTTCTATTGGTAGTCATATGCCATGAGAGGGTTCATAATGGTCAAATGGATGATTTAGAAGTTAGTAAGAATGTGAATTCATAATTTTACCTATTGGAAGTTGGATTTCCAATGAATTGTTCCTACAGATACGATCCAGACATGATCTCCTTTCCAAACTCCTTCTACTCGTGCTCCTTGCCAAGCCAAGCTTCAATGCTCCTTGTTATGTGAAGTTGAGAGAAAATGAGAATGAATTGATGGAGGGGTGAAGGAAATTGGAGATCTAGAAATTGGGGATCTCAAAATGAATGAACAAATGGAGATGAGAGAAAGAGGAGAGGCTATATGTGACCGGCCCCTAGCTTTCCCCCTTCCCAAGCAATCGTCAATGTCTAATTTGCCCTTAATGGTTAATCATGAGGAATAATTAAGGAGGGTATAATGGGAAATCTCTATACTAATGCAAGTTAGTCTTAATCATTCTAATTAATTAGAGAAAATGGGTCTAATTGTCCTAGTCCATGTTGGGCTCACTAGTTATCATGACAAGTCTTATTGGTTCACTAGTGTCAAGTCTAAATAATAGGCTAGCCCACTACTACAAATAAATAATACAATGTACAAATACAATATATATATATACATATATATATATATATATATATATATATATATATATATATATATATATATATATATATATATATATATATATATATATATATATATATATATATATATCACTAATATTAAATTTAAACTCTAAAATAAAATAAATGTGCCAATTTACTAAATTACCCCTATCTGAAAAAGTGAGGGTGACACACTTAGTGGGGCTTACTGCTGTAACCTCCACTTAATGGACTTAGTGGGCAGTTATCTCTGGATTTATTGTCCATAATGTACAGTGGGCTGCTAAGATGGTTGGTTTTTCCTATATATTATGAAGTTCTCTTTTGCAAGGGTAAACAATAGGAGTATATACTATGTGAGTAGTTAGCAACTGCTATTTTCGGAGCAACGAAGTGTTATCCATTTGAGGAGTTCTAGTTATGTTCGTTCAAGAGTTCTCTTTTTGCAGAAGTTCGTAATTCAGAACTTCTTAATTCATGAGAGCAGATTGACGAATAAGGTTGAATCTTGCTTTTGAGCAACCGTGATTTTGATCACCCCAACGAGTAGTCATTTTCAACATCTTCTTCCTCGTGATCATATTATAGTGTAATATCAACAATATTGCAATTACGATTATTAGTCTTACGCATAACAAATTAGTTGTAGTCTTATTTTTTTTTTCAAGTTGTTGTAAACATCAAGTTGTAATTTTTGATTTTCTACTTGATTTGTTACATCATTATAAACCGCGGGAATAACAATCACAAAATGCACCTCAAAATGAAATGGATTATTTTCCCTCCCTCAATTTAGCCTCTCGTGTGTACATCCAAGAGGTAAATATCAAGAACTCATTTCATTTTTTGATCTTCCTGACATTGTGCTGGTAGTCTGTAGATCACAAGAAAAAAAACTTGACCTATCGTTCATGTTCGAAGACTATTAATCTTGCCATGTAACGATCATCCCAAAATAAATACTTTCAATTACTTTGTTGTTCTTATGAAATATCAATTTTTACAAATATAATTGGGGTGGGGGAGAGGTTGACTTTCGTCCCCCCTAATGAATAAAATGTTGTACTTAACAATCAAATAGACGTTGTCCGGGAGAAATATATAATTTAAGTCTAATAAAATATATTTTTGTACTTAACAATCAAATAGACGTTGTCCTTGACTCGGCCGAGCGAGATACGCACAAATGTCTGAGTACTGATAACTGACACACTCTGAGCTCAAGGGGCAAATAAGACGACGGACCCAAGGACATCACTCGTCTCATGCGAGAGCGGTAAGCACGAGCGATCGAGGCGACCGGTCTCGTAGGAAGTTGTAACACCCCGTTCCGCTCAAGCGGACTGCCGTCTCAATCGGCAATCGTGCAGCTGTCCCGACCCGCTTTGCCTCGATCAAGAAGCAAAGGATATCCAGACTTGTCCCTACAGGATCCGGCTTGGACTTTCAGAGGCTCGCTCAGACGTATCGCTCTACCGAGGCGAATCATCGCTAAGGTGGGTGGCTACGGTGAACTTGTCTTTGCTTAGCCAGCACACATAAAATCTGGAATATTTATGCTAGTCGCTAGGTGATTCACCCCCTGCATGCTAATAAATCCAACGCACCTAGCTAAGGGAATAATCCCAACTCATATTGCTTGCTAGAACATGGAAAAGAAATACTGCTTATATTCAGACCCTCGCATGCTAAGTCCCTTAACGGTTTCACCTCTCGGCTTACCTTCGGGTCCGAGCAACGTGCCTGCTTACGTTCCTTAGAAACGCATGCTTGTCTGCTTAAATGATGCCATGTTTTCATCCAAACCCCGGAAGACTACTACGTAGTCATTCCGTGCCTGAATGAACCTGCAAGTATCCGGGACCGTTAGGTCACCAAGGCAATTCCCGAACCAGGGAATCTGCACCCTGAATAAAATGTATTCCTGAATCACAGCTCGTGGAGCAAACTACTGAATCAATGTTCCTGCCACAACAAGTTCATATATATATATATCCTGACTCGAACTTGTTCCATATAACAGTTCATATATATATATCCTGCTTCGAACTTGTTCCTGAACCTGACCCTGACCTGCATGTCGCGGACAACTTGTTTCAAGTGAGATTCTCCTGATCTCTGTTCCTGCGGACGGTCTCCGGGGCACCGGGCCGATCCGATCCGGACAGGAACCCCTGTTAGTCTGCCTGTTTCGGGCAGAATGGCGTGTAGCCCTGTTAACTTTTCCTTCACGCCATTCTTGCTCTTAGACTAAGTAGCCGCCTGACTCGGAAGGAATGACGTGTAGCGCTCCTGATCCGTGCATTGCATTTCATTCCCTTTCATGTGCTACACCTGTCCTTTATGGCTATGCCAGCGACTCCTGTTCATATAGATAAGTCATCCTCGCTTAGCGGCTATCCGCGTGCGAGTCATTACATCAAGAACAACTGAGCACACCGAATACTGTCCCGTTCAATAACTCTCGTGTTGCATGTTGCATATGCTTGCCTCCAGAATGTTTATACATGCCCCTGCTTAAATTAATCATGTTTGCCTTGGACAGGGAAGGAGAAATGGTAAGTTGGTAAGTCTCGCCGTGTTTCCTCAAACATCGCACGGCGCACTGCCACACGAGTTAGGCTATTCAATGTCTACATGAAACTGATCCTAAGGCAACTAGAAAGACAACTTAATAGTTGTGCACGAAACCTGTATTACGTGTTTGGATTTGTCGAGCGGGTGAGTAGCTTCCCCACCAGTGCATTCAATGTACTGATAATCCACCAGTTTGATATGCAGGGTGCGGGAGAACCTCGTACGGTGCGGACGCCTCCTTCGTGCGTGCTAAGGCCAGGAGTTTCCTCTGAAGCCTTGCAACGGTGCGTCCGGGACTGAAGCACATATACAAGACATAAGTTGTGAACATCGCCTGAACATCGCCTGACCATCGCCTGTACAAATCATTCCACAGTTGTAGCCACTTGGCACGCTTTTACTGTTTCAGAGAGAGAGGCTTGAGCGACTTGTAATCTCGGCTATACGCCGCCTGTAATACATGTTTCATATCAATAAAGAGATTACTTTACTTGTTTCAATGCTTCCGCTATATTTGTCGACTCAGTGAACCTGTTACCGATCGCCTATGCGTTCATGACTCCGCTGCACTCGGACTATCTGTGCGACTCTGTGGCTTAGAACTCTTGCCGCCAGCCAATGAACCATGGCCTTGCACGGGCGTGGCTCACGCTCGTGCGGCATCACGTCCGGATGGGTTAAGCGATCGTTCCGCGGGAGCGCTGGCGAGGGTGATTCCCGCCTAGCGGGAACGGCCGATTGCCTGCGGGAGATCGGGGCGTGACAGAAGTTATCGCCACGTGCAAGCGGCTGATGAGTACCGATGTTTACAAGACCCGCTTGTGGGCGACAAAAGCCTGCATGCGGACGCCCGTGGCAATGATGAAGTTGTCCGTGTGAATGAGGATCACACGAATGTCTAAGACCTGAAGACTGACACATTCTGAGTCCGAAAAGAAAAGAAAAGAAAAGAAAAAGTTTAATAAAATATTTATTATAAAAGTTTTCACAAATTAATATTACCAAACGGGACGAAAGTTAAAAAGCTCGTACATTTTTTTTTTCCATACATCATCAAGATTTTGCAAAGTCCAACACATATTTCCAGACTTGATGGCATGCATGACAATTATTGAAATAAATTGAACCCCAATGACAATATATAATAGATATATTATTATTATACTCTAATTCAAATTTTAATAATTGAATTTCATGAGAAAAAAAGAAAACGGAAAAAGGGAGAATATTTTGTGACAGAGAACAGTGGTCGGTCAGCAACGGGTCGGTCAACCGACCATGTGATGGATCAACACCAAGTAATGAACCGTATAAAAAGTCGGTCTCTTTCTTTCTCTCTGGCCAAGTTTTTTTTTATATTCTTTCCAGTTCATCGTCATCATCATCATCTTCTACTTTTTCTTGCCAGATCCACACAACAGCAAACTTCATTATCAACCAATCATCCCAATCTACCTACGTAAGTCTCGCATATTCTCTGATTTTGCAATTTGGTGTGTGGGACCCACAGCTGATCTCTGCCGTTCGCTTTCTATTTTACGGTGACAACGTGTTAATAGAAAATGGGATGTTCCTTAATTATGTTTTGCTCCCCTAATTGTTCATTATTACAAAAGAGCGAGATTACTTATACTTCGTAGGAAGAATTCGAAAAAATGTTGAAAGATTTAAAAGAGAAGTCATATAATTGTCATCATGAATAACGTTGCAAATTTCAATACTTTATGATCTGCTTGGTAACCATATTTTTATCGATTTTAGAGTATTTTTGAATCTACAATTTATGAAAACTTTTGTTTCTTATTTTTTTTTTTTGAGACACTGGTTTTAGTCAGCTCATCCCCTCCCTTCTTCCCAAAATCGATATAATGTAATTTTGTGTGGCTTTATAAACACTCCAAATCGATAAATTTTGAACAATTTTATTATTTTATTCTATTTATATTCTCACTGACAATATAATTATAACTACTGATATCCTGTCATTTTTCTTTCTTTCTCATCCGTGTTTCTCTTCTACTTCTTCCAAACTATGATTACTTTTTCTATAAGTTTTTGAAATCTTTCTCTCATACTTTCATCTAGATGTTTATACTATTTCATGTGTTTATATTATTTTTGATCAAATATGGTCTTCATCCTGATCTAGGCATGGACTGGATGACAATTCCAGCGCTCAAGACCATTTTGTTTATATATGGACGTATAGGCAATTTTATTCGTGTAAACAACTTTCAGAGCCACTCGTTAATGAATCGATTTTTTTTAAATAAAGTAATATATTTATATATAATTGCAAGAAAGAGGAGGAGTTTGGTAAAATTATAGGAAAGGGGAGAACTCGCCAACTGAGTTGGCGGGTGGGAGCTGGGACCGCCAACCCAGTTGGCGGGTAGGAGTTGGATATATATATATATATATATATGTATATATATATATATATATATATATATATATTATTTCTTTCTAAATCAATTAAATTTTGTAAATGGATAAAAATAAATTATCTATTATAATATTACAAAAAATTTACATTGATAATACCAAAACAAAAATATTTATTAAAAATTTTAAATCTAAAAATTTAAATAATACCAAAAAATATCAAATAAATAGTATTATGGGATATTTGAGCAAATGCCCCTAAAAAAATGTCAAAAGTAGTATATACCCTAGTAAAAAAAAAAAGCAAATCCTCCAAAAATAAAAAAATCGGTTAAAAGAGTACGGACATATCTTAAAATTTTATCTATATATATTTGTATAGATAAAATTTTATTTTTATAGATTTATATAGATATATATACAGTTATCTATATATATTTAGAATTTCACTAATTATGTAGATATATATAGATATTTTTTGTTAGATAATTGTATATAGATATTTGTATATATTTAGAATCTATATTATCTGTATACAATTATCTAATATTATCTGTTAAACAAAAAAGTTAAATGATCTGTTATCTAATATATATTATCTATATATATTAGATAATTGTATATTAGTGAAAATTATCTAATATATATTATCTATATTATCTGTTAAACAAAAAATATCTAACAATTATCTAACATATTTTTTGTTAGATAATTATGTAGATATATAAAAATATCTAACAAAAACACATGTTAACAAATATATATATATATATATATATATATATATATATATATATATATATATATATAGATAGATAGATAGATAGATAGATAGATAGATAGATAGATAAAATTGAAATTCTAAAAATATGTTAAAAAATTGGAAAAAATAGATTTTAGAATTTCACTTTTATATATATATATATATATATATATATATATATATATATATATATATATATATATATATATATATATATATATATATATATATATATTTGTTAACATATGTTTTTGTTATATATTTGTATATATCTACATAATTATCTAACAAAAAATATGTTAGATAATTGTTAGATATTTTTTGTTTAACATATAATATAGATAATATATATTAGATAATTTTCACTAATATAAAATTATCTAATATATATAGATAATATATATTAGATAACAGATAATTTTACTTTTTTGTTTAACAGATAATATTAGATAATTATATATAGATAATATAGATTCTAAATATATACAAATATCTATATACAATTATCTAACAAAAAATATCTCTATATATCTACATAATTAGTGAAATTCTAAATATATATAGATAATTGTAATATATCTATATAAATCTATAAAAGTGAAATTTTATCTGTACAAATATATATAGATAAAATTTTAAGATATGTCCGCACTCTTTTAACCAATTTTTTTTTTAATCTTTGGAGGATTTGTTAGTTTTTTTTACTAGGGTATATACTAGGGCATTTGCTAAAATATCCCATAATACTATTTATTTGATATTTTTTGTATTATTTAAATTTTTAGATTTAAAATTTTTAATAAATATTTTTGTTTTGGTATTATTAATGTAAAATTTTTATAATATTATAATAGATAATTTGTTATTATCCATTACAAAATTTAATTGATTTAGAAAGAAAAAAAAAAATATATATATATATATATATATATATATATATATATATATATATATCCAACTCCCACCTGCCAACTGAATTGGTGGTCCCAACTCTCACCCGCCAACTGAGTTGGCGGGCACTTTTTTCCCCCAACAACTCGCCAACTGAGTTCTCCCCTTCCCTATAATTTTACCAAATCCCTCCCCTTTATTGCAATTATATATAAATATATTACTTTATTTAAAAAAAATCGTTAATGAATTACCAAGCATGTGTTGTACTGATTTAAAATCTGCTGCTTAAAACCATCGAAAATCGGACCCCTCATAACCGGTACTCTGAAAATACCTCATAACCGCTTCCCCTATCATTTTCAAACATACCCTTAAACTTCCACAGTTAAGGAAAACAATTAAAGAACATTAAAAATTTCGGAACAAAGAAAAATATATTAATTTAAAATTTAGAGAAGTAATTGTTAACAATTTAATTTGGAAATCATATTTTCACTAATCATAAAACATAATGCGGAAACGTAAAAGTGTACCTTTCTCCATTTCGTAATGCGAGATGTTTGATCTCTAGAAATCGTTTCTCTTCAACAACTCTTTAATTTTGGTAAGAAGGCAATTATGAAATTGATTTATTTTCTTTTGAACAATGAGACTCATCTTATACACATCTCATGATGTATCTAATGATTCATTATGTCCCTTCAAAAAATTGTAACCCTTCCCAAAAGATTTTAGACAACAAATGGGTGTTTGTCTATTCATAGAGATGTGAGAGAGGACTATTTCCTATATTTCAATAAAGTATTTTCTCCCATAAAGAAAATACAATTAATCAACCAACATATCAATTTGTATTATACATGTGGGACATAAATTCTTACATTCTCCCACTTGGCCAATATGATAAGACAATTGATAGGGCCTTAAGTTTAAATCTTGATATGGTTAATTCTTAAACACCATAATGACAAATTTACTAAAGGTGAGTCATGGCGGTTGTAAGTCAATTAAGAGACATATTTTTCTTCCATGTACTACAACCTTTAGAACATTTATCAGTATGATCTATAAGTTAGAAGTTTAACATTCGAGTCCAACATTAGAGTCTTAAACAAGACATTCCTGATTAGCATTTATCCAAACCATTATTTGTACAATATTTGAAAAACCAGGAAAAAATAATTCAGAAATATATATATATATATATATATATATATATATATATATATATATATATATATATATATATATATATATATATATATATATATATATATTGATGAGATCTCAAATCACATAGAACATAATACATAAGGATTACAATAATGGCTCTCAATTCTTACTACACATAAGACCCATTCTTTCAACATGTTCATAAAAGGTCTTTGGTTGTAGTCCTTTAGTAAGTGGATCCGTTATCATGAGTTTTGTATTCAAATGTTCTATGGACACTCGTTGTTTCTGAACTTCTTCTTTAACAGATAAATATTTCAAGTCCATATGCTTGGCACCCTTGGAATATTTATCATTTTTAGAAAAGAAGACTGCTGCTGCATTATCACAATAAATTTTCAGCGGCTTGGTAATAGTGTCGACAACTCCAAGTCCTGAAATAAATTTACGCAGCCATGAAGCTTGAATTGTGGCTTCAAAGCATGCCACGAATTCTGCTTCCATAGTAGACGAAGCTATGATGCTCTGCTTCGCACTCTTCCATGAGATTGCTCCTCCAGCCAATAGGAATAAATAACCAAATGTTGATTTTCTGGTATCAATACATCCAGAAAAATCTGAATCTGAGTAACCGATGACTTCAAGGTGATCAGATCTTCTATATGTGAGCATGTAGTCCTTTGTCCCTTGTAGATACCTGAGAACTTTCTTTGCAGCTTTCCAATGTTCAATTCCAGGATTGCTTTGGTATCTGCCTAGCATACCAATTGCAAAGCTAATATCCGATCTTGTACAAGTCTGAGCATACATAAGACTACCAACTAGAGATGCATAAGGAAAATTTTCCATTTGCTGGTGCTCTAATTCATTTTTAGGACATTGCATAAGGCTAAATTTATCCCCTTTCTGAATTGGCATTACACCAGCTTTACAATTACTCATTCCATATCTTTGAAGAACTCTATTGATATATTCTTTCTGAGAGAGGCCTAATAATCCTTGTGATCGATCTCGAAATATTTTTATTCCTATCACATAAGATGCCTCACCCATATCTTTCATTTCAAATTTCTTAGAAAGATATTTCTTGGTTTCGTGCAACTAACCAAGATCACTACTTGCCAACAATATATCATCAACATACAAAACCAAAAATATAAACTTACTCCCACTGATCTTCAGGTATATACACCGGTCAACGATATTTTCTTTAAAACCAAAAGATGTAATGATATCGTTAAACTTAAGATACCATTGTCGTGAAGCTTGCTTAAGTCCATAAATTAATTTATTTAGTTTACAGACCTTCCTTGCCCTCAACCAGAAAACCTTCTGGTTGTTCCATATAAACTTCCTCTTCTAAATTTCCATTTAGAAAAGCTGTTTTCACATCCATTTTGTGTAACTCTAGATCATAATAAGCTACCAATGCCATGACTATTCTAAGGGAATCCTTCTTTGAAACAGGAGAGAATGTTTCCTTGTAATAAATACTATTCTTTTGAGTGTAACCTTTGGCTACTAATCTGGCTTTATATCGTTCAATATTGCCATTTGAGTCACGTTTGGTCTTAAAGACCCACTTGCAACCAACTCTTTTCGAGTTTTCAGGCAATTCTACTAAATCCCAAACTTTATTATGTGTCATTGATTCCAACTCTTCTTTCATGGCATCAATCCATTTATTAGAATTGACACATTTTATGGCTTGTGGAAATATTATTGGATCACTTTCAATTCCTATATCATAATCTAATTCTTGTAGATAAACCACAAAGTCATCCGAGATTGCTGATTTTCTTTGTCTTTGAGACCTCCTTAATTCCATCTTTTGTGGTTGTTCTACTTCAGCTTCATGTGTGACAATTTGTTCATTATTAACAATAACCTCTTCATAGTTTATTTCAACCTCATTATGGTCATTATTAATATTATTTTGTGGTACAATATCATTAATGTGTTGTTCTTGGTTATTATTTGGTACAATATCCATAGGAACACCACCTTGTTGAGAAGTTGAAGGCAAATGTACCATTGGTACTTGTACCCTAATTTCTTTAAGAACTATTTTTTGAGGTTCATTGCTCCCACTAGTTTCAACACTTTCTAGGAATCTTGCATTACCGGATTCTACGATTCTCGTACTATGGTTTGAACAATAAGACCTATAACCTTTGGATTTATCTGGGTAACCTATAAAGTTACTACTGATCGTTCTAAAATCTAATTTCTTTTCATGTGGATTATATACTCTGATCTCTGCTGCACACCCCCAGACATGTAAATGTTTTAAACCCGGTCCATAGTTCAAAAGGAGTCTTTGGAACTGCCTTACTAGGAACTCGGCTTAGAATATAGACAGCAGTTTTAAGTGCATGCATCCACAATGATATGGGTAAGGTTGAATTGCTTGACATACTCCTAACCATTTCAAGTAAGGTACGATTGCGTCTTTCTGCAACTCCGTTTTGTTGAGGCGTACCTGGCATAGTGTATTGGGCACAAATACCAAGTTTCTCAAGGAGTTTAGCAAATGGACCCGGACATTGACCCGATTCATTATATTTTCCATAATATTCACCACCTCTATCAGATCTTACTATTTTGACTTTTCTATTTAATTGTCTTTCGACTTCCTGGATATAGATATCTAAGACATCTACATCTTGAGATTTGTCATGCAATAAATAAATAAAACAATAACGTGAAAAGTCATCGATAAAGGTAATAAAATATTTTCCTCTACTAAATTACGGAACATCAAAAGGTCCATATATGTCTGTATGTATTATTTCAAGAAGCTTAGTACTTCTTGTGGCTCCTTTCTTAGTATGATTTGTTTGCTTTCCCTTAATGCAATCAACGCATACATCAAAGTCATTAAAATTTAACTTTGGAAGAATGTCATCATTGACTAATCTTCCAATTCTTTCCTTAGATATATGACCAAGACGTTTATGCCACAAGAATGATGAATTTTCTTCCATCAATTTTCTCTTGTTTCCAATTTTGGGTTGCAGAGTTAAAAAAGTTTTGGAGAAGGTATCATCAAGATTAAATTTGTATAAACCATTATTAAGAATACCAGAACCTATGTGAATAGTATTCTTAAACAAATTGAAACTTTCATTACCAAAGTTGAATACATAACCAAGTTTATCAAGTTTTGACATAGACACTAAATTTCTAGAAATATAAGGTACATATAAGGTTTGATACAAATCAATGAAACATCCTGAAGACAGAAATAATCGGTACGTTCCTAGAGCTTTAACAGGAACTTTGACTCTATTTCCCATGTATAAGAAATGCTCATTTGGCTTTATGGTTTGGGTCGTACGGAATCCCTGTATTATTTTGGAAATATGAACAGTAGCACCAGAGTCAAGCCACCAAGTATTAGAAGGAACTTTAATTAAATTTGATTCGAAACATACAAAAGCCAAAGGCTTACCTTTCTTTTCGAACCATGCTTTACGTTTTAGACAATCAGCCTGGAAATGACCAGGTTTCTTGCAGAAATGACAGTTCTTAGTCTTCTGTTTCTTTCCCTTGTTGCCATTACTGGTGCCATCTTCCTGAAAAGTTTTGCGTTTATTTCCCTTCATACGCTTCTTTCCATTATGCTTAATTGCTTCTTGAATAGTAAGATTGACTGTATTGATACTTTGTTGTTTGAGTCTAACTTCCTCTTGCACAATCATACTTGCCAATTCATTTATGTTCCACTTATCCTTAATGGTGTTATAATGAACATGAAATGGCCCATACTCAGGAGGTAAGGAGTTCAAAATAAATTGTACTACAGCCATCCCAAGATTTTTGAGTTTAGCTGCTATGTTGGTCATTTCGAGGATATGATCATGCATAGAACCGCTTCCATCAAATTTCATGGTGGTAAGCTTGCTCGTAAGTGTTCCAGCAAGTGACTTGTCGGCACTTCTAAAACGGTCCTCAATAATTTTGAGATATTCTTTTGCATTATCAGTTTTGGGTAAGGTAGTCTTAATGTTGTTTGCTACTGTCATTCGCATGAACATAATGCTGAGTCTGTTCGACTTTTTCTAAGCTTTATGGAGAGTCTTTTGAACTTCAGTACTGGTCTCAGTGAGATCATGAGGCTTATCAATCTGGAGTGCAAGATCGAGGTCAAGCACACCAAGGTTGAATTGGACTTGTTCAGACAAATCAGAAAAATTCATTCCTGTAAGCATTGGAACAGATGAAGCCAGCGAATGTAGTGAAAAAGACGACGATACTGCAATATTATAACACATACTTGTCAGTGCTTTGAATTTAACATAAAATAATTAAAGTATTTGCATGATACACCTTTGGGCATTAAACATGAAATACTACGTTCACATAATGATGCTTTTAGTTTCTACAATAATTGATAAAATTATATTGTATATTTGAGTATGCATGTTATCTTTGGATATTCAATGCGTACATAAATAAAATACATATAATCTATCATTTTCTTATTCATCAATCACTAAATAATTCACCTTTGGGTAATATTATATATCTAGTGATCAATAAAAACTTTAAAGTACCCACAATAATATGAACATTATCATAAAACATCTATAAAATGGATATAAACATAGTGTTATTGGACCACTTTGGTGACAACGCAATAATTTTACAATATAAAAGAAATGATATTATATTATTTTAAATTAAATTTGGACATGAGGCTAATGGAGAACTTAACAGGTATATCAATATGAACATGCCAACCAATTAAGTATATGACTTAGCATAGATCAACTGAACATGCCAGAACTGACCGATTTAAATAGCAACTAATGGAACATCGGCCATTACATGCACCATTTCTGTTTGAAAAAAAGTGTACGTCCGGACATAAATAAGTTGAGAGAATGTCCAGGACACTCAAAATCAATCATGTCCAGGACACGTCCAGGATGTTCTATTATGAAGTATGCTCTAGTATCTATGTTTATTTCTATAATGGCTTCTCCACAACTATTGTTTAGAATTAAAATTCTACAGAACTTTGTTTAGTTCATCAATACTTGTTTAACATGCAGCCAGTCCTGACTCTGCCCCAGACGAGGCAGAGTATAGAAGCAATTTTGTGGTTAAGCATTCTGTGCAAAGGCAGAGGTGGTGGCGAAACTACAGTAGTACTATAAAACTAATAAGTACTTAAAATAATACATGCTTTCTACCATGTTATGTTTTCGTCTTTATTCATATACTTTGTCCAGAAGTCATGAATGAGAAAACATTAATTTCTAATTGTTTAAAGAAGAACTGGACATATGTTACAACTTATACATGATCGAGTTTTGTTTCTTCTGAAAACAAGTTGAATTCGGTCATGTATATTTATATACAACGAATTTAGATAGGAATACACCAGAACATGCAAATATCATTTAAGGAAAATATGATATTCCAATTTAGGCTCTGATACCACATGTTAACAATTTAATTTGAAAATCATATTTTCACTAATCATAAAACATAATGCGGAAACGTAAAAGTGTACATTTCTCCATTTCGTAATGCGAGATGTTTGATCTCTAGAAATCGTTTCTCTTCAACAACTCTTTAATTTTGGTAAGAAGTCAATGTCACCACCCCATTTCCAGAGCCGGATATTTTTTTTTATTTTTAATTTGGTTAATTGTGTATTATTTATAATTAATTGTATTTATATTTAATTAGTGATTGCATTATTTTTTATTATATTTTTATTGTTTGTTTTAGGATTTTGGCTAGCCTGGACCCATGTCAGACCCTAGTGGACCCATGTCCGACCCAGCCCACACCCTTGTGAGAATTATTTTGGGGCTTAGAATATTTATTTTATTTTTAGGAGGTTAGTTGGAGAGATTTGGAACTAGTTTGAGTGCTTTTGGAACCCGGAACCCAAAACCGAGAGTTAGGAGGGCATTTTGGGTATTTTGGACTTTGTAACCCTTTATTACATGTTGAGACCCGACCCCTCTCCCCATTTCCAGCCCGCACGCAGCAGGAGCCCTCTCCCCACTTCCTCTTCTTCTTCATTCTTCATTATTCTTCTTCTTCTTCTCCATTCTCCACTCTTCCTTCTTCTTTTCTTCTTCCCACTCTCAAGTAAGTTCCCATTTCTCCTCTTTCTTCTTCTATTCTTCTTTATGATTAACCCTAACCTTACATTCTTCCCTAACCTAGGTGGGTAGAGCCTAGATTTGGTGTTGGAGCTTGGATTTGAGGCTTGGAAGCTTGGATTGGAGGATTTGGAGCATTTTGGGGATTTTTGCTTGGGATTCCAACTCCCAAGAGGTAAACCCTGATTTTCCCCTTGTAATTACTCTTTTATAGTGTAGTTAATATTTTAGAACCTTCCTAGACCCTTAGGCTACCCGTGGGAGGAAGTTGGAACTAGTTTGGTTAGGTTTAGAGACTTTAACACTAGGTTTTGTGTCAATTTCGGGTGAAATCCGAATTTGGCCCAATTTTGGGTGATGCCCTAGGTTAGATGGACCTAGGTAGACGTTGTCGGGTGTCGTGACGGTGAGAGCGTGTCTCCGTTCGGACACGGGAAGCCGCGTCGCGGAGAAACGGGAGTTTCGGGCGAAATTAGGGCTTTTCGTCGTCGCCGATTCTAAGTGCGTGTGCGTTTCCGCCACGGGCCTAGAATCGACGCGGGGGGACATTTTCTAGGATCTAGGCATCGTGTAGAGCGCGTGGGTAAATTTTGGGCCGATTCCGAGTTCGTTTGGTGTGCGTTTCAGGAGGTTTTCCGAACCGCGCACCACGTGTTCGTCGAAATGACCGAACGGCCATTTCGACTTGGTTTCCTCGTTTCGGGCTTGTGCGCGCGTTGGGTTAGTATCGGGGAGTGTGTGCTAGAGTTTTCGAGTTATATTTTATATATTTATAGGTGTTTGGGCGTGTCGGGGTCGTTGGGCGTGCGTAGGTGGGGCGTTGTGAGCGTTGTGTGCATCGTTGTGGTGGTGTTGTGTTTGTGTATATATGTCTCTATATATATATTTATTTGTGTGTGTGTTCCTATATATATATATATATATTTCTATTTATATATTTATGTGTGTTTATGTATATATATATATATATGTGTGTAGATATATGTATATATAGATATGTGAGTGTATATGTGTGTGTAGATATATGTTAGAGTGTGTTGGTATATAGATATTAGTATATATGTTAGTGTGTGTGTGTGTAGATGTATAGATATATATATTAGTGTATATATATATAGATATATGTGAGTATATATGTAGATGTGTGTTTATATATATAGAGATATGTGTTTGTGTATATGTGTGTGTGTATATTTGTGTGTGTGTGTGTGTTGATTTGTGTTTGAGTGTGTTAGTGTGTGTTAGTAATAGGTATAAGTGTATATATATATATATATCTAGTTATATATATATAGATGTGTATATATATGTATATATATATATATGTATATATATATAGGGGTGTGTGTGTGTGTATGTGAGATGAGAGGGGGGGTGCCCAGCTGAAACTGAACTGCAGCAGCAGCAGTTCAGCTGCAGCAGCAGCTAGCTGCTGCTAGGAGAGCAGCAGCAGCAGCTCCAGAAGGAGCAGCAGCAGCAGCACAGGTAGGAGCACAGTAGCAGCAGCAGTTTTAGGTAGCAGCAGCCGCAGTACAAGCAGCAGCAGCAGCTAGCAAGAGCAGTGTGCGAGAGAGAGGGGTATGTATATATATATATATGGATAGATAATTAGATAGGTAGATAGCTAGTTAGATAAATAGGTAAATAGATAGATACATAGATATAAATAGATAGATAGATATATGGATAGATAGATACATGGATAGCTAGATTGATAAATAGATATATATGTAGATAGTAGATAAATAGATAGATAGATTCATAGATAGTTAGAGAGATAGGTAGATAGTTAGACATTTAGATACATAAATAGAATTGTTAGATAGATAATTAGTTAGATATATGCATAGATAGATAAATAGGTATATGTTAGATAGATAAATAGATAGATGGTTGATAGATAGGTAAATAGGTAGTAGATAGATATTTAGATAGATAGATAACAAGGTAAATAGTTGAATAGATACATAGATAGTTAGGTTTCTAGATACTAGATAGGTAGATAGCTAGATACTTAGATATATCTATCTAAGATATAGATACCTATATACGTATAGATATATATATATATATAAGTGTATGGGTAAGGTAAAGGGTATTGTGTATATGTGTGTGGATAAATATATACATAGGTACATATATGCTTAGATATATATAAATATGATAGATATATATATTATCTAGCCTAGATTAATAACTAGGTATATATTCAATAGCTAGATAGCTAGTTAGAGGGGTTTTAGAGCGAAACCTCAATATCTTGAGATACCAAGGTATTTCAATACCTTAAGATAATCAAGGTATTGGGTTTCGAGCGGGGTTTTTGAGCAATAGCCTAGGAATAGTATTGGAGTGATTTTTATACGTATATGTGTATATATTTACGCGTGCTAGCATAGGTTTTAGAGGGTATAGGCGGGGTGCGTAGCCTAGGTTGAGGTATCGAATACCGAGGGTATCCCGGTATCTCAAGGAGGCGAGTTTGTGAGTTTAGTAGCTTAATGAGCTCGGTTTGACCTAGAATTTCAGGAGCACCCTAGTTTGACCCAGACTTGACCGTAGTTGACTCGGTTGACCGCCAAAGTCAACTTTTGACCTTGTTTTGACCTAGAGTTGACTTTTTGGACCCAGAGTTGACTTTTTGACCCAGATTTCACCGGTTTGACCCGTTTGACCTAGAACGACCCTAGAAGCCTATTTTTAGTTATTTTATATCTGTTTAACTCATTAGAACCCTGTTTAATCTTGCTTTTCGTATTAGGTCCTTGCGACACCAGTTCGGATCGCCAGTTGCTCAGGACGTCAGGCGAGTACATTCTCTGATAGTTTTCATTATTTGATGATTATTATGATTCAGCTTCTAGTATAGTATCATCTGATTATTCTGGCACAACACGGGACACTGATTGATATTTCTGGATTCATTTACTTGCGACACGTACATTTCATGTTTCTGGCCTCTATTCTGGAATCACTACTGGCATCACCTACAGGCATCACTACAGGCATCATTCATGTTCAGGCTGGACTCATCTTGATTTGCGTGTCGGGTCTTGGATCCACTTGTATTAGTCGGGGCGGGGAAATACTCGAGTAGACATGTAAACATTCCTATCTGGCATCATCAGGAATCACTCCCTCTGGTCTAATCTGGAATGATAGCAGCCGCGCACCCAGTGCGCGGTGAGCCGTACTTACCCCTAGCCGTTTACATGTCGAAACAAGTATTTCAAAGACACCGAGTTCATTCTTTATAGTCTGGACTCTCATGCATTTCTTGACTTGTCTCACTTACATGTTTCTGGACTTGACTCACTACATGTTTTTCATGCTGGACTCACTACACGTTCATGTGCACGGACTTGATCTTAGCTTAGATTTTCTGTATCTTGTAGTTATTACTATCTTGCTCTGATATCCATGCATCTTTACCTTTATGCACCAGTGACTTACATATTTTCTTGTTCATACTTGCTCCATTTTTCTTGCTACTTGCTATAACTGTTTTATAGTTTTTATCATTTAAATGGAACTGCTGTTAGAGATGTACTTGCTCCAGTCCTGACTGGACATATTTTTCAGAGTATCCGGAGGATTGGTGTCCGACGTTTTATGGACCTGAGCCTGTCGATGGTGCAGACAGGGACCCTCTAGTTTAGAGGTGATTTCCGGGTTGGTAGCCGGGATCACTAGGATCTTGTTGTTGTTTTTATTAGCTTTTAGCACCGGATTTGTCTCCGGTTTTGGATTGAGACCTTGTTTGTATATTATTTTGGATGATGTATTGTTGTATTATTATTATTATTGATGTTGTGGTTGTTGTAGTAGTAGTTGGTGGTTAGACTTTATGGTTGTTAGTCTTCTTTGCCATCTTATCGTGCTTAGATTCGTGATTGAGTATATTGTGATTATCATTATGATATTTGCTCCTCCGTTTGGAGTTGAGATCTTGACAGGTTTATATTGTTTGTGTGGTTGCCCTCCTTTTGGAGAGGTCATGGCCGATTTTTGTGTGAGATTATTATCTAGATAGTTGACCTAGACAGCGTTCTACCGCCGATGCTGCGACGTAGGCTGGACGTACCCACGACTCATGCCCGATTTTCCGGGTGCGGGTCGTGACACGTTTTTGGTGGCGGCCCCATGCAGGTCTCGATTCGCAATTAGTGCGATGTCGTGGTGGTACAACAACTTAGTTGTACTGCTGCGAGCCTGCTATAGGATCTAGGATCTAGGATGAGAGTGTACTCAATCACGACTAGGAACAATTCCAATCTAATTATTCTGAAATTGCTTCTTTTGAAATATTACTGTCCTTTCTTGATGATATCGTATCTTGCGCCGTATTGACTTCTTTTGATCTGTGTTCAGGATGCCTCCGAAGACACGATCTCATCGTACCGTTCCAGCAGTTGCCTCGGAGAGGTCTGCTACCTCTCGTCCAGCTCGTATTCAGGCAGCTGCTACCGCTCCACTCACCATTCCTGCGGTTGAGGGAGCCTCTGTTTCTCTCGGGGATCCTTCTCCACTTATCGATCCGAGGACTACCCCAGTCGTTCCGGTGGTTCCTCCACCACTTCCTGCTCCAGTAGATGCCGTACAATTGTTTGCGTTCTTCAGGGAGATGATGGACGCGCAGCACCGTCAGGTGGATGTGATGAGATTGGGCATTGAGAACGCCCACCAGGTGGCCATGACGGCAGTGGATAGGGTGGCACAGAATCAGCCACAGGCAGATCAGATTCAATGCCCGAGGCAGGGCAGTATCATTGACTTTCAGAGGATGCGGCCCAAGGAGTTCCGTGGTACAGAAGGGATCCTGTACGCGGATGACTGGATAGAGCAGATCGAGGGCATCTTCAGGCTGGTGCAGATTCCAGACAGCATACAGATAGAGGCAGCGGGCAGTCAGATGTTCGACCTTGCCTTGACGTGGTATCGCACAGATACGAGGATCGCAGCGCCAGGGCTTACTTGGGAGGCTTTCAAGAGGCTTTTTAAGGAAAAGTTCTTCCCAGATGTGGCGCTCAGTGCTTTGGAGAGCCAGTTTGAGGCACTCGTCCAAGGGAGCATGACAGTGGACGAGTACGCAGCAGAGTTCTGCCGTCTGGGCAGATTTGTGGATGGCTTGAGTGAGGCAGCCAAGGCGAGGAAGTTTCGCAAGGGCTTGGTTATGGCGGTCAAGTCTTTGACCAGGAGCGACCGCGAGGCGACTTTTGAGCAGATAGTAGGAGATGCTCAGAGAGCAGAGGATGACTTGGAGCTCAAGTCCAAGAGAGGCAGGGATGATTCAGGCAGTGCCAGTGGTAGTGCGGGACCAGCTAAGCGTCCCTATGTGCAGAAGGCAGCGCAGCAGAGTCAGGATCAGAGGGTGCCCACTTGTGCCTACTGCAGGAAGGCAGGACACACTTGGGATGTTTGTAGGAGGAGGCTGAAGGTGTGTTTATTCTGTGGATCCGCTGCTCACCATATGCGAGATTGCCCCACTGCACCTCCATTGGGTGGAGCACAGGATCAGAGAGTTGGAGCTAGGCCATCTGTGGCACAGCATCATGCCCCGCACCAGCAGAGGGATACACCCCAGCAGGGCAGGGCTTATGCGTTGACGGTCGAGGAGGCCGATGCTACGGATGTCGGGTTAGCAGGTCTGTCTCTTGTTTCTTCTTCCTGTCCTTTACATTCCTTGTGGTGTGCTTCATTAGTACCTGTTAGACTTTTTGTGCTGTGGTAGATAGTGTAGTAACCCTGATTGAGACTGTGATAACACGACCAGTAGGACCCTGATCTTGTATGTTGTATAGGTAGAATTTCTTGACTTTGATTGTTGGGGGTTTGACCTAGAGGAGTGTGATTGACTTTAAATTTCGAGGACGAAATTTTCTAAGGAGGATAGGCTTGTCACCACCCCATTTCCAGAGCCGGATATTTTTTTTTATTTTTAATTTGGTTAATTGTGTATTATTTATAATTAATTGTATTTATATTTAATTAGTGATTGCATTATTTTTTATTATATTTTTATTGTTTGTTTTAGGATTTTGGCTAGCCTGGACCCATGTCAGACCCTAGTGGACCCATGTCCGACCCAGCCCACACCCTTGTGAGAATTATTTTGGGGCTTAGAATATTTATTTTATTTTTAGGAGGTTAGTTGGAGAGATTTGGAACTAGTTTGAGTGCTTTTGGAACCCGGAACCCAAAACCGAGAGTTAGGAGGGCATTTTGGGTATTTTGGACTTTGTAACCCTTTATTACATGTTGAGACCCGACCCCTCTCCCCATTTCCAGCCCGCACGCAGCAGGAGCCCTCTCCCCACTTCCTCTTCTTCTTCATTCTTCATTATTCTTCTTCTTCTTCTCCATTCTCCACTCTTCCTTCTTCTTTTCTTCTTTCCACTCTCAAGTAAGTTCCCATTTCTCCTCTTTCTTCTTCTATTCTTCTTTATGATTAACCCTAACCTTACATTCTTCCCTAACCTAGGTGGGTAGAGCCTAGATTTGGTGTTGGAGCTTGGATTTGAGGCTTGGAAGCTTGGATTGGAGGATTTGGAGCATTTTGGGGATTTTTGCTTGGGATTCCAACTCCCAAGAGGTAAACCCTGATTTTCCCCTTGTAATTACTCTTTTATAGTGTAGTTAATATTTTAGAACCTTCCTAGACCCTTAGGCTACCCGTGGGAGGAAGTTGGAACTAGTTTGGTTAGGTTTAGAGACTTTAACACTAGGTTTTGTGTCAATTTCGGGTGAAATCCGAATTTGGCCCAATTTTGGGTGATGCCCTAGGTTAGATGGACCTAGGTAGACGTTGTCGGGTGTCGTGATGGTGAGAGCGTGTCTCCGTTCGGACACGGGAAGCCGCGTCGCGGAGAAACGGGAGTTTCGGGCAAAATTGGGGCTTTTCGTCGTCGCCGATTCTAAGTGCGTGTGCGTTTCCGCCACGGGCCTAGAATCGACGCGGGGGCACATTTTCTAGGATCTAGGCATCGTGTAGAGCGCGTGGGTAAATTTTGGGCCGATTCCGAGTTCGTTTGGTGTGCGTTTCAGGAGGTTTTCCGAACCGCGCACCACGTGTTCGTCGAAATGACCGAACGGCCATTTCGACTTGGTTTCCTCGTTTCGGGCTTGTGCGCGCGTTGGGTTAGTATCGGGGAGTGTGTGCTAGAGTTTTCGAGTTATATTTTATATATTTATAGGTGTTTGGGCGTGTCGGGGTCGTTGGGCGTGCGTAGGTGGGGCGTTGTGAGCGTTGTGTGCATCGTTGTGGTGGTGTTGTGTTTGTGTATATATGTCTCTATATATATATTTATTTGTGTGTGTGTTCCTATATATATATATATATATTTCTATTTATATATTTATGTGTGTTTATGTATATATATATATATATGTGTGTAGATATATGTATATATAGATATGTGAGTGTATATGTGTGTGTAGATATATGTTAGAGTGTGTTGGTATATAGATATTAGTATATATGTTAGTGTGTGTGTGTGTAGATGTATAGATATATATATTAGTGTATATATATATATAGATATATGTGAGTATATATGTAGATGTGTGTTTATATATATAGAGATATGTGTTTGTGTATATGTGTGTGTGTATATTTGTGTGTGTGTGTGTTGATTTGTGTTTGAGTGTGTTAGTGTGTGTTAGTAATAGGTATAAGTGTATATATATATATGTATCTAGTTATATATATATAGATGTGTATATATATGTATATATATATATATGTATATATATATAGGGGTGTGTGTGTGTGTATGTGAGATGAGAGGGGGGGGTGCCCAGCTGAAACTGAACTGCAGCAGCAGCAGTTCAGCTGCAGCAGCAGCTAGCTGCTGCTAGGAGAGCAGCAGCAGCAGCTCCAGAAGGAGCAGCAGCAGCAGCACAAGTAGGAGCACAGTAGCAGCAGCAGTTTTAGGTAGCAGCAGCCGCAGTACAAGCAGCAGCAGCAGCTAGCAAGAGCAGTGTGCGAGAGAGAGGGGTATGTATATATATATATATGGATAGATAATTAGATAGGTAGATAGCTAGTTAGATAAATAGGTAAATAGATAGATACATAGATATAAATAGATAGATAGATATATGGATAGATAGATACATGGATAGCTAGATTGATAAATAGATATATATGTAGATAGTAGATAAATAGATAGATAGATTCATAGATAGTTAGAGAGATAGGTAGATAGTTAGACATTTAGATACATAAATAGAATTGTTAGATAGATAATTAGTTAGATATATGCATAGATATATAAATAGGTATATGTTAGATAGATAAATAGATAGATGGTTGATAGATAGGTAAATAGGTAGTAGATAGATATTTAGATAGATAGATAACAAGGTAAATAGTTGAATAGATACATAGATAGTTAGGTTTCTAGATACTAGATAGGTAGATAGCTAGATACTTAGATATATCTATCTAAGATATAGATACCTATATACGTATAGATATATATATATATATATAAGTGTATGGGTAAGGTAAAGGGTATTGTGTATATGTGTGTGGATAAATATATACATAGGTACATATATGCTTAGATATATATAAATATGATAGATATATATATTATCTAGCCTAGATTAATAACTAGGTATATATTCAATAGCTAGATAGCTAGTTAGAGGGGTTTTAGAGCGAAACCTCAATATCTTGAGATACCAAGGTATTTCAATACCTTAAGATAATCAAGGTATTGGGTTTCGAGCGGGGTTTTTGAGCAATAGCCTAGGAATAGTATTGGAGTGATTTTTATACGTATATGTGTATATATTTACGCGTGCTAGCATAGGTTTTAGAGGGTATAGGCGGGGTGCGTAGCCTAGGTTGAGGTATCGGATACCGAGGGTATCCCGGTATCTCAAGGAGGCGAGTTTGTGAGTTTAGTAGCTTAATGAGCTCGGTTTGACCTAGAATTTCAGGAGCACCCTAGTTTGACCCAGACTTGACCGTAGTTGACTCGGTTGACCGCTAAAGTCAACTTTTGACCTAGTTTTGACCTAGAGTTGACTTTTTGGACCCAGAGTTGACTTTTTAACCCAGATTTCACCGGTTTGACCCGTTTGACCTAGAACGACCCTAGAAGCCTATTTTTAGTTATTTTATATCTGTTTAACTCATTAGAACCCTGTTTAACCTTGCTTTTCGCATTAGGTCCTTGCGACACCAGTTCGGATCGCCAGTTGCTCAGGACGTCAGGCGAGTACATTCTCTGATAGTTTTCATTATTTGATGATTATTATGATTCAGCTTCTAGTATAGTATCATCTGATTATTCTGGCACAACACGGGACACTGATTGATATTTCTGGATTCATTTACTTGCGACACGTACATTTCATGTTTCTGGCCTCTATTCTGGAATCACTACTGGCATCACCTACAGGCATCACTACAGGCATCATTCATGTTCAGGCTGGACTCATCTTGATTTGCGTGTCGGGTCTTGGATCCACTTGTATTAGTCGGGGCGGGAAAATACTCGAGTAGACATGTAAACATTCCTATCTGGCATCATCAGGAATCACTCCCTCTGGTCTAATCTGGAATGATAGCAGCCGTGCACCCAGTGCGCGGTGAGCCGTACTTACCCCTAGCCGTTTACATGTCGAAACAAGTATTTCAAAGACACCGAGTTCATTCTTTATAGTCTGGACTCTCATGTATTTCTTGACTTGTCTCACTTACATGTTTCTGGACTTGACTCACTACATGTTTTTCATGCTGGACTCACTACACGTTCATGTGCACGGACTTGATCTTAGCTTAGATTTTCTGTATCTTGTAGTTATTACTATCTTGCTCTGATATCCATGCATCTTTACCTTTATGCACCAGTGACTTACATATTTTCTTGTTCATACTTGCTCCATTTTTCTTGCTACTTGCTATAACTGTTTTATAGTTTTTATCATTTAAATGGAACTGCTGTTAGAGATGTACTTGCTCCAGTCCTGACTGGACATATTTTTCAGAATATCCGGAGGATTGGTGTCCGACGTTTTATGGACCTGAGCCTGTCGATGGTGCAGACAGGGACCCTCTAGTTTAGAGGTGATTTCCGGGTTGGTAGCCGGGATCACTAGGATCTTGTTGTTGTTTTTATTAGCTTTTAGCACCGGATTTGTCTCCGGTTTTGGATTGAGACCTTGTTTGTATATTATTTTGGATGATGTATTGTTGTATTATTATTATTATTGATGTTGTGGTTGTTGTAGTAGTAGTTGGTGGTTAGACTTTATGGTTGTTAGTCTTCTTTGCCATCTTATCGTGCTTAGATTCGTGATTGAGTATATTGTGATTATCATTATGATATTTGCTCCTCCGTTTGGAGTTGAGATCTTGACAGGTTTATATTGTTTGTGTGGTTGCCCTCCTTTTGGAGAGGTCATGGCCGATTTTTGTGTGAGATTATTATCTAGATAGTTGACCTAGACAGCGTTCTACCGCCGATGCTGCGGCGTAGGCTGGACGTACCCACGACTCATGCCCGATTTTCCGGGTGCGGGTCGTGACAGTCAATTATGAACTTGATTTATTTTCTTTTGAACAATGAGACTCATCTTATACACATCTCATGATGTATCTAATGATTCATTATGTCCCTTCAAAAAATTGCAACCCTTCCCAAAAGATTTTAGACAACAAATGGGTGTGTGTCTATTCATAGAGATGTGAGAGAGGACTATTTCCTATATTTCAATAAAGTATTTTCTCCCATAAAGAAAATACAATTAATCAACCAACATATCAATTTGTATTATACATGTGGAACAAAAATTCTTACAGTAATAACACAATAAAATAAGTAACATAGCTTGAGTTTTAATAATTTTGAGTAAATATGTTACGGGGAATATTTAACACTATACAATACTAAATTGGAAATTCGTGGGAGCGACCGCTCCTCTCGGCCTAGTTCGGATCCGCCGCTTCCTTATTATAGTATTCAAGTCTGAATTTTTGCTATATTGTTTTCTCGGTGCACTTGCTTCATTGATTTTTAATTTGTGTGAACAATGTGTAAACAACGAGTGGACGTCAAAATTAATGAAAGTTTTTATTACGTTAGCATTTTGTATGGAGTGCGGGTCCGTTAATTTTAAGAATTAGACGGGTCAATCAATTCCCAGCCCAAATTATCCCAGTTACATGATTTTTAACATAAGGGATAGTTTAGCAAATTTTTTAGTATATATTTTTACTATTTTTAAAAACTAAGAAATATTCTCGTTTTATACAAAAGAGTAAAAATATGGGTTAAAATAGTAAAAGTATATCTTAGTTAAATAACTGTTCTGTACAAAGAATTAAGTATTTATCAGTTTTTGAAAATAGTAAAAATATATACTAGTTTCTATATTTTGAATAAAAATATTTACTAAAATATTTTTTAATATATTATAATATACATATATTTTTTATATTAAAATAAAATTAAATATATATGTTAGGTTTTAGTTTCGTAATGTTTTGAATTTAAATCAAAAAGAGTTGGATGTTCTCACTACATTATGGTTTAATTAGATAACATGTACACAGTAATATGGACGGTGACCTTGTACATGTTATTTTTTATATGGTGTTTTGTCTCCAAATTTTTTTTTAATTTATTTTTCATGTTTTACAAATATACAATAATACTAATTTATAAATAAGCGCTAGTAGGATTCAAAGTAAAGGTATTTTCTGGCTATGCAGTGGTTATCAAATCTTCCATGGGAAAAGATTAAATTTATAAAAATTAAAATAAATATAATTTGGTAATACACTTCATTTCTAAAGAATCTAAATAGATTTGTCTATTCAAAGTAAGTTGTTATTGTTTAAGAACAATAAAGTTTAGTGATATTATTTTTACCAAGTACATGTAAAACATGCACGTTACAACTACTAATTAAAAATATATTGTAACAACTATATAACACCTTATTTCGTAAAATATAACAAAATAACATTGTTTGTTGATTCAAAAAGTACCCCTTCATCCCTCATGCATCAATTTCATTTTTGTAAGTGGTTCAAATATAACTGTATTAGGTGATTGTACCAGGTTACATCTATTCACAAGATCTTCTTAATATATTGGTGGTGGTGTAAAATAATATATATAGGTTAGCGACAAGAATAATATTGTGTGGACTAAACTAATATTATTTTAAAACAACATTCAATTTAATCTATAACTTTTTTTTTTGTTCAAAAGAAGTTTACTTACAAGATGATAATATTTTTCACATTTTAAAATTCTTTTATATGGAAAGTTGAGTGGTAACAAGGCCTTTGTGTGTGTGTGAGAGAGAGAGAGAGAGAGAGAGAGAGAGAGAGAGACCATAGTTTTTTTTTTAGAAAATAATGATATGGTTGTCGCAACAACAACTCTCTATCGAGAAGAAGGGTTATAGTGGAGCTCCCTTCACTCCAAGCAAGAAAGGAAGAAGATATTATTCCTTGTTCACATGCTTACCTGGAGTAAAGTGAGCCCCAATGAACCCATGATGGCTATTGGGAGCTATAGAAACAAACCATACCTTAAAAAAGAATATAAGATAAAGAAGAAGTAGAGTAAGAGAGTGCTTAAGAGGAAGAAGAAGAAGAAGAAGAGATGAATATAAAATGGAGGAAAATAGATGATTTATATAGAAGGGGAGATGACTTAAAAGAGGAAACCATTTAATAGAATACAATATGAAAATAATTGGAGGCATTAATTGAAAAAAATATCTATGGGATTTACCTATACGTAATAGCCTTTGGATATGTAGGTATATATGGAAAGTACAATGGAGACATTGCTTCTCTCTTTATTCACTTTGTTTGGAAAATATTTTCAAAATTCATTGCATTCCTGATCTTCTTTGCTAACAAGTAACAAATGTCGAGGAGGGGAAGGGGTGGTGGTGGGCGGGCTAAATTAATTTGAATCAATTTTTTAATTATGAATTTAGTGGGTTAAAGATATGTGCTAACATAAGGACTTATTTGTTCAAGAATATATGTTATCCTACACATTTGTACAATGGTAACTTTTTTTTTAAAGTAATTGTTGTATTGGCAATAGTAGTTCCATTTTTTTTCAATTTTAGGTGGTAGAATATAACTATGATGAAGCTAAAACATTATTACTATTCTTCTCTTTTTCTTGAAAATACGAAACAAACTTGTCCTTGTTATAGTTTAACCCAGTGTTTTAAAAACCGGACCGATGATCGACCCGGCCAAGTCACTGAATCACTGAATTAATCTAATTAATCCAAATTTAATCTCTTATGTATACTGATTTTTACAGAAATATTCATTTATAGTAGAATTTTGAAAAACTAGTGGGACAATATTGAATCGGGCAAAAAAAATGACCCGTTCACGGGTCAACCGGTTGAACCGACCGGTCCGATCCGATTTTTAAAACATTGATTTAACCATAATAGTGTACGTCTGAGATTTACTTGATATACCTATTTAGGATTTCAAAGCAAAACAATGCAATTAATAAACTTTACTTCCATAATTTTTGTTTTTGTTTTTGTTTGTGTGTGGTGGTGGTGGGGTGTGTGTGTGCGCGTGTGTTGGGGTTAGGGTTGGGATTGGGGGTGGGGGGGGGGGGGGGTGGGGGTGGGGGTAGGGGGAGGGTTCTCTAATTTTGATTTCAAGGTTATATGGCTAAACAATACACACTATCTCATAAAATATACTCTAACTGTAAAATTCTTTACTAAACGAGCATTCGCTTCTGAAATTGCTTATAAGCATATATGAATTAGTTGTTGGAGTGGGTGGAGTTTCCAACATATTTGAAAAATACTTCGGAGTTGGATTAAATATTCCTACATATAATAGGAATACCTCAATATATTTGGATTGGATATATTCCTACATATAATAGTAATATGTCAATGGATTTAGATTTGGATTGGATATTCCTATATATAATAGGAATACTAGTTGTAGCTTTGAGGCTATATATATTAGGTGTCTCCTAGCCCTAAAACATATCTCATATATCAAAAAAAAAAAATTGCAAAAGGGGGCAAGAGTGCTTTTACAACATTGGAATGAGAGAGGAAGAGATTGAAGGCTATTTCGAAGAGGAGATCGATTTTGGGTAATTCTTTTCTCGTCATCTCCGTGTGCCGAAGCTGCCGTTGTAGTGTTCTCACTTTGCTTCCCCTTATCGCCATTCTTCTCCCTCTTTCAAGCAAAACAATTTCGCTTGATGTGGCCCTTCTTGCCACAATGGTAACACTCTGAGTCCTTGTACTGACCATTGGACTTGCCGCTACTCTTGTCTTTGCCACCACCTGGACCCCTGCTCTTACTCTTTTGGCGGCTCTCTGAAACTAGCTCCTCTGAGTGGGATGTGGATGAAGTGCCTTGAGAACGTCTCCGCATCTCTTCATTCAGTATCCCGCTCTTGGCAAACTCCAGACTGACCACGCCTTCCGGAGAAGAAGCGATCATAGACACTCGTACGATTTTTTACGAGTCTGACAATGTACACAGCAACCATAGTCTCCGTACTTTGTCGTCGAACTTGACTCCCATCGAGGATAGCTGGTCAACCATGCCCTGAAACTCACTCAAGTGATCCGTAATAGACGCACCATCTTTGTACTGTAGACCCGTCATCGTTCGGATCAGTAACAGCTAGTTTACCTCGGTCTTCTTCTCATACAAAGATTCCAGCTTATCCCACAGCGTCTTCGCGTGCTCAATATTGGCAACGTGGTTGTACACGTTCACGTCAACGAATTGTCGTATGTACCCATACACCTATATGTGCTCGAACTTCCGGTCCTCTTTGGATTTGTCACTGGGCTTCTTGGACGCAAATACTGGAAGATGCATCTTCTTGACGAACAACAAATCCTTCATCTTGCTCCACCAATAATGATAGTTGGTACCGTTCAGGTTTACCATGTGCACCGACTTCACGTCCATCTCTTCTCCCTGGTTCTCTTGTCAACTCCTGACCCCTCTGATACCACTTTGATGGGAACGAAAGAGCAAAAATCGTTCTCCAAACCATAGAGTACCTGCGAGAGAACTGAGAAAAGCACACAAACCAAAAATGCCAAACACAAATTGCAGACACATAAATTTTTACGTGGAAAACCCTTTGCGGGAAAAAAAATCACGGGACGATCGGAGTCCAACCCTGAAAAACCTCCACTATTGGAATACAAAATACACCAATTTCTTACAAACTTTTTATCGATCCAAACGGATCACCACAACTCTTTGAAATAGAAAATAGATCACAGACAAACGAAGAATGGATATGACGAGAAAAGAATTACCCGAAATCGATCTCCTCTTCGAAATAGCTTTCAATCTCTTCCTCTCTCCTTCTAATATTTTAAAAGCACTCTTGCCTCCTTTTACAATTTTTTTTTTGAGATATGAGATATATTTTAGGGCTAGAGACACCTAATATATATAGCCTCAAATTCACAACTACTATTCCAATTATATATAGGAATACCCAATCCAAATCCAAATCGAATTCCATTGACATATTCCTATTATATGTAGGAATATCCAATCCAAATCTAAATTCATTAACATATTCCTATTATATGTAGGAATACTCAATCCAAATATATTGATGTATTACTATTATATGTAGGAATACTCAATCCAACTCTGGAATATTTTCCACATAGGTTGAGAACCCCATCTACTCCAACAAATCTTCCCCTTCACAACTATGTGGAGGGGTCGTCATATCGACGATCCGCCTGCAGTACTCAAACTTTTCCTTTGGAAGAATTTTTGTGAACATGTCTGCTCCGTTGTCATCCTTATGAACCTTATCAAGCATTGCTTGCTTTTTTTTAACCACATCTCATATCCAATGATACCAGGTATCAATGTGCTAGGATCGACTATGAAATGTCTGGTTCTTCACAAGGTAAATTGCACTCTGGCTATCACAAAGCAAATGATACTGTTCTTGATTTAGTCCTATTTTCTACAGCAGCTTCTTCATCCACAATAACTCCTTGCAAGCCTTCGTCGTGCTGCCTCTATCATCAACAAGGCAACACCATTCTGCAACCGCAACTGCCACGATACTGCTCCACCAGCAAACATCATCATATAGCCCGAAGTCGATCGTCTCATATCTACATCTCCAGCCATATCAGCATCGGCATATCCTACCAGCTTCGGCTCGTCACCACCCAATAAAAGTCTCCAATCGGCAGTGTCCTGAAGGTATCGTAGAATCCACTTGACCGCACTCCAATGTACCCTTTCAGGATTGAAAGTATACCTTCTAACTGTGCCAACTGCATGAGTGATATCTGGCCTCGTACACACCATAACATACATGAGACTTACCACAATTGAGGCATATAAAACCCGCTACATATCTTTCTTCTCGTCCTCGGTAGATAGATACTGCTCCTCAGTAAACTTAAAGTGAGCTGCAAGGGGGTTACTAACTTTCTTTGACCCGTCCATCTTGAAATACTGAAGTACCCAGTGAATGTACTTCTTTTGGGACAAGTGTAGCAGCTTAGACTCTCTCTCGGTTGATCTCCATCCCAAGAATAGTCTTCGTTGCGCCCATATCCTTCATAGAGAAGACCGCGTCCATTTGGCGCTTCAACTCCACTATCCTAGTGGCTTCTGACCCACCAGTAGCATAGCATCAACATAGAGCAGTAAAATGATAAAATCATTGTTTGTGGTTATTTAAACGAAAAGAATAGGAATGTATTCGATATGGGGGTTTACACGGAACCCGCCTTCTTTTGTTTACAAACAAACTTGTACAATGTAATCCTATACGAGGATGTGGGAGTACAATTTATTTAATCTGGGTAGATATTGCTATAGGTGTCTGATCTGCGGTCGATCACTTTAGCCCTTGGACCACACGATGTTGAAGAAGTGCCGTAGGAGACAGGAAGCAGCTTCGAAGGTTGCAGAAGAGGATGGATGCACGATGCCGAAGTTCGTCGATCCCTGCTCTTTGCCTGAGCTCCGGGTGCTCTCTCTCTCTCTCTCTCTCTTTTTCAATTCTTCGACCTGGTTCGATCTTCCAAATTGTCGACCTTGTTCCCCATTGATAGGAGTTTTGGTGACAGTGACCACTCCATCGGTGTAACAACCGAGGAGTGGAAAGTACAGCACCCTTTTACACAACGGTTAAAGTAACCAATGCCTACGTATAGATGATCTTTTGAATGAGCGTGTGACGCGGGTCCAACTAAGGGGACACAACGCGTACAATTGCTACTAAGATCACGGCGTAAAAGCCACGTAGGTAGGTATCCATTGTGTAGCAGAGGTTGGCATAGAAGCCAAATGTCTGTCACCATGGCATAGAAGCCAAGTAGGCATAGAAGCCGAATAGGCATAGAAGTCGAGCAGGCATAGAAGCCGAACAGGCATAGAAGCCGAGTAGGCATAGAAGCCGAGCAGGCATAGAAGTCGAGTGGTCGTAGAGACTGAGTGGTCGTAGAGACTGAGTGAGCACAGATCCTGAATGGGCGTAGAAGCCGCTGCGTACTGTGCTAGAATGGGCGTAGGAGCCGCGTGAGCACAGATCCTGAAGGGGCGTAGAAGCCGCCGCGTACCGTGCTGATGTGGACGTCTTAGCCGAAATTACGGCTTTTGGAGATATAATCGAATCTCTTGCAGAGATTTTCTACCATCTTATGCATTAAATGCGGAGGCGTGTTTTGAAGGTCTGCAGCCCTTCTGTGCACCCATCGCAGAGACATGCCTTGAGAGAAACTGTCACCGCTCTGTGTAATTAGACGTGGAGACGTGCCTCGAGTCCCGTACGAGGTGCAGCTTTTGACGTGGCAGGCGGTTTGCCTGCTGCGGAGCGTAAAACAGCTCATATTTGTCTGTGTAAAACAGGGCAGCGTATTCCCTTGTACGCGAAAGAGCGGTTTATGCTGAGGGGACTCCAGTAAACGATGGTTTGGTGATGGTTTAACCAAATCCTCTGCATTAAATGCAGAGATCCGCCATCATACTGTGGGGTGCGTCCCGAGGGGTCTGCCATCATTTCCAGCCGTCGTCTGGGTAGCCGTGCAGTACTTTTTGTCAGGAGTCAGAGGTCAGATTCACTGCGTGACTTGACAGGTTCATTTTGGGGAAGACGAAGCGTTCCTCGTACGCATTAACGCTGCTTTGAGAGCGGTTGAGTTTTATGCCATGGAGGCGATGAAGAACACTGTTTTACGCTGGAGCGGCCTGGACGTACTGCACTTACGCGGATGGTCCTTTGAGCTTTATACTTCATGCCGTTTTTTAGCGAAGAAAGCTCTGTTGCACGCTTGATGGCTCTGAAGGCCTCCGTTTACGCTGCTCTGCATCACCATGTTGCGTAGAGCTATCCAGCATATTTTTTATGCTTCTACAAGACCCCCTTCAAAGCTTTCAAATTTCTTCGGAATTTGGATCGCTTTGAATGAAGCATGAACCACTTTTGAGGACCGTTCAGATGTACGCGTGATCTGGCCGGCGTATCCTTCAGATGTGCGGAAAGTCGTGGAGCGTGAAATCATTAGTCTGCAGCTTCTGAGCATAAACTAAACACCATCGAGCGTGAAATCATAGATTTGGTATCTGCTGAGCGTAAAGTCGTAGGTTTGCTGCCTCTCGAGCGTAAAAGCTATTGAGCACAAAGGCATCCGGGCATAAAACCATAGACTGGTAGCTTGCGAGCGTAAAACCGTAGATCTGTTGCTGTCGGGCGTAGAAAGCTCCTTTAGCGTAGGAACCGCTGAACTGCTTTGCGCGAAAAACTTTTCGAATTCGCTGACTGTCCGCCTTCTCTGAATGATAGGCTGACGTAGTACGATACCGTATTTGTTGAGGACATCCCACTGGGGGATTTATAATGGACCTATTATTTGTTGCGCACATTAAGTACAAATAATAAGTTCGAAATAAACCCTATCAGAGGTAGTATGGACGTGATAGGTATTGTGGACTTAACACCACTGGCGTACTTAGAGTTTAAGTACGGGTGCTGAGTTGAGATGACAACCGATATCAGAGGTAATATGACATGATAATCGATAGTCGGATCATGGAGGTTTGTTCAGAGGCAATATTAACATGACAAACTCTCTGGGTTCTAACTCTATCGGGGATAGAGGCATACATCTGCTCAGAGGTAATATGGATATGGCAGTTTTTGTGGACTCAACACCACTGGCGTACTTAGAGTTAAGTACGGGTGTTAAGTTGAGATGAAAATCGATATCAGAAGTAATATGGACATGATAATCGATGGCTGAATTTAGGAAGCTTTGTTCAGAGGTAATATGAACATGACAAACTTCCTGGGTTGTGACTCCATCGGGGATGGAGGCATACATCTGCTCAGAGGTAATATGGACATGGCAGTTTTTGTGGACTCAACACCACTGGCATACTTAGAGTTAAGTACGGATGTTAAGTTGAGATGACAATCGATATCAGAGGTAATATGGACATGATAATCGATGGCTAAATTTAGGAAGATTTGTTCAGAGGTAATATGAACATGACAAACTCCCTGGGTTGTGACTCTATCGGGGATAGAGGCATACATCTGCTCAGAGGTAATATGGACATGGCAATTTTTGTGGACTCAATACCACTGGCGTACTTAAAGTTAAGTACGGGTGCTAAGTTGAGATGACAATCGATATCAGAGGTGGTAATCGATAGCCGATTTTAGGAAGGTTTGTTCAGAGGTAATATGAATATGACAAACTCCCTGAGTTGTGACTCTATCGGGGATAGAGGCATACATCTGCTCAGAGGTAATATGGACATGGCAGTTTTTGTGGACTCAACACCACTGGCGTACTTAGAGTTAAGTACGGGTGTTAAGTTGAGATGACAATCGATATCAGAGGTAATATGGACATGATAATCGATGGCTGAATTTAGGAAGGTTTGTTAAGAGGTAATATGAACATGACAAACTCCCTGGGTTGTGACTCTATCGGGGATAGAGGCATACATCTGCTCAGAGGTAATATGGACATGGCAGTTTTTGTGGACTCAACACCACTGGCGTACTTAAAGTTAAGTACGGGTGCTAAGTTGAGATGACAATCGATATCAGAGGTGATAATCAATAGCCGATTTTAGGAAGGTTTGTTCAGAGGTAATATGAACATGACAAACTCCTTGAGTTGTGACTCTATCGGGGATAGAGGCATACATCTGCTCAGAGGTAATATGGACATGGCAGTTTTTGTGGACTCAACACCACTGGCTTACTTAGAGTTAAGTACGGGTGTTAAGTTGAGATGACAATCGATATCAGAGGTAATATGGATATGATAATCGATGGCTGAATTTAGAAAGGTTTGTTAAGAGGTAATATGAACATGACAAATTCCCTGGGTTGTGACTCTATCGGGGATAGAGGCATACATCTGCTCAGAGGTAATATGGACATGGCAGTTTTTGTGGACTTAACACCACTAGCGTACTTAAAGTTAAGTACGGATGTTAAGTTGAGATGACAATCGATATCAGAGGTAATATGGACATGATAATCGATGGCTGAATTTAGGAAGGTTTATTCAGAGGTAATATGAACATGACAAACTTTCTGGGTTGTGACTCCATCAGGGATGGAGGCATACATCTGCTCAGAGGTAATATGGACATGACATTTTTTGTGGACTCAACACCACTGGTGTACTTAGAGTTAAGTACGGGTGTTAAGTTGAGATGACAATCGATATCAGAGGTAATATGGACATGATAATCGATGGCCGAATTTAGGAAGGTTTGTTCAGAAGTAATATGAACATGACAAACTCCCTGGGTTGGACCTGAAGAATCCACTGGGGAAACTTTTTAGATTCATCATCTGGTATTTTCTTGAGGGAGCAAATTGTCACTTCAAAGTGAAACCAATTTGCAGTGATCGTCTCCTCGTTTATAGATGCAAAATGATGACCTTGGCATCGATCAACTCCTGAATTCTCCTTTTTAGTACATAGCACGCCTTTGTAGTGTAAGCCCCTAATTTTTCAAAAAAATATTAAAATTGGGATTTTTCACCATTTTCTGGAATTTTCTGGGATTTTCTGTAATTTAAAAACAGGGTTTGAATTATTCAATGATTTTTAAATGATAATAAACAGTATTAAAATATTATGGAAATAATATTTTTGGGTGTAAAATGAAAAACTGGACTTAGGATAATTTTTTGGAATTTATCGGACCCCGGACCTATTTTTAAATCACCTAAAACTATTTATTTATTTTATTAAATAATTTATTTATTAATTATTATTATTAGTATTTATTTTCTGAATTAACCCTGGCCCATTGGGCCTGATCCGGCCCGGCCCACTACCCCAGCCCAGTCCGTGACCCGCCTAGCGGGTCGGGTCGGGTCCGCCCGACCCGAGACCCGCTACCCGACCCGGCCTCCCCTCACCCAGCCCTGACCCGGTCGTCCCCCTGCCCGCGTCCGGCGTCGCGCCGCCCGCCGCGTCCTCCGGCCGCCCCCGCCGCGCCTCACCCCACGACCCCCCCCCCACGTCACCGCCTCACCCGGCGCCTCCCCCGCTCCTCTTCCCCCATTTAAACCCCGCCCCAGACCCCTCTCCGGCCACCCGCTCCTCCCCACCGTACGCGGCCACTGCCACCGCCTCCGGCGCCACCGCCCTGCCCGCAGTCCCCTCCGCCGCGGCCAGCCCTCCCTCTTCTCCTCCTCCTCCTCCCCGCTCGTCGACAGCCGCAGCAGCAGCCCGAAGCAGCTCCGGCAACGACGGCAGCCATCTCCGCCGCCTCAGCTCCGCCTCCCAGCGCGCCTCCGCCCCTGGCCGGCCCCTCCCCGCCGTGAGCCACCCTGGCCGGCCCCTCCCCGCCGCGAGCCGCCCTGGCCAGCCTGAGCTCCGGCCGCCGCCTGAAATCCCTAACCCTAACCCTAATTTCCTAATTCACTGTGTCGTGTCGGACACGATTTTGCCTGGTTTTTCGGCCCCGTTCAGGTGCGTGTATCTTCTTGCTCGTAGCTCTATTTTCGATTCCGTAAATTGCGTTGAGAAGCCTGTATGACCCTCTCGGTGCCCGGACAAACCGCTCGGGGCATCGCGTCCTGTGGGGATCGCACACCGCGATCCAAAAACAGGAAAAACCAGACCCTGTTTCACCCCGGAACTGAGTGCGCCCCGCCAAACGGGACAACTTGGTCGCGTGCGGTCTTCACAGATACGTGCGCATCATCGATACGGACGTGTGAGTTTTCGCGAAAGCTAATTCGGGTGTGCGTGCACACCGGAATCAACGCGTATCCGCGGACATCGCCCCGTATCTGACTTTTCTGCAATTTGCCCTAACTTCTTGTACACTCATCAGATCGAGACGAAACTTGTGCCATCGGACTCGTAGCGATACGCTGGTCCTGTGGGTCAAGTTTGGTTCGATTCTGAGAACGTTGACGAAATCGCGTGTCGTGGGCCCCATAGGCCCCGCTCGACGGGCGATTTTGTGATCGGCTCGTCGGAATCCAAATCTGGAAGTTTCGTTGGGTTTGTATCAGCGTTCCTGACCTGTTGACACTAAGTCTGGTGAATTTGGAGGCCGTTGACCCGGACACGTTTTTCAGTGCAAAGCGGGCCCACCGGCGGACCCCGTTTTGACCCGAAACTGCCGTTTTTGCCCTTGTCTCCAAATTGGACCCAAGGACAGGCGTTTCTAGCTATTTGACATCTTCTGAACGTGATGGTAATGTCTATTTCAGCTTTTGGACTCATCTCTGAAAATTTCCCCGAGTACATTTAACTGGATCCAAACAACAAGCAAGTACCTGCACTTCATGTTAATCTTTATATTGTGATAATTAATTCCCTGCTTTACTAATATCATTGATGATTACACGTAGTGCTAGAACACTGGATTTCATGTCTTGAATATTGGAGTTCATGTCTTGTTTTTCATGTCGGATGGGAGAATACTAGAAGGCATGTAGTTTACCCATTCCCCTGTCGTGTTTAATAGCTGTTGGTACGCGACTGTACCCTCAGCCGGATCTTGATTATTCTTGTTTAATAGCCGTTTATGACGGCCAGATTAGTCTTATAAACCCCTACATGTCAACTATGTATTCTAAAATAAACACAAGTTCACACAGATAGTTTCTAGATCTTGTTATATTTCTTGCAGACTGTTGTAGTTTCATTTCCTATCTCATTTATTTTGGTTTTCTCGTATTCCTGTTTATAAGCATTAACTCTGAGATATTAATGTTCTTTATGCAACTTTCTCAATATGATGCTCAATTTAATTGTCATAAATATTTAGTTTAATCTTGTTGTGCATTGTGTACTTTGCTCCTTTCCTGACTGGATCCGTTATTTTAGGCGATGATGAGAATCTTGCCCCCACCTATTATGGCCCCTATGAGGCAGCAGGTGATACAGTTGCAGAGCCAGTTCCCGCACAGAAAGCTACTCCTGCGGAGTAGTTAGCAGTAGTTATCTTAGTTAATTGCTCTTTATCTTAGTAATCGGGTTTGTTCCCGATTTCATTCTGAACTTCTGTACTAAACATTTAAATCTGTTGTCGCATATATTTCATTTGAAATCTTAAGTTTCTGTTTCCCATTATTATCTTGCCTATGTTATTGGTGAATGAGCTAGATTAGTTAACTGTGGATTTGACCTAGACAGCGTACTACCGCCGACTCTGCGGCGTAGGCTGGACGTACCCACGCACTCGTGCCCGAATTTCTGGGTGCGGGGCGTGACACGTTTTTATGGTGGCCCATGCAGGTCCTATCCTTAAATAGGATAATACCCTAGGACAGGGTATGGAATAAGATTGAGGATTCTAGGAAAAGCTCATTCACAGTATATGGTCCTTATTTCAATTCTTGATATCATTTCTGCTCAATTTTCCTATCGCCTTTGATTTCCAAGTAATCTATTCTGATTCCCTATCCCTTAATCTTTCAGAATGGTCCAGACAAGGAACACAGTAGGAGGCACATCAGAACCAGCTGAGCAGAATGTGTCCGAGACTCTTGCACTCCCGCCGTCTCCATCTGTTCCGGCAGTTACTCTGGATGGGGCACAGCTACTTGGAGTGTTCCAGGGATTGGTGGAATCCCAGAAAGAACAGACTGTACTTCTGTGGACCAGCCTCTCAGAAGCTCTTAAGTCCCAGGAGTCGTCACTCAAGAGGCCAGGGAGCGCCAAAGACTTCAAGAATCTTAGACCCCTGGAATTCTACGGAACTGTGGGCATTCTCTATGCCGATGAGTGGATAGAGAATGTCGAGAGACTCCTGAAGACTGTTCGGGTCCCTGATGATCTCAAAGTGGAGTCCGCAAGCCTGCAACTGTTCGATATAGCTCGGACCTGGTTTAGGGACGAACCTCAACTATCTGCCCCTGACCTTACCTGGGAGGACTTCAAGAGGCTATTCAAGGAGAAATTCTATCCCGAAGTGGCTCGGGAAGCTCTCGAAAGTCAATTCGAGAGCCTGGAACAAGGTAAACTTTCTGTTGATGGATACACTGCTGAATTTAGCAGGTTGAGCCACTTTGCGGAGTACATGGTTCGTACCCCGGAGGACAGAGCCCGCAGATTCAAGAAGGGGTTGTCTCCTGATATTCGCCTTGCTGTCACCACTAGCCGAGCTCGCACATACGAGGAAATCCTGAGCATGGCACAAGGTGTTGAGAGAGACATGGGGCATAAGCTAAAGCGAGAGAGAGATACCGGAAATGCGGGACCCAACAAACGCCCTTTTCAACAGCAACAACAGCAGAGGGCCCCGCAGCAAACTCAGCGTCCTCTCCCTCGAGCTCCAGCACCCCAACACCAGGCTCAAGGACAGAACCAAGAAGCTGCTGATTGTAACTTTTGCCAAAAACAAGGTCACACCTGGCAAGTTTGTAGGAAGAGACTGGGTGCCTGTCTATATTGTGGATCAACAGAACATCAAGTGAGGGACTGCCCCACTGCTCCAAGACGCGGACAAGCTTACGTGATGACCGTGGAGAACGCGCAAACTCTGGAAGCAGCTAATGCGCGTAAGTGACTCGTAGATACTTTTTCTAGTATTGTTTTCGTGCCTATTGGTTCGTGACCTCAGCCCCAACCTAGTAAATTTTTTTGAACTTGCTAAATAACCTAGTATGCTTTTAAATTTGATAACTGTAGAGATTTTTAGAGGCTTTTGCTATTGTGCTTATTTTGTGTTATTCTGTGAACTTCAATAATTTTGTGCCTCCTTTTTCATCATCATCTAGCGCACTTAATTTTGCTGAACTCGATTTATGCTGCTATTTTATAGCCTAGTTTTGCAAGCTTACCCTTTATCGGGCTTGTTCATGATACATGTATTATTGCGGCCTGATCAACCCCACTAATACAAAGTGTCTATTCAGAATCAGTGTACTACGGTCTGATCAACCTTAGTGCATTTTGATTCGCACTTCGCACGACTACTTTATGTGGATTGAGATATAAAGTTGACTAGTATACTTGCCCCTAAATACGTCCAAGCATATCGTATCAGTTACATAACTGAACTAATACGAGCATGCGAACAAATGATTACCAGAATAGAATCTCAACCCATAGACGCCTGACAATTTCCATTAGAATTCCTTAAACGCCTTGATCCCTATACCTCTGTTCTACCACCTCGCCCTTAAACTCTTTATTATTGATCCTCGTCTTCCCTTATTTTCGGAAAGACAAAATCCTGTGTTTGGTATAAGTTGTTTTGTAGTGCTAGACATACCCCTCAGATCGGTCGAATTGATGATAACCCTTTATGACTAAGGAAATACCATAGGTGGTGTATTTGTGTTACAGATTTAAAGATTCAATACCATGATTTATTAAGTTGAGACCTAGCCTTACTAGTTGTACAGCCTTAGCGGATATATGGGTAAAATTCTAAGTTGGGTAGCGACCGCAATGTTCACCTGAGAGAACCAGTTAGACTGTAATCAAGTGAGTTTGGACAGAGAGAACCCTACCTATTTTAAATTTTGAGGACAAAATTTTATAAGTTGGGTAGATTGTAAGCCCCTGATTTTTCAAAAAATATTAAAATTGGGATTTTTTACCATTTTCTGGAATTTTCTGGGATTTTCTATAATTTAAAAACAGGGTTTAAATAATTCAATGATTTTTAAATAATAATAAACATTATTAAAATATTATGGAAATAATATTTTTGGGTGTAAAATGAAAAACTGGACTTAGGATAATTTTTTTAGAATTTATCGGGCCCCGGACCTATTTTTAAATCACCTAAAACTATTTATTTATTTTATTAAATAATTTATTTATTAATTATTATTATTATTATTTATTTTCTGAATTAACCCTGGCCCATTGGGCCTGATCCGGCCCGGCCCACTACCCCAGCCCAGTCCGCGACCCGCCTAGCGGGTCGGGTCGGGTCCGCCCGACCCGAGACCCGCTACCCGACCCGGCCTCCCCTCACCCAGCCCTGACCCGGTCGTCCCCCTGCCCGAGTCCGGCGCCGCGCCGCCCGCCGCGTCCTCCGGCCGCCCCCGCCGCGCCTCACCCCACGACCCCCCCCACGTCACCGCCTCACCCGGCGCCTTCTCCGCTCCTCTTCCCCCATTTAAACCTCGCCCCAGACCCCTCTCCGGCCACCCGCTCCTCCCCACCGTACGCGGCCACTGCCACCGCCTCCGGCGCCACCGCCCTGCCCGCAGCCCCCTCCGCCGCGGCCAGCCCTCCCTCTTCTCCTCCTCCTCCTCCCCGCTCGTCGACAGCCGCAACAGCAGCCCGAAGCAGCTACGGCAACGACGGCAGCCATCTCCGCCGCCTCAGCTCCGCCTCCCAGCGCGCCTCCGCCCCTGGCCGGCCCCTCCCCGCCGCGAGCCACCCTGGCCGGCCCCTCCCCGCCGCGAGCCGCCCTGGTCAGCCTGAGCTCCGGCCGCCGCCAGAAATCCCTAACCCTAACCCTAATTTCCTAATTCACTGTGTCGTGTCGGACACGATTTTGCCTGATTTTTCGGCCCCGTTCAGGTGCGTGTATCTTCTTGCTCGTAGCTCTGTTTTCGATTCCGTAAATTACGTTGGGAAACCTGTATGACCCTCTCGGTGCCCGGACAAACCGCTCGGGGTATCGCGTCCTGTGGGGATCGCACACCGCGATCCAAAAACAGGAAAAACCAGACCCTGTTTCACCCCGGAACTGAGTGCGCCCCGCCAAACGGGACGACTTGGTCGCGTGCGGTCTTCACAGATACGTGCGCATCATCGATACGGACGTGTGAGTTTTCGCGGAAGCTAATTCGGGTGTGCGTGCACACCGGAATCAACGCGTATCCGCGGACATCGCCCCATATCCGACTTTTCTGTAATTTGCCCTAACTTTTTGTACACTCGTCAGATCGAGATGAAACTTGCGCCATCGGACTCGTAGCGATACGCTGGTCCTGTGGGTCAAGTTTGGTTCGATTCTGAGAACGTTGACGAAATCGCGTGTCGTGGGCCCTACAAGCCCCGCTCGACGGGCGATTTTGTGATCGGCTCGTCAGAATCCAAATCTGGAAGTTCCGTTGGGTTCGTATCAGCGTTCCTAACCTGTTGACACTAAGTTTGGTAAATTTGGAGGCCGTTGATCCGGACACGTTTTTCGGTGCAAAGCGGGCCCACCGGCGGACCCCGTTTTGACCCGAAACTGCCGTTTTTGCCCTTGTCTCCAAATTGGACCCAAGGACAGGCGTTTCTAGCTATTTGACATCTTCTGAGCGTGATGGTAATGTCTATTTCAGCTTTTGGACTCATCTCTGGAAATTTCTCCGAGTATATTTAACTGGATCCAAACAACAGGCAAGTACCTGCACTTCAAGTTAATCTTTATATTATGATAATTAATTCCCTGCTTTACTAGTACCATTGATGATTACACATAGTGCTAGAACACTGGATTTCATGTCTTGAATATTGGAGTTCATGTCTTATTTTTTATGTCGGGTGGGAGAATACTAGAAGGCATGTAGTTTACCCATTCCCCTGTCGTGTTTAATAGCTGTTGGTACGCGACTGTTCCCTCAGCCGGATCTCGATTATTCCTGTTTAATAGCCGTTTATGACGGCCAGATTAGCCTTATAAACCCCTACATGCCAACTATGTATTCTAAAACAAACACAAGTTCACACAGATAGTTTCTAGATCTTGTTATATTTCTTGCAGACTGTTGTAGTTTCATTTCCTGTCTCATTTATTTCGGTTTTCTCGTATTCCTGTTTATAAGCATTAACTCTGAGATATTGATGTTCTTTATGCAACTTTCTCAATATGATGCTCAATTTAATTGTCATAAATATCTAGTTTAATCTTGTTGTGCATTGTGTACTTTGCTCCTTTCCTGACTGGATCCGTTGTTTTAGGCGATGATGAGAACCTTGCCCCCACCTATTATGGCCCCTATGAGGCAGCAGATGATATAGTTGCAGAGCCAGTTCCCGCACAGGAAGCTACTCCTGCGGAGTAGTTAGCAGTAGTTATCTTAGTTAATTGCTCTTTATCTTAGTAATCGGGTTTGTCCCCGATTTTATTCTGAACTTCTGTACTAAATATTTAAATCTGTTGTCGCATATATTTCATTTGAAATCTTAAGTTTCTGTTTTCCATTATTATCTTGCCTATGTTATTGGTGAATGAGCTAGATTAGTTAACTGTGGATTTGACCTATACAGTGTACTACCGCCGACTCTGCGGCGTAGGCTGGACGTACCCACGCACTCGTGCTCGAATTTCCGGGTGCGGGACGTGACATGTAGGATGATGAATGTACTGATGAAAGAGACAATAATCAGGGTCATCGTCTTTGCCAGCCTTCTCAGGGTATCTGATGTTGGATAACTGAAGTTTGTTTTCTTTCATCAACGTATCAAAGATTTCACTGATGTCATCTTCATTGAAGGAGAAATTCCTTTTTGGCCTTCGGGCTCCTGATGCTTGAGTTCTATGGTCTTCTGGGAAGATCGTCATCGTTGCATCCTCTTCGGATTCTGAGGGAATTCTACCCCCAGCTTTGGATGTTGCTCGGTTTTGTCGAGGGAGACTACCCCTAGACTTGTCGTTGCACTTGCGGAGATCACAGCGCTCATCTGGTTCCCCGTAGAGGTCAGATGTTGTCTTGCGCACGGAGCATGATTTGTACTTCCGATTTGGCGCTGAGGCATCATCAGAAGTTTGGTCTGTACCGCGTGTAGCGGGAGACTGGTTTCTGCGCGTAAAGCACAGTGGATACTTCTGGGTTAGCGCTGAGGCTTTGCCCGAAGTTTTGTCTGTACCGCGCGTAGCGAGAGACTGATTCCTACGCATAGAGCTCAGTGGATACTTCTGGGTTAGCGCTGAGGCTTTGCCCGAAGTTTTGTCTGTACCGCACGTAGCGGAAGACTGATTCCTACGCGTAGAGCGCAGTGGATACTTCTGGGTTAGCGCTGAGGCTTTGTCCGAAGTTTTGTCTGTACCGCGCGTAGCGGAAGACTAATTTTTGCACGTAAAGCGCAGTGGATACTCCTGGGTTAGCGCTGAGGCTTTGTCCGAAGTTTTGTCTGTACCGCACGTAGCGGGAGACTGGTTCCTACGCGTAGAGCGCAGTGAATACTTCTGGGTCAGCGCTGAGGCTTTTCCCGAAGTTTCGTCTGTACCGCGCGTAGCGGGAGACTGAATTTTACGTGCAGGGCACGGAGGGAGCGGTGCTACCACCTCATTGGTCGGAGAGATCGGAGAGATCGGAGAGTCCACAGGAACGACGAAGGATGTCTTGGGCATCCACACTTTGCGTAGCTTCCTGTTGTCTTGGACGGAGAGAGAGTGAGAGCTACCCCCAGTCCGAAGCATATCTTCGTAGGCAGACTGGTCGAATTGGACGACCAGTGTCTTCTTCACGGATCCCACGGATACCGCATCGTGTTGAGCAATTACTTCCTCGTCAGAAGAGAAAGATGTCCCCAGCAGAGTCGCCATCTTGTTTGTGGTTATTTAAACGAAAAGAATAGGAATATATTCGATGTGGGAGTTTACACGAAACTCGCCTTCTTTTGTTTACAAACAAACTTGTACAATGTAATCCTATACGAGGATGTGGGAGTACAATTTATTTAATCTGGGTAGATATTGCTATAGGTGTCTGATCTGCGGTCGATCACTTTAGCCCTTGGATCACACGATGTTGAAGAAGTGCCGTAGGAGACAGGAAGCAGCTTCGAAGGTTACAGAAGAGGGTGGATACACGATGCCGAAGTTCGTCGATCCCTGCTCTTTGCCTGAGCTCCGGGTGCTCTCTCTCTCTCTCTCTCTCTCTCTCTCTCTCTCTCTCTCTCTTTAATTCTCCGACCTGGTTTGATCTTCCAAATTGTCGACCTTGTTCCCCATTGATAGGGGTCTCTATTTATAGAGTTTTGGTGACAGTGACCACTCCATCGATGTAACAACCGAGGAGTGGAAAGTACAACACCCTTTTACACAACGGTTAAATTAACCAATGCCTACGTATAGATGATCTTTTGAATGAGCGTGTGACGCGGGTCCAACTAAGGGGACACAACGCGTACAATTGCTACTAAGATCATGGCGTAAAAGCCACGTAGGTAGGTATCCATTGTGTAGCAGAGGTTGGCATAGAAGCCAAATGTCTGTCACCATGGCATAGAAGCCAAGTAGGCATAGAAGCCGAATAGGCATAGAAGCCGAGCAGGCATAGAAGCCGAACAGGCATAGAAGTCGAGCAGGCATAGAAGCCGAGTAGGCATAGAAGCCGAGCAGGCATAGAAGCCGAGTGGTCATAGAGACTGAGTGGTCGTAGAGACTGAGTGAGCACAAATCCTGAATGGGCATAGAAGCCGCTGCGTACTGTGCTAGAATGGGCGTAGGAGCCGAGTGAGCACAGATCCTGAAGGAGCGTAGAAGCCACCGCGTACCGTGCTGATGTGGACGTCTTAGCCGGAATTACGGCTTTTGGAGATATAATCGAATCTCTTGCAGAGATTTGCCACCATCTTATACATTAAATGCGGAGGCGTGTTTTGAAGGTCTGCAGCCCTTCTGTGCACCCGTCGCAGAGACGTGCCTTGAGAGAAACTGTCACCGCTCTGTGCAATTAGACGTGGAGACGTGCCTCGAGTCCCATACGAGGTGCATCTTTTGACGTGGCAGGCGGTTTGCCTGCTGCGGAGCGTAAAATAGCTCATGTTTGCCTGTGTAAAACAGGACAGCGTATTCCCTTGTACGCGAAAGAGCGGTTTATGCTGAGGGGACTCCAGTAAACGAAGGTTTGGTGATGCTTTAACCAAATCCTCTGCATTAAATACAGAGATCCGCCATCATACTGTGGGGCGCGTCCCGAGGGGTCTGCCATCGTTTCCAGCCATCGTCTGGGTAGCCGTGCAGTACTTTTTGTCAGGAGTCAGAGGTCAGATTCACTGCGTGACTTGACAGGTTCATTTCGGGGAAGACAAAGCGTTCCTCGTACGCATTAACGCTGCTTTGAGAGCGGTTGAGTTTTACGCCATGGAGGCGATGAAGAACTCTGTTTTACGCTGGAGCGGCCTGGACATACTACACTTACGCGGATGGTCCTTTGAGCTTTATACTTCATGCCGTTTTTTAGCGGAGAAAGCTCTGTTGCACGCTTGATGGCTCTGAAGGCCTCCGTTTACGCTGCTCTGCATCACCATGTTGCGTAGAGCTATCCAGCGTATTTTTTATGCTTCTACAATCATCCCCGGTAAAGTATCTCACAAATACACAGTTGTCCGACATCATTCGTGCATAACCATGCTCTCCCATAAATGACTCAAACTTTCTGTACCATTGCCTCGGAGCCTGCTTTAGACCATATAAGCTTTTTCTCAACCGGCAGACCAAGTGTGACTTGCCCTTCTCACAGAATCCCTTTGGCTGCTCCATGTACAACTCCTCCTCAAGATCATCATGGAGGAATTTCGTCTTCACGTCCATCTACTCGACCTCCAAGTCGAAACTGGCTTCCAATGATAGCACTACCCGAATATACGACTACTTGACGACTAGCGAAAAGATCTCATCATAATCTATGCTCTTTCACTAATCGTAGCCTTTAACTACCAGCCTCGCTTTGTATCGAAAGCGAGTAGCATCATCTGTCTGCTTCACTCTGAATATCCATCGATTTTTCAAAGCCTTCTTGCCCTTTGGCAACCGTACCAGATCATAAGTAGAGTTGGCCTGAAAGAAACTCATCTCCTTTATATAGCCTCCATCCACTCCTACCTGTGTTCGTCTTTCATAGCCTCTGCAAACTTTCAGGCTCTCCTCCTTAAGGTAGTAGCACACACTCACTCGGTGAGTATCTCGTAGATAGTCGACGCTCTCTATCGCTCCTCTTCAACGGAACCACTAGTGTTGGCTGTATATCAATAACCTCATCCCCTTCAGAAACTGCCTCTTTGGCATGCTCATCCTCCTGAGGGTCATCCTGACCACCATCAGCTGGTTGATGATTAAGGTTGGGTGCAACTCCATGTACTGGCTCCCACATAACTGGATCCTCTGCGATGTCCTATGGAAACTGTTCGAAGCGAAATAACTCTAACTCAGGCAATTCTTCAGCCTTAGAAGGCATCTCGGAATCCTGAGTATTGGTCATGGACTGATCCTCGACGAATACCACATCATTGCTTCTGTAAAGATTTCTTTCCACTGGGTCGTAGAGTCTATAGCCAAACTCATCCCGACCGTAGCCGACAAAAACGTACCACCTCGTCTTCAGCTCAAGTTTAGATCGCTCGTCCTTTAGTACATGAACGAAGGCCTTGCAACCAAACACTCACAGGTGATTGTATGATGTCTCTTTGTCGTACCATACTTTGTTAGACACATCATCCAACAAAGGAGTACTAGGAGATAAATTAATAACATAAGTAGCTGTGTAAAGTTTCTCACCCCAATAGCTGCCCGACAAATTTTTTTCTGACAGCAAACACTGCACCCTCTCCATCAGCGTCATGCTCATGCTTTCCGCTACACCATTAAGTTGTGGAGTCTTTGGTAGAATCTTCTGGTGTTGTATCCCTTGCTCTCTGCAATAAGCATCAAATTAACCGATATACTTGCCACCATTGTCCGACCGAACACATAGCAGTTTCTTGCCCGTCTTCCTTTCAACAGAGGCCTGAAACTCTTTGAAAGTGGGCAGCACATGATCCTTAGTCTTTATGGCATAGACCCAAACCTTCCTGGAACAATTATTAATAAATGTTACAAAATAAGAGTAGCTGCATTCACTCCCTGTGCCCCATGTGCACTCCCTTCCATATAATAGAGTTCATACTTCTTGCTTCCTCTGGAAATCATCATCGAAACTAGAAAGCTTCTACTGACTATTCCCAAAGAGGTTGAAGAAACTCTCTTCATCCAACCTTCCAACCGATACCAGGTTAAAACAGATATCAGGGACATGACGAACATCTTTGATAACAAGAACTGCACCCATCTTTGTCCTCAAATACACATCTTCAACAACAACAGCTTTTGACATATCTATGTTGTCCATCTTCAACAATCCATAGTCTCCTGTTGTGTACGTAGCAAATAGTGCCCTGTTGTGAGATACGTGTACTGAAGCACCTGTGTCCACCAACCAAGAGTTGTCATCGTATGCGAGGTTCATAAATACCTCATCACCTACAATGATCACGTCGTCTCCATGTGTTGAGGCTGCCGCTGTAGTGTTCTCAGTTTGCTTCACCTTGTCGCCATTCTTCTTCCTTTTTCGAGCAAAACAGTTCAGTTTGATGTGGCTCTTCTTGCCACAATGGTAACACTTCGAGCCCTCGTACTGATACTTGAACTTGCCCCTGCTCTTGTCTCTTCCACCACCTGGACCCCTACTCTTGCTCCTTTCGCGGCTTTATGAAACTAGCACCTCTAAGTGGGATGTTGATGAAGTGCCCTGAGAACGTCTCCATATCTCTCCATTCATTATCCTGCTCTTGGAAAACTCCAGACGGACCAAGCCTTCTGGAGCGTTCATAGACACTCGTACGATTTTCTACGAGTTTGACAATGTACAAAGCAACCATAGTCCTTGTACTTCGTCGTCGAACTTGACTCCTATCGAGGATAGCTATTCAACCACGCCCTGGAACTCACTCAAGTGATCCGTAATAGACGCACCATCTTTGTACCGCAGATCCATCATCTTTCGAATTAGGAATAACTTATTTACCCTGGTCTTCTTCGTATACAAAGATTTTAGCTCATCCCACAGCGTCTTCGCGTGCTCAATATTGGCAACATAATTTTACACGTTACCGTCAACGAACTAACTGATATACACACACCTGTATATGCTCAAACTTTCAGTCATCTTCGGATTTTTTACTGGACTTCTCGGACGTAAATACTGGAATATGCAGCTTTTTAACGATCAACAAATCATTCATCTTGCTCTGCCAATAACGATAGTTGGTACCTTTCAGGTTTACCATGTGCACCGACTTCGCGTCCATCTCTCCTCCTTGGTTTTTCTGTCAACTACCGACCTTTCTGAACTCCAGAACCTGGCTCTGATACCACTTTGTTGGGAACGAAAGTGCGAAAACCATTCCCAAACAAGAGAGTACCTGTGAAAGATCCGAGCAAAAGCACACAAACCAAAAATATCAAACACAAATCGCAGACACATAGATTTTTACGTAGAAAATTCTTGTGGGAGAAAAACTATGGGACGATCGAAGTCCAACCCTGAAAAGCCTCCACTAATGGAATAAGAAATACACCGACTCCTTACAAACTTCTTACCGAACCAAACGGATCACCACAACTTTTTGGAATAGAAAATAGATCACAAACAAACAAAAAAACGGAGATGACGAGAATTTTTTTTACCCGAAATCGATCTCCTCTTTGAAATAGCCTTCAATATCTTCTTCTTTCCTTCCAATGTTGTAAAATCACTCTTGTCTCCTTTTGTAATATTTGTTTTTGAGATATGAGATATGTTTTAGGCCTAGGAGACACCTAATATATATAGCCTCAAACCCATAACTAGTATTCCTATTATATATAGGAATACCCAATCTAAATCTAAATCTATTGACATATTCATATTATATGTAGGAATACCCAATCCAAATATATTGAGGTATTCATATTATATGTAGGAATACTCAATCCAACTCCAGAATATTTTTCACATAGGTTGGGAATCTCATCCACTCCAACAAATCTCCTCATTTACAACTATGTGGAGGGGCCCGTCATCCCGACGATCCGCCTGCAGTACTAAAAATTTTTTCTTAGAAGAATTTTTGTCAACATACCTGCTCCGTTATCATCAGTATGAACATTCTCAAGCGCCACTTGCTTCTTTTCAACCACATCCTGTATCCAATGATACCGGGTATCAATGTGCTTGGACCGGCTATGAAATATATGGTTCTTCACAAGGTGAGTTGTACTCTGGCTATCGTAAAGCAAAGGGTACTACTCTTTCTTTAGCCCTATTTCCTGCAGCAGCTTCTTCATCCACAACAACTTCTTGTAAGCCTCTGTCACCGCAATGTACTCTATCTCTATCGTCGATAAGGCAACACACGTCTACAATCGCGACTGCCACGATACTGCTCCACCAGCAAACATCATCACATAGCCAGAAGTCGATCGCCTCGTGTCTACATCTCCAGCCATATCAGCATCGGTATACCCACTAGCTTCGGCTCGTCGCCACCAAAAGAAACTCTTCAATCGGCAAAGTCCTGAAGGTATCGTAGAACCCACTTGGCCATACTCCAATGTACCCTTCCAGGATTGAAAGTATACCTGATAACTGTGCCGACTACGTGAGCGATGTCTGGCCTCGTACAGACCATAGCATACATGAGACTCCCCACAGCCGAGGCATATGGAACCCGCTTCATATCTTATTTCTTATCCTCGGTAGATGGACACTGCTCCTTAGTGAACTTAAAATGAGTCGCAAGAGGGTTACTCACTTTCTTCGACCCGTCCATCCCGAAACGCTGAAGTACCCAATGAATATACTTCTTTTGGGACAAGTGTAGCATATTAGACTCTCTCTCTCTCTCCCTCTCTTGGATGGTCTTCATCCCAAGAATAGTCTTTGTTGTGCCCAAATCCTTCATAGAGAAGGTCGCGCCTAGTTGGCGCTTCAACTCCACTATCCTAGTGGCATTCCTACCCACCAGTAGCATATAATCAACATAGAGTGGTAAAATGATGAAATCATCATCGACAAAGTACCTCACAAATATACAGTGGTCCGACATCGTCCGTGCATAACCATGCTCTCCCATAAACGGCATAAACTTCTTGTACCACTGCCTTGGAGCCTGCTTTAGACCATACCAGCTCTTCCTTAACCGAAAGACCAAGTGTGACTTGCCCTTCTCACATAATCCCTTTAGTTGCTCCATGTATAAATTTTTCTCAAGATCATTGTGGAGGAATACCGTCTTCACATCCATCTGCTCGACCTCCAAGTCAAAACTGGTTGCCAATGCTAGCACTACCTGAATAGACAACTACTTGACGACTGACGAAAAGATCTCATCATAATCTATGCCCTTCCGCTAACCGTAGCATTTAACTACCAGTCTCGCTTTGTATCGATGGCAAGTAGTATCATCTGTCTGCTTTACTCTGAATATCCATTAATTTTTAAAACCTTCTTGCCTTTTGACAACCGTACCAGCTCATAAATAGAGATTGCATATAAGGAACTCATATCCCCATGTATAGTCTCCATCCACTCCTGTCTGTGTTCGTCTTCCATAGCCTTTGCAAAATATTCGGGCTCTCCCCCGTCAATCAATAGCACATACTCACCCGGTGAGTATCTCGTAGATGGTCGACGCTCTCTATCGCTCCTCCTCAACGGAACCACTGGTGTTGGCTGTATATCAACAGCTTCCTCCCCTTCATGAACTACCTCCTCGGCATGCTCATCCTCCTGAGGGTCACCCTGACCACCATCAGTAGGCCGATGATCAAGGTTGTGAGCAACTCCATGTAATGGCTCTCCCATAACTGGATCCTCCGCGATGTCCTCTAGAAGCTGCTCGAAGCAAAATGACTCTAACTCAGGCAATTTCTTAGCCTTAGAAGGCATCTCGTAATCCTGATTGTTGGTCATGGTCTGATCCTCGATGAATACCACGTCCCTACTTCTGTAGAGCTTTCTTTCCACTGGATCGTAGAGTCTATAGCCAAACTTATCCCGATCGTAGCCGACAAAGACGTACCGCCTCGTCTTCAGCTCGTTTGGATCTTTAGTCCTACGGTACATGCACAAAGGCCTTACAACCAAACACGCCTTACAACCAAATACTCACATGTGATTGTGTGAAAGCTCTTTGTCATACCATACTTTGTCAGGCACATCACTCTGCAAATGAGTACTAAGAGATAAATTAATAACATAAGCATCTGTGTAAAGTGCCACACCTCAATAGCTGCCCGGCAAGTTTGCTTCTGACAGCAAATACCGTACCCTCTCCATCAGCGTCATGTTCATTCGCTTCGCTACACCATTGAGCTGAGGTATCTTCGACGGAGTCTTCTGGTGTTGTATCCCTAGCTCTCTTTAATAAGCATTAAAGGGACCAATGTACTTGCCATCGTTGTCGGACCGAACACATAGTAGATTCTTGTCCGTCTTCCTTTCAATAGAGGCCTGCAACTCTTTGAAAGTTGGCAGCACCTGATCCTTAGTATTTATGGCATAGAACCAAACCTTCCTGGAATAGTTATTAATAAATATTACAAAATAAGAAGTACCACCAATAGATTTTACCTTCATAGGACTGCAGACATTCGAGTGAATCAACTCGAGCAACGCCGGCTTTCTTGAACTTGGACGACTTTGGAAAGACATCATATTTTGCTTTCCCGCCAAACAGTACCTACATCTCTCCAATTTTATAGATTTTAGCCCTGGAATCACCTTCATGTTCACCAAGTAGCTCATCCCCTTCTCGTTGATATGGCTGAGCCACCTGTGCCACAACTCAGTAGATGCATCAGTAGCTGCGTTTACCTCCTGTGCCCCATGTGCGCACCCTTCCATATAATAGAGTCCGGACTTCTTGCTTCCTCTGACAATCACCATCGAACCTCTGGAAAGCTTCTACTGACCGTTCCCGAAGATGTTGAAGAAACCCTCTTCATCCAACCTTCCAATCGGCACCAGGTTAAAACTGATATCAGGGATACGACGGATATCTTTGAGAACAAGAACTGCACCCGTCTTTGTCCTCAAATACACATCTCCAACAACAACAACAACTTTTGACACATCTCCGTTGTCCATTTTCAATACTCCACAGTCGCCTGTTGTGTAAGTAGCAAATAGTGTCCTGTTGTGAGATACGTGCGCTGAATCACCTAAGTCCACAAGCCAAGAGTTGTTATCGCAGGCGAGGTTCAAAACTGCCTCATCACCTACAATGATCACGTCGCCTCCATATGTCGAGGCCGTCACTGTAGTTTTCTCACTTTGCTTTCCCTTGTCGCCCTTTTTCTCTCTATTCCAAGCGAAACAATTTTGCTTGATGTGGCCCTTCTTGCCACAATGGTAACACTCTGAGTCCTCGTACCTACCCTTGGACTTGCCTCTGCTCTTGTCTCTACCACCACCTGGAACCCTGCTCTTGCTCCTTCCGTGGCTCTCTGAAACTAGCACCTCTGAGTGAGATATGGATGAAGTGTCCTGAGAACGTCTCTGCATCGCTTCATTCAGTACCCCGATATTGGCAAACTCCAGACTGACAACACCTTCCATAGTAGAAGCGATCATAGACACTCGTACGGTTTTTTACGAGTCTGGCATTGTACACAACAACCATAGTTCATGTACTTCATTGTCGAATTTGACTCCCATCGAGGATAGCTGATCCACCATGTCCTGGAACTCACTCAAGTGATCCGTAATAGACGCACCATCTTTTTACCGTAGACCCATCATCGTTCGGATCAGGAACAACTTGTTTACCTCGGTCTTCTTTGCATACAAAGATTTCAGTTTATCCTACAGCGTCTTCGCGTGCTCAATATTGGCCACGTGATTGTACACATTTTTGTCAATGAACTGCCTGATATATCCACGCACCTGTATATGCTCGAACTTTCAGTACTCTTCGGATTTGTCACTGGGCTTATCAGACGCAAATACTGGAATATGCAGCTTCTTGACGAACAACAAATCATTCATCTTGCTCCGCCAATAATGATAGTTGGTACCTTTCAGGTTTACCATGCGCACCAACTTCGCGTCCATCTCTTCTCCCTGATTTTTCTGTCAACTCCTGACCTCTCTGAACTCCAGAACTTGCTCTGATACCACTTTGTTGGGAACGAAAGCAAAAAAACCTGTTTCTTGGTTTGGGGAACGGTTTCCATGCTTTCGTGCCCAATATTAGTGTGTTATTTATTGTTCGACCACAATGTGTCTGATATTTATGTGATGCACCTATTTTTTTGTTAATTTAGTAAGAACATCATTGCACCCGGCGGAACCAATAGTTGACTAAGATGGGCTCCAGGACGACCCAAATTTTTTTTGTATATAATAAATGGTTTGGTTATCCATACCCATTAAGAACCTGTTAAGATCTTTCCACTTATAAAACCCTATCTTATTTATTTCTCCTTTTCTTCCTCTCTCTCTCGCGTCAATATTTTGTCATTGGTCAATTTTGAGCCCCCCTTTTTTTGAATTCTCGCAGAAAAAAAAAGGGTGCCGAATTGACAAATTTGAACACAAAAGAGTACATGGTGTCGATGATATGCGATCCTACCCCTCTTGTTCCGGAAGTGGAGGAGGAAGAAAGATATTTTAGCGATTCCGAGGCTTTCTCTTCGGTCGTCCAGGTGCTCGACGGAGTCGCCATGCCATTATTTTGCTTCCATAATTTTGGTATCTTTTTGTAATTTCTTGATGAATTAGATTAATTTTCAATCGAAACGAAGAAGAATATATCAAAGTTTCGTCATTTTCTCTTTTCTTAGGGTTTAATTTGATTTTGTAAGACATATTAGGTGTTATTTTGATTCTTTTTGGAAGTTAAACAAGTATTCAAGTATTTTTTTGTCTTTAATTAGGTTAATTCTCTCGCGAGATCGAGTAAAATCGATCAAAGTCTCCATCTTTTCTTCTATATTTTAGTAAGTTTGGAAACCCTATAATTCGAATGGGGGATGCAATTTATAGAAGAAGTATGTCAATAAAATGTTTAAAAGAGATTTAAAGTTTCCAACTTTTAGAATTTTGAAGTAAGCCATATTGGTTTACTAGTTCTTCCTTCTTTTGTTCGAACTTAGTGCATTCTGAAGTAGTCTTATTCAGGATACAATTTACTAACGTCAGTATCCAGGATTTGAGTTGTGTTTGATATCCTTGTTCAGTAGACAAAGAACAAATTATTATATTTTAAGTTCAATTCGAAGTAAACTAAAATTCTGACCCCGTCCTTGATTACACCTTCATCCTTGTCCCATTTTCTTAGGGCTTCTTCATTTTGTAATGTCAGGTGAAAGTAGGAAGAAAAAAGTGGAAAAAAAACATGAGAAAAGAAAAATGGAAGAAAATGAAATTTGTTTTATTGTTTGGTATAAAAAAGAAAAATGGAGGAAAGGAAAGTGGGGAGTTTATTTTTTCCTCCTAAGTCAAGAAATTCAATCCCTCACAGAATGGAAAGAAAAGTGAAAGGAAAAAGGCTTATCCTAAATTAAAATTATACCACATAAAAATTATATTATTTAAAAATTATTCAATGAGGTCAAATGATAAATAAGTATTTTTTGGTTGATGATATAATTGGTAAGACCTATATATTTTGTTTTTCTTCCTTCCACTTTTCTTTCATACGAAACAAATGAAATTGTATACTTCCATCCATTTTTTCATATCTCCTATCAAACACAGAAATAAAATTGTCATTAATTTTCATATGGACGGAGAGTATACCTCTATAATAATAATAATAATAATAATAATAAATCAGTGATACGTTCATGCCTAACCAAACCATGCAATCAGCCCTTTTCTTTATATGGATCATTTTTAATTTTTGAGTCAGGCTGACCATTGTTAATTAGAGTATGTAAAGGCATCCCACTCTTCGGTTAAAAAATAAAAGAAAAAAAAGGACTAAGAGATTCATTCATATTAACTTGATATCAAAAGTTGGTCAAGTCATTAATAGAATGTATTATTAGGTTAATAATTGGAAAGTATTATTAGCTGGATTCACAATTTATGCCACAATACATTGAATAATTTTGCATTTGATTCATTGAATTTTAACCGAGCCTATGACAACTTCATTTTGATTCAATGAATCTTATCATTCTTATCTAGAAGCTATTTCACATTTCCTACTCAGGAAACAATCTAAAAAAAACCAGTAACGTATTATAAATATTATTGTTTCTAGAAATTAAATTCAAGCAACCAAAAAAAATACATATTACCTTAACCACTTGAATTAGTAGTATTTAGTTATAAATAAACAATATTATATAGTTAAAAAAGTAGTTATGTAAAAAAAAATTAGTGGAGTATTTACAAATGGTTTAGACGGTTCAATTTTGAATCGTTTTTAAACCTCATTATAAGAGTATTGATATAACTATTTGAAGCTTTTCCGAACTAAAAACTAACTTATTCTTATTTGTCTGCTAGAAATTTCAAAATTGTGAAATTTGATGTTTATATGTGTTGGTGTTTTTGACTTTGGACTAGTAAAGATAGTCCCACATTGGCTACACCACCAAGTGGGTATCTCAATATAATATTTTGTATGAGTTGAGGTATGCACATGGGGTGTGGTGGGGCACATGGGTGCCATGTGGGGGTATTTTCCTAGGAGAAAAAAATGATTAACTCCTCATGAAAATATTTATGCTTTTTGTCATGCTCTTGGATATTATTCCATAGGAGCTAAGCCCGCGACTCGGACTCAAGGGCGCAAACTGGCGCTTTATTGGCGCACTATTACGCGTGTTGCATGAGCGGGTGCTGAACGGACACTGTACGGATGCTGAACGAGCGTTGAGCGGACTATGCATTGTGTTGCGATTGTGGGATATCAATTTTGTATATTGCTTTTTTGTCCCACATTGAAAAGAAGAGGAGGATGGGCTTTCATCATTCCTTATATAAAGAGCCCCCTAGCCGCCTTTTGAGACACCCCAAAAGTTGAGAAAGAGGAGTCCAAAGGAGTCCGTTTGAGTCACACAAAGATGTGACTATGAGCGTTCCAGAAGTTCTCTTGTGAACTTGCTGGCTCCAGGGAGCAAATCGTCTATATAGGACGAATCTTGCTTTGAGCAACGGTGGTCTTCACCGTCCCAGCAAGAATAAATTTTTTATTTTGTCTTCTTCTACTTTTTTTTTTTTTGGTTCATTCTATCTGATTGCAATTGCATTTTGCAAGGAAGAATGAAGATAGTTTTTATTTTATTGTAACTCTGTTTTGTGCTTCTGCAACTGCGATTGCAAGGAAGGACGAAAAGTTTGGTTAATTCTGATTCTTTGTAATCTTGAGAGCAAATTGTAATCAGAATCCTTTTATAGTTCTTCGTGGAAATCGAGAATAGTCAGAGGAAATTTTTTTGTGTGAATCTCTGATCTCGACCACGCGTTCTTCCATCTTTGATTAAACCTCGGGACTAACAATATGATGACATGATAATTATAAAAAAAAGAAAAAAAAACCGAGGGCTAAAACGTGAACCAATTTGGAATCTGTTAGGAATTATAATACTTTTCGAATTTCCTGATATTTTACCAATGGACTGGCTGATATTTGGCATGAGGACCCAACCTATAATTCTAGTGTATGGTAATCAATTCACAAAAGTTCTATCTGAATTCAGTTACAAATAAAAATTCATCAACAAAAAGAGAAACAAAAACCATCATCTTCTTCCTAATTATCCTAAATCTAGTCCTAACTCTAGCCAATGACCTCTAGCCTAGTGGTAGGAGAGGGAGGCATCCTTCCATGAGGTTGCTAGATCAAGCAACATGGTGGCACATACGAGTCGGGGCTGCAGTCACTTGAACTGTGTTTGTAAGCCTTCAGACCAAAATAAATTTACCTTTTTCAAATATATATATATATATATATATATGAGTAAACGTGATATGAGCCATAAGACTCATATTCCTACATGAGCCATTGGCCCACATGTGCATGGCTCATGTAGGAATATGAGCCTTATGGTTCATATATTGTTTACTCATATATAATATATATGGGTAAACGAGATATGAGCCATAAGGCTCATATTCCTACATGAACCATTCACATGTGAACCAATAGGAATATACTGTACTAGTGCACATGGGTGCACATGGAATGTATGAGTCCATTCCTATTGGTCCACATGTGCATAGTTTATGTAGAAATATGAGCATTATATATATATGGGTCCACATGTACAAGAAAACTATCAAATAGTACTTCTGTGAGTGAGAATGAGGGGATCTTTATAATAGGAATGTGAGAAGTCTCCCAATGCACGAATCATTCTTTTTCATTTGATTTCTCTAGATAGGGTTTATGATTCTTTGCCATTTAATTTAATAAAATATAACTACAAGCTAATATGTTTAATTATGATAATTAAATTTTTATTTATTTATTTATGGGAATATGAAAAGTCTCTTGAACGAATTTTTTTACTTATATGTCAATTGAAATACTCAATAATTATTGAAAAAATTTACATTGTAATATCTCCAAGCAATAATTCAAACAAATTTGGAAGGTAAGGTTACCGGTGGTTACCATATCTCCAACTAATATTTACTTTCAATAACTATCCAAATAAAGAAAAAAATAATTCCACTTTCAACGACCATCCAAACAATGGCTCTCTTTATTCCTCCACTTTTATATTTTTTAATTCCATCAACCAAACAATTTTTAAAAAATTATTTTTTTGTGTACGCATCACGTACGCAAATTCTAATTTTTATTTTCAGACTTTGGTACAACCAAACAACCCCGTACTTCAGCCATTTAGCCTTAAGTAAAAGACACTTCTTTGCCACCAGCTACAAATTTATTCAGAACAATCTAATTCTTTCTTCCCAAATCCAAATCATAACCCTAATCCTAGTCGTCGAAGGAGGAGGCGGTGACGGCGGGAGGAGGAAGAGGAGGGAGGAGAGAATGGAGGAGGAGGAGGAGGAGGAGGAGGAGCTGCTGCTGATGCCGATGCTGTTGCTGATGATGCCGCTGCTGCTGATATCACCACTCCGTCGTCGCCGCCGCCCACTCCCGCACTCTGCCGTAGCCGTCCGCCACCTCGCCGCTGCCGCTTCTTCTTTCTTCTTCTTCTTCTTCTTCTTCTTCTAAGACTGTCACTATGTTGACAGTCCTAATAATTAAGATTGTCAAAAATGTTGACAGTTCTTCCAATTGAAAGGACGGTCAATATTGTGACAGTCCTAGAAAAAAAAATGGACAACCTGAAGCAATTTTTTCGATGGCAAACATGTAAATAACTAAAAAAAAAATTTAGACTAACCTAAATAAGTTTTGTAGTGCCTTTAGAAATAGCTTTACTTAAATGGTTCTACAACTAGTATGCATAGTCTGAAAGGAAATCTTAATCTCACCGAAGTTCCATCTCACCGGAGTCCCACATATTTAACAGAAATATTTTTATTATAAGGGGCATATAGCATGTATGTTGTGTTGAATTGTATCTCGTTTTCGGTTGAGTACTCAAAGGTGGTGACAATGAAGTTAAAAATTTAGTCCCACGTTGGGTAGGAAGTTGATCATGAGGTGTAGATAATTGAGATTGGTTCAGACTTTAGATGAACATTTTCTTTTAAGACATATGGATCCAGTCCATTATCCCACCTCATGGAACAATTTCGATTTGGGTCACACCGTGTTTCCAGAAGGAGTTGAAAGTCTTCTTCTCCAAGACAAAGGGTTCAATATTTTTTTTATTCAATCTTGTATCTTGTTATATGTTATATAGATTATAATTTGTCGAAGTGACATAGTCACTGAAAATACTATATTTGATATGTCTTTGTACTTTTATTAGACGTTGGTTCGTTACCTCCACGTTCGTGTCTGTGACCAACTCGATATCGGATAACACCGTGATCCCAACATATTGCCCTGTATTCTGAAGACCAAACAATGCAAAAGGCTGAATGTTACTCAAGTAAAATATTTTTTAAGCATAATGAAAAGGCTTTTGTGAAAAAAAAAGAATGAAAAGTAATCAAAAGGAAAACATATAACACTGTAGATTTGCCAGAAGAATTATACAACCAACAATGTATCATCACTGCGGAACTGGATATAAAATTCATGACTTAGAAAGAATTTTGGGGTTGGATTCAAAAATACATCATTTGGTTGGATAGAAAAGAAAAGCTAGTTTTTGCTTTGGAATGCGTGCAACGGTTCATGTCTCCATTTTGGAACCATCGACTTTCAACCATCCACATCCTCTCCCCCGATGCGGATGCGGGTGGATTTGGACGGATTAAGCAAATGAAACTAAGTAATTATACTAATTAAATATTTTTATAATTTTTTTCTTCTGAAGAAGCAGTCGTGCGGAGCCCAACCTCCGCCGTCGAGGCGCCCGCGCCAAGCGCCGTTGATGAGTCGGTCGTCGTCGTGAGAGGCCTTCGTCGTGGGAGAGAGGAGGCAGTTGTGGACGGCCTAGGAGGAGGGTGGGGGTGGGAGGGGGGTCATGACAGAGGATGGGGTTTAATTTGAGAACGACTTAAGGGGGCGATGGAGATAGGAGAGGGATTTTTTTTTTTTTTTCTGAAGAAGCAGCCGTTTGTTTCCATACTTGATCATTAAATACCATTAATTCATTAATTTCATTAATTCTTATAAAATCTGTCATTAATTTAAGAAATTACAACAATAACACTTATAAGACATTTCTTAAAATTATTTATTTTAATATTACTACTCATCTTAATTTATCATCGTAATTATTTAATTTATCAGTATTTGATTTATTAAATTGTTACGTTAATTAAATATAATTTACTATTATTAAAATATATTCTTCTACTTCTCAACTCCCACTTTTTTAACATGTTTTTCGACTGATGGACATTGGCATGACCATCTCAGTACAAGCCTGTCAAATGGGAGAATGAAGGATGCAATATCATATAGGAATGTACTACATCTCTTATTGATGAGAAATATTAAGATATCATAAAGCAGAGAACAGACTGAACGATGGTTCAGGATTCCAAAAAATAAAAAGACATCAACATAAAGTATGTATCATGAATCTCTTTTAACATAAAATAATTATGATGTAGATAAATATTATTGATCGTGCATATATATTTAAATAAAAGATATTTAGATTTTGGGTCTCAGATAAGTTTCTAAATTTATGTTTTGATCTCCATAATATACATAATTAGCATTTGATTTCGCCGAACTGCCGATGCCAAAGTTTTTTTTTTTTTCCCTTTCTGTGTACGTTTCAAGTGAAAAGACTAGAGCTTGAAGGCGCCTGAAAGTAGTACAGCCCGGATGCATGTTTATTCTAGATCACGTTTGACTCGACTAATGCTTTTCGGAAGGCTTTTGATAAGGGCACTGCACATATTACTTGGGGCTAGCCCAGGATTGGGGCTAGCCCAGGATTGAGCAAAGTTTACTCACACTAGTCCATTATTTTACTTGAGGCTAGCCCACTTTCCCAAACCCTTCTCCCAAACCCTCCCCGTCCCACCGGAGCCCTCCCCCCTCCCGCCGGCGGAGCTCTCCAACTCTCCGAGACTTCGTCCTCCTTGTCGATGGCTCCCAAAGTCGACAATGTCGAGAATCGAACACGATTTTAGGGCATAAAATGTCGAGAATCGTCGACAACGTCGAGCAGTATCGGACGGGACTGTAGATTTTCCTACAGTCCTATATAGATTTAGGACTGTAGGAAAATCGACAGTCCTATGTATATTAAGGACTGTCGAATTTTCTACAGTCCTAAATTTATATAGGACTGTAGGCATTTCAACAGTCCTAAAAATTTAAGGACTGTCCTAAAAATGTATGTTAAATTTTTAGGACTGTCAAAATTTTGACAGTCCTACCAATTGAAAGTACTATCAAAATTTTGACAGTCCTAAAAATTCAACATATATTTTTAGGACTGTCAAACTTTTGACAGTCCTACCAATTGTAAGGACTGTCAAAATTTTGACAGTCCTAAAAATATATGTTAAATTTTAGGACTGTCAAAATTTTGACAGTCCTACAAATTGGTAGGACTGTCAAAATTTTGACAGTCCTAAAATTTTTTTTTTTCTGTTAATTTATTTTTGTTAATTGTTGGGGGGGCCAATTTCAAAATATCCTTGAAATTTCTATCCTTAAAATTTGTTAAAGTATTCTGTTATTTAAAATAGTAAATTTATTAATGGTACATTAAAAATTTTGTAAAAAAAAAAAAAAATTACAAAAAGTAAAATTTGGAGGTCGAAACATCATTTTTTTGCGATTCTAAAAATTTGGGAAGTCCGTCAAACGGTGAAACGGTTTATCCCGGAGTACTTTTCCATACGGTCATTTTGGCTCAAACTGGAGCTTGTTTCGATCTCCCAGTCAAAAGTTATGATACTTTAAAGTTTTATATTTTATATTTTTGCCTGTAATACGTACGTCTTACTTCGGATGAAAATTCTCTCTACACGAATTGTGTTACTCTCGTCGAAAACATACAAATAGACCTATTGTGTGACGAAAAACGATTTGAAAACAAATAGTTATGGCCGTTTGAAGTCTGATCGACGGCAGACGTAATACTCGTACGGTAGATTTTTTTTTTTTTTTTTATTTTGTTCAATGATAACATATTTTATTTTGGATGTTAAACTAAATAAAAAAAAATCAAATCCAAAACTAACTAAATAGAAATAAACTTAAAAAAAATCCTGACAATTAAAATGAGGACTGTCAAAATTTTGACAGTCCTCATTGTTTGTGGGACTGTCAAAATCCTGACAGTCCTAGTTTTATATAAAATTTTCAGTGGGTTAAAATTAGGACTGTCAAAATTTTGACAGTCCACATAGCTTGTGGGACTGTCAAAATTATGACAGTCCTAACAATTTGTAGGACTGTCAAAATTTTGACAGTCCTTCCAAGTGGTAGGACTGTCATAATTTTGACAGTCCCACAAGCTATGTGGACTGTCAAAATTTTGACAGTCCTTCCAAGTGGTAGGACTGCCAAAATTTTGACAGTCCTGATTATAACAGTGGGCTAGCCCCGAGTAACTTTCATGATGGCAAACTTGTAATTTTTTCTTATTTTTCAATGGGCTAGCCCCGAGTAAAATGTGCAGTGCCCTTATAATTACCCTTTTCGGAAATTTCACACATCAAATACTGGAAAAAGTAATATAGATTCTCATGCACACTAAATAGAACTTAGTACAGATGCACACGTATTTTAACTTTCTTTTAATTAATTTTTTTATACTTGAAAATAACAATAGCACCCTATGAGTAAAGCTATATATATTTTTAATTTTTTTTTAAAAAATTAGAAATTTTTTGTGCAACAACGTAATATAATCATTTTCATCCTTTTGATTCTCCATTAACACATGTTGTATTCTACTATTTTAAAATGGTCCCAACTACACATGTTTTGAAAAATTCCTTAAAGCTGGACCTTAGTACTAAAAGTAGTATTATTAGGCATGAATGAATTCATTAACATTTCCTCCTGAGGATTAGCCAACGTCTAATTGATTTAATATAGTAGAAAACATCTATTTAAAAACACTATATTTGGCATGAATGAGTTCTTTAGTATTAATATATACAGACTATATATTTTAGCACATATGTTGAAAAGATTAAAAGGCACGCGAGAAGAAGAAGAAAATTGACCGGATCCAATTGATTCAGAAACTGATCGGATCCACGCATTGATATGAATGGGTATTTGTGGAATAAAAAATTTCATGGTGAAACTATATTTTGGCATTATATAGTACTAGTATATATGTACGTACTTTGTACGTATCTTGGAGTGAATGATTTTGATGAATTGGTTTAACTCTGCTGTTTTTAATCATATAGGTTAAGAGTTCAATCTTTCGAATTCCTTAGTAATAACTTAGAATAGCAAGTAGCATAAACTCTTATAGAATCAACCAGCTGAGATTACTTTGATACATAGAATCAACCATGTTCAGACTTTCTAAAACATAAAAACAAAAAGAAGGTAATGGTATAAAATTTTCAACCTAATTCTTTAATCCTGTATAAGCCTTCTATGTAGATTGTAAAACATCATCATAGAAATATTTTCTTATTTCCTAGGAATGGGGTATGTTATTTATAATATGAATTCCTCAGCATTTATTCTGGGTATGAGCATTAGTTATTTTGTTCTCATTCTATTACATGTGGATTTCATTTTTGTTTTATACCAACTGAAATCCATATATAATAGGATGTAACAGAATATAGGACATAAATAATAGAACAACAGATTTGATATGAGAGAAACATGTCCAAAGTTTGACTCTCTTTTCTAAACAGTGAGTGGACTGCATGGAAGTGTGACTTTTCCATGATATTAATGGCATATTTGATAACTGAAGAGTGGGAGCCAACTGAACATTCTGAGTATCCCCTACACACAAAGCAAATAAAGTGAGAATTAGAGCAGAAAGTGAGAGATTTTCGGAAATCAGACATCAGAGCGAGAACCTATAATACTATATTTAGACTCCAAAATTTACTGTTACCAAATTCAAATTCAAATTCAGACCGGACCCAACACAAGATTTTACCATTCCATACTCTGACTAAGGTGCGCAGACCTTGGAGTCATGCGCTTAACTTGCCTCTTCGCTAAAGCCAAACCATGTCAAACAAGATCCAGGAGTCCATGGAAGAGAGCATCTACATGTTTGGGTTCTTTCAGAAATATTTGCTAATCAATTTGCAGAGGTCTGTCAAAATAGACTGATCTGGCCATATCCCTTCTTCTTCTTCTTCTTCTTCTTCTTCTTCTTCTTTTCAGAAAACCTGGAAATATCACTGATGATCATATTTTCTTAATCTATAGAAGGTAGAAAATTGCACTATAAGATACAAGATTATATACTGACCGATATCGACATTGAGGATCTCTTTTTCGGTCAATACGACAAAAAAAATTGAAAAAAAAACCAATCAACATAATAAGTTTGTAAAAATATAATAAGCTTGTAAAAACATGTAAAAGCGCAAAGGTGACTACTATTCATTCAATTTCAAAACTACAAAGAAACAACACATCTATACTTAAAATTATGTCTAAATATATAAAATATATTTTCTAAAATGTTAATATTTTATAATAACTATTTACTTTTCGATACCAAAAAACTGCCGCTTCTACTAATACCACCGATTTCGATACTCATAGGAATGGTTCGATACCGATTCCGATACTACGAACCTTGCTTTTAAGGGGCAAGTTAACCAAAATTTAACTAGATAGAAACTCTTGGACATATTCGAATAGAAGAAAAAACTCTGAAAAAAAACATATATGTTGAAAAAAAAAACCAAAATAATACCTTTGCACTTAAACTTGATTGATGACATTTTAGGCCTCTCATGTCAATTTCCCCATTTAGCCTCCCTGTTTAACCATGTGATAAAAAATAAAAAATAAACAGAGGTGGCCGAGTTACATTAAATGGAAATTGCAAGTGGAAACAAGTTACTTTGGAATTTCAAAAGTATGTTATGCCATACTTACCAGTTACCATGCAAAGAACAAGAAGCCATTTTGCTCATTTTACACCTATAACTAAGCTGTCCAACAACTAAGATGGAATGTGGTCATCATACAAAACCTGATGCCAAATTCCTCATTTTACACCTTCATATATGAGTTCAATTAGCATTCTTAAGTCTAACAACAACTCAAAAATGGTGGTGCTTTTTGAGAACAAACAATTAGTGATATAATAAAACAGACAACAACCAGGTGTGTGCTCACTCGAAGTTGGGATTGTTAGTTTAGGAGTTTTCGCATAAACAGTTGAGCAAGCACTTGAATTTAAGAATATTGCCTAAATCAATCTAGTGGTAACTTGTTAGTCAAGCCCATGTCATAATCAAGACCAAATTATTGGAACAACTTAATAGTTGGAATATTATAGGTTAGTTACATAGCTTATACAGGTATTCCAGTTCTCATGAAAGTAGCTTCACTAATTAATAAACTAAACACATTTTTCTCAAATATAGGACACTAGCTAATTTAACCCTTGTGGGATGATCTCTCTAACAATTGATTTTTTAGGAAATTTTACATTTCTCAGACAATCTCTTAGACAGTAGGGAAGTTGAGTTGAGAGCAGTACAAAGCGCTCGTTGGAGAAGTCCAGCAATGCGTTTGCGAGGAGACGTTTCTCAGCACCTACTATTGATCAAGTAAAAGTAAATAAAGAGCAAATAAAAGTAAGTTAGAATAAACTTGTAGGGAAAGAGCTTTGAATATTTGAAAAAGCTTTTAAAATGAATCGAAGTCTTCGTTAAAACCCTGAGTCATTTGCTCTGTACAAGAAAAGTCCTGGCATTCCCGAGTTGGCCTTAATGATCATTAGTAGTATTGCCATAACCTACCTCTTAATTTGGGTTCTTTTACTTCTCCGTCCTTAATACTTTGTATCGAAGAAATCATAAATAGAAAAGTTTTGCAGGAAATATAGCTAAGTTCTTCAAGATATGGAACGCCAACAAATAATGATTATTAGCTAATAATAATCTTTCTGATATGGCAAAAGAAATCTAGGAGCGGAAGACATTTCTGATATGGCAGAGTCTCTTTTCCTAAGAGAGAATTATAAATTGCAAAATGTAGTGATTCCCTAACATCTACAGGTAGGACTCTATAGCGGAGAACATGTCTGAACTGATGATGTCCTTTATAGAAACATAGCATGATGTCCTCTTTAGAAACAAAGAAGCTTCAATGACACAACATCAGAAATAAGAGTTGAAGATCAATATTTTCCTTTTATCTGCCTGCGATTTTTTAAAAGTTTGATAACTACAATTTATTGAAGAGTGTTTTAAAAAAAACTAGTTCAATTTTGAGACAATTCTTGAAAGTAGACATGAGATTGCTTTACAAAGTTTTCCATGCTACCGACAACGATCCCAAATTAGAAACTAATTTAGTTCCCATTTGAAATGAGAAACACGAAATGGTGTCTCACGAGCATTTGTCGTTTTCAACTATATTTGTATGATGACGAACGACAATAGTTGGAAGCGTATCTTCTTTTTCGTTTTGGCCAAGATGCCAACTTTAATGGAGAATGCTGCATTTCAAGCGGGTACCAAACTATCCCTTGGTCTTAACTAGTCAGCGCAAAGCTCCAAGAACATTGTGAGGGCTGTGCATCTTGTAAATCTCAGACTGGGTATGGTATCAGCTGCTCTTACTCAACATGGACTACTACTATTGTTTCTAACTTGGATATTTTGTTAATTTCAACCTATATTAAGTATTCCTACTATAAAGATGGAGATTTATGAGGAAGACCAGGTCAGTTTCTAGGCTTTTTAACTTGTGTTTCAGACAAGAGGCAAGAGCTGTTCTGATTCAATTTCGCCATTTTCCAGTTTTTTTTTTTTTTTTTGGTTTGTACGCACCCGTTAGACTAAGTACTATCAACTACTTGTGTTTCAGAATGTTACTTTACTTAATATCCAGCCCTTAATTGTTTTCTTGGCGGTAGAGCGGAGGGAGTCTCATGAGTAGGTTGGTCATGGTGGGTTAAGCATCAGAAAATTGGGAAATATAAACAAAGCCTTAATATCCAAATGGTGATAGAAAATTAGATATTACACAATCATATCAAGGATTAACGGCTATATGTAAAACTGTAAATACGTAAATAAATACAAAATAAGTACAAGGAAAAAGCCATAAACTTGTGAGGAAATTGTAATCTATACATAAACAGATTCAAAGTAGATATACATGTACAACAAGAGAACAAACACAGGTTACAAGCCTCACTCTAGTGAAATACCATTGACAAGCACCAGAAAAACTGAAGATACCAAAGCATTCTGGTGTCTGTCATTGCCTTCCATTTACACATAAAGTTTGATCTTCTGAAGCTTTCATTCCAATGTGTTGCGCTTCTATATAATCTCGCTCAAGCAATTTCTTTCTCAGTGAATTATTTTTAATATGTTGTGGTATTTTTTGACGAGCACTTAGTGATTTTGTGATAATTTACTGCAGGAAGCCCTATGCCCAATTTTATTGTATCGGCCTATAAGTATCCGATACAGAACGATACGGACTAATATAGACCTAAATTGAACGATTTTTGACAAAATTCAAAAATCGAATCTTATGATTTCAGACAAAGAAAAGCAGATTTTCGACAAAGCCAAAGAATTCTTCAAATCCAGTAAAAAAAAAAAGTCAAATCCAACAAAAAGAGGAATAAATAATTGGAATTGCAACAATGAAAGATTTACAACAGAAACCATTTAATGTTGCTTCTACAAGATGCAGGCAGAGTGCCTTCTCAGCTTCCTCTCACCTTCAAGTTCATTTTTCATGGACCGGACTGCTGCTTGTTCCTTATTTTGTTCCTTTTTCTTTCTATTTAGTCTGTCTTCTGATACTCGCTTATAAACCTCTTGTTTTTGCACTAGTCCCTGAATGCGTAATTGCGCATGATTTATATCACATTTAGGGTCCGTTTGATTCACTGCAATATAATCGTAATCGTAATGGAATCGAATCGAATGAAAAAAAAAAAAAAAAAAATTTATTCGATTTCGTTACAATTACATTGCAGTGAACCAAACAGGCCCTTAATGCTTTAACCAAAAAAATATATTGGACGATTACGAAGGGAAGAAAATACGAGCAAGTGTACCTCCATAGAGCTACAATAACTCGTCGCAGATATACGGGATATACACAATAGGTGTCCAGTACTGTTACACAACAGGTGTTCAATAACTTCTCTGTAATATTAGGATGTCGAGCAAATGAAGCCATAACACACTTCCTAAAACTACCTGTATATTTCGACTGCCATAAACGAAATAAAATGATTACTATGAAAGGAGCCATGAAGTTCATTTATGCATAATAAAGGAGGCGATTGTTAAACCCAAAAAATCAGACAACACTACAGAGAAAATTGATAGCCGCAAAGACAATAATTTACGTGGTTCGGTTAAGATGTCTACGTCCACGGATGAGGGTGATTCAATTCCATTATGAAGAAAAAAATGAATTACAATAGCTTTTACAACACTTCTCTCCTTGATATCAAGACTCGACAACCGATAAAAAAACTCTTTCAAACTCTTGTGTTGAACGTATTCAACATCTTTCATTGAGCACAATTGATTTATTTAAAAAAGAACCTTATGTCCCTTTATATAGCATGTCATGTGTCCATATAGAAAATTTTAATTTTATGTAGGATTGAGATACGTTTCCATTTTTAGAACTCATTGACTGAATATGACTAGAACTTTGTTCCCATTCTATTTGTGCTCCAAGTGAAGAAGAAGAAGAAGAAGAAGAAGAAGAAGAAGTCATGGTCCCATTTTTGTCCGCCATTTTCCTTCAGACTGCATGTTGTAGAATGTGGAATCAATTGGATGCTCTTAGCAATTAGAACACATTCTTGTAACTTCTCAGGAACTTCCAACTCAAAATCAAACATGGAAAATATAACATAATGAGTGTATTGAAGATGGTTAAAATGGAATTAAATCCTGTTAAAACAGTTACTCAGTTACTCATATTCTGGAAAAATAACATGTAATTTGTACATATAAAAGTGATGACAAGAATGAACAGAGCGAGGCAAGTCCCAGTAAACAAAATAACAGAATATAGTTATACAATAAATATATATATATATATATATATATATATATATATATATAAAATGAACCTTCGATTTAACATCTCAGCCTTCTCCACAGGATGTAGGTTGTATATATATAACCAGCCTCTCCCAATCGAATATTTAATAGGATTTTAACAAGAGAAGTAAATGGCTGATTTTTAGGGTCTCAACCCAAATACGAAGAGTAAAAATCGGATCTGCTTTCGATGCCCATGCGTACCTACACGCTTAATGTGCGCCGAGCAGTCTAAGAGAGAAAATCAGACATACCTACACGCGTAACACACGCCGAGCCGTCTAAGAGAGAAAATCGGATCTGTATTCGACGCCCACATATGTGGGCATGCGTACCCACACGTGCACACCGTCGCCAACTGCCGTACAGGACTAGCCCACAACAACTCAATAGTGAGCAAAGGTGATAATGTATTATATGGACGAGGGTGGTTTCCATTTTCCAATGTGGGACTAAAGAGAGAGTGAACTATGGTTTCAAACAAAGTTTCCAACATTATAGGGAAACAAAAAAACATAATACCGGTAGTAGGAAAATGAAGAAATGCCCGGAACCGTATGAATGCATTATAATCATAGTTTTCTTCCTTTTTAACTTTTTTTAAAGAGATTCTTTCCATATCATGTGGTTAATCAAGAATAGCATCCTATATGGATTTCAACTGATACAAAATTAAACTTTTCTTTTAAACCTCAATTATTATCCATCTTCAAAGAACAATTTTGAATGGATTCATGATCCAACACAAATAAAATGATCAATTTCACGCTATAACTAACAACTGAAACTGATGAAGATAAACTTGTTCACAATTTTTTAGGACATCTTTTGATCCATTAGCTCCCAAGGCTTTGATTTGTTTATTAACACAAGTATTCTTCTCTCGAGTTGTCTGCATAGTTTAAAGTATCGGCCAATACCAATCCGATACGGTCGATACCGATACAATTTGGCATGTCCCGATCCGATACCGACTGATACCCGATACTGACCGATACCGACATTAGAGGTCTCTTTTCCAATCAATTCGGCAAAAAAAATTGAATTAAAAAGACCAATTAGAAAGGATGTAAAAGCATAGTAAGGTTGTAAAAACATATATAAGAGAAAAACTTATCTATCACATATAAATCAATCGACAATGATGACTACTATTTCATTCAATATCAAAAATACTAAGAAACAATACTGAAAATACTTTAAATTATGCATAAATGTATAAAATATATTCTGTAAAATGTTAATAATTTACTAATAGTTGTTTGCTTTCCGATACCAAAAAATCCGATACTCCGATCCGAAACCGCCGATACTACCGATACCGCCGATCCCGATACTCATAGGAATAGTCCGATACCGATACTTTGAACCTTTGTCTGTGGTCATCCTAGTAGGAATGTAAAGACAAAACTCACTATAGAAAGAAAATAATTAACTGAAACAGGGCACATAAACTAAATCTACTAACAACTTGCCAAAGTAACAACAATATGAGGGAAAAAAGAGAGCAGAATCCTCACAAAGAAAGAAATGAACATCATATTCTTACCAGTTGACTTGAAGTGGACAAAGGGAACTTTGTGTTCATTTTGGAGTGTGGCAGGAGCTTATGGGCCAGCTTCCCAAGCAGAGCAGAGCTGATTCTGCTGCATTTTTGTTTTTGTTTTTGTCATTTTTGAGATGTCCAACGTAACATTCGGAACTTTATACACACTGCGTTATATGTTTTTTGGGTCCACTGTCTTCAAGTCCCATCAAATAAATTAAAACAATAATACATTAATTTAGTTCGATCCGTCAATTTTCTGCCATTCATCAAGAATTTTATACCTCTATCCTGTAATCACAAGCGTCATTCGAATTTCGGTTCTGCTGCTTGTTGTTGCTCTCCAGTTTCCACGAGGGAACTGGAGTGTGGAGACCACCACCCAACACCACCACTTCTCCCTACTTTCCAACTCAACTGTAGATCCCCACCATCCCCAATATCACTTGCTATTCCTACTATTCTCTCTATATTAGCAACTCCTCTCCATTTGCAGATTTTGCTGTGTTGGTGCTTGCTACTATGCCATTTGAGTAGTGTGATGTGCTGGAGGCACGAGAGTGGGGAGCACGGGTGGGGGGATGCTGGCTACTGCCATATTTGAAAGGGAATTTCAGCCTAGGGTTCTTTGAGTGTCTGCCAAGCCCAGGGGGTGCGTGTACAAAATGTCAAAAGAGAGGTTGGTTTTGGTCTGGGCCGTTTGCATATCAATCATTTTGGTGAGGGAATCTTTCTGATGGGATGGATATAATTAGTGCTGCAATCAAGTATATTCATAGTAGATCATGGTGGGTCGTGTTTCTCTTGGGGCCAGTGATGAATTTTACTGAAAACATAATCATAAAGACGTTCGTAGATAACGTTTTCTAAAATTAAATATATAAAAATATAATACAGAATTAAAAATTGAACATATCGACCACTTCAAACAAGTCAAAAAAAAAAAAAAAAAAAGTTTGGATGAACTACTTGAAAAAGAATGGCCAATGAACCATAGCTTTTTGAAATAAGAACTAACAAATCACAATCATATCAGACATCTTTATATTTGTTAAGAACTTGTCAAAGCTCTTATATGATGGATATTACTGCATGTCGAGAATGGATCAGATATTTTTATTGATTTTTTTTTTTATTCCACTGAATGCCCTGCCCCAGTGCAACCCATGGCCTGCCCCAGTGCAACCCACAAAGATCCGTTACTGTTTGGGCTGTTTGGATCAAGATTTGTTAGAAAAACTGAAAAATCTTTAAATTGATATTTTGCGTACACATCGTACGTTTTTTTTTTCTTTTTTCTTTGGGAGTTTTGAAGAAGTTGCATTCAAGGCTCATCACTCACATGATGAGTCGGTCCCATTGAATAATTTCTCGTGGTAGTGGAAAAGTGATATAATTATTCTCTTTTGATAGTATGAGGGGTTCTTTTTTGATAGTATGATTTTTTCACTTCAATGCAGGAGAAACAACGTATGATTTTTCACGTCAGCGAAGTCCAAATCACTCTACAAAAAATAAGAATATCAAAATGAGGAGGTGGAGTGTAGATAAAATTTACTATTTATCTCATTAAAAAAACTTTTTTCATTCTAAAGACGTGAAGTGACATCCTTTTGGCCCAAATAATAGAAACTGTCAAGTTTTGATGTCTCCATCGGAGTAATAAATTTGGGATTTGAGACATCAAAATGACAGTCTCCTCTAGAACAAAAAATGGATCCAGAAGATTAGAAAACTCCATTTGATGTCTCTGTTCGAGTGATAAGTTTGGGATTTGAGACATCAAATGACAATTGTGCCATTTGATGTCCCATTTGATGTCTCTATTGGAGCTGCTCTTAAGTCCAGTATTTGTATCTCTCGTCTTGTTGTATGTCTTTGGATTTCTCCTCAACGGATGCATCTATACTCCAAAATCAACACATTATCCGTGTTGCACACACTCCGAAATACAATGTCAGAATTAATGTAGTGTTAGTGTCGCCAAACGTGCATCGTGTGTTATTCATGTATGTGCAACATAATTCATAACTCGATTTAATACATAATTAACTAACTATTTATCAGCAACTTTAATTAGTAAATATAAACAAGAATATTTTTTGAAGAAAAAAAAAAAATAGCGCGAAGCCTATTGACTTTTCTTACTATACAGTAGTATCGACTATCGATTAGTTACCATAACTATGAATAGGAATTACTCGATCCTGTAACTATGAATAGGGAATTACTCTACAGCATGTTCCTTTCCCAGTAACAGGTGAGCCGCTCAACACTTGACCCCACATGTCATAGAAGTCAGACATGCCATAAGAAGGAAACCATCAAAAGAAGCAAAGTAATGCTGTTATGAATATAACTTTACAACTACAATGGCAGGTCTGTAATTCCTAACAGAAAAGGGGTGGTGGTGGCGGTGGTGGTGGCGGAAAGGCCACATGGTGTTCCTATTGGCCGGATCAAAAAATTAAACGTCAGCTTTTCTGTTAACGTCAAGATTTTTGGTCCAGCCAATGAGGAAGCACCACATGACCCTCGAGCTGGCTCGCAGCCTCCTGCGGTCCGTGTAGACCGATTTCGTTATTCTTTCTTGGATTTGGCATGTGTAGTATTTCTCTCCCTTATTTCCTTATTATTATTATTTTTTAATCCCTTCTCCCGGGAATTAGCTAATCCATTATTTTGCAAATACCAAATTTTGCATCCAAACAATGCTGAAGCCTCAGCAGCATGTTTTGTGTTACCTCAGAAACTCTCCTTAGACTTCAGATTGAAATTAATTTTTGAGAAAATTTGGATTACATCTATACTTTATTTACCATAATTTAAGGACCCTACTATTTTATCATAATGTACAATTTTTTTCACTTCTGTCAAAAACTAACGGTTAACTCCGTCGACCGTTAATTTTTAACCGAAATACTCATTTCCTCTTTTCAGACTGAAAATGGAAGCTGGTAATAATGGTAATTTGCTAGGAGTATTTTGGTGACCGTTAATTTTTGACGGAAGTGGGAGGTGTAGTATATTATGGTAACACAGTATAGTACATCTTGAATTATGATAAATAAAGTGGAATACAACTCAATTTTTTTTTTTTTTCTAATGTAGATTTATAGTCCTATGATTTGTTATTGTTTTTACCAAACCACATAAGACTCAAAATTCCAGAAGCAAACAAAATGTTGACAGCCTTTAGACAAACCTTTTTTTTTCTGCATCCAGAATTCTAACGGATTTCTGAAGCCAGAATTTGACTGAAACCCTGAACTAAATCACTGCTATACAAACTCCACTTGAACCTACCACGTACAGTCATTTGTAACTACAACATACTGCAGACGAATGCAAATTACAATTTGCTGCAAGTGAAGCTACATACTACTTTACTTTTGCTTTTGTATTGTCATTAGAGAGGGATTTTGCTCACCTTCCTTTTTTTTCTCGTCTTGTTATTGTCAGCATATATTGCTTACCAAAGGGAGCCTAACACAGCTGCTGAGAGGCTCAAACCAATGTTAGGTTGCACCAAACAAACTCCAAGGACACTCCTCGATAGTGACAGAGTCACAAGGGGGTAGAATACAATGGCGTAATCCAGCAACTGACAACAATCTCTGGTCTGGATCAGCCATGCGCGGCTGTGGAGGACCACCAACCACCCCCACCACCCCACCACCACACCCACCCCCACCACCCCCAAGTCCCCTTCAAAACATGTCCCTTTGCAACCCACCCTGTCACTTTCCTCATCACCAAACCTCAGACTTAAAATGACAATTATGCTCGAGTCCAGTATTAGTATTCAGGGTCGGCCCTGGGTAAGTCGAACAAGCCACCGGACTTAGACAACTGCTCTAGTTAGGGCAACAATCCAAGACTTCTAAGTCCCCACCTCTCCGCCAATAGAGCCTCCGCGGTCCATCCCAACTCCACTCTGCTAGTTGAACTAGCAATCCACCGGATCCATATTTTGAGTTACAAGTGGGAAAGCCTCGAGTAGCTCAAGGAGAGGAATCCGGAATCCGATCTCCACGACGTTGTCTGAACCGGAGACTTTGATGTCGCTGCCAACCCCACTCGCCATCAATTTTTTCTTTTCTTTTTTGTTATCTTATTTTGGAGTCAAGGATAAAGAACAACCAAATTTAACTCCGGCTAGAACAATCCAGTCCCTGGACCGGCCCTGTCAGTATTTGTACCTCCCTTGTCTTGTAGTCTGTCCTCCTTAGCCCTCCCCTTTCCCTTTACTAGTAGTAAAAAGTGTGTACAATAAGAGCATCTCCAACAAAAAACATCAAAAAGGAAGCATCAAAACACACATTTGATTACTGTTATAGTACTTTGATACCCCATTTGAAGTCTCAATGTAGTCACATACTCCAATCCATGTAATCAAATGGGTAACCAAATTTGATGTCCTATTTGGGATGTCTCCATTGGAGTGGTGAACTTGGAATTTGGGACATCAAAATGACAGTTGGAGAGAGATTGGAGAACCAAATTCTCTCTCCTCTGGAACCAAAAATACATCCAGAAGGTTAGAGAATCCCATTTGATTTCTCCGTTGGAATGGTAAATTTATGCCATTCGATGCCCCCATTTGATGTCTCTATTGGAGGTGCTCTAAGTCCAGTCTTAGCAGTATTAGTGCTTGTACCTCCCTTCTCTTGTTGTCTGTATATGGATACTCCAAAATCAATGCCTTGTCCGTGTCGCACACACTCCAAATTACAATGCCAGAACCAATGTAGTGCCAGTGTCAGTGTATCGTGTCTTATTCATGTATGTGCAACATAGTTCATAACTCACTACAGGAGTTAACGAGCTAATCCTTTGAAGAGTTCAAGGAATACAATTTTCCTTACTCCTGTCAGCATAAACAAACAAAAATCATCTACTAAATGTGAAGGAATTCTTGTGAGCCTGAGTGTGGCATCAACTGGATGATATAAGCTAGTCTGAGCAGCTCAGTCTTAAATCAACGTAAAGTCTGTCAAAGCTCAAGGACTGGATAATAGGACCAGTTGCTAAGAGGACACGATAAACCCTCCCATTGATTAGCTGCAGGCCTGAGGAATCATGGAGCATTTTTTTGAGAGGTAGTGTGTAGAGAAAGGTGATTAAAAGATGCAGAGACAACCTGAACTGTGAGGAAGGAAAGAGAACTAGGAACGTGAAGAGTTTCAGCTTTTAGAACTCTGAACTCTAATTATATAAAGATGGATACTCGAGAAAATATTAGATAATGGAGCAAGCTTCCCCCAAAAATTAGCATACTATTAAGACTCAGAGGTAACATGAAGTAAAGCAGGCAAAATGTAGTACTTAACCTTTACGGAACAAGTCTACCATAATATCTAAGAGATTAAATCTCACCAAAATGAACCAAGAAGAATAAAAGGAAAAGGAAAAGGAAAAGGAAAAGGAAACCAAACCAAAGGACCCTACCGAGACTAAAATGCTCACACTAAAAGGAAGGGCATGAAGCAAGCCACTTGTCAATTCCATCATCAAGCTGAACAATCTCTAGCTCCTTTAGTTAACAGCTGAAGGACTGCAAGATTTGTGAAATTTTGCCACCACACTGAGCGGAGCAGTTGATACATACTTGGAAGGATTTATGAAGGGGACTTGGAGAAGCAATTTTAAACGTGTAGCTGCTAATCTAAAGAACATACAAATAGGAAGCAGTTGATACATACTTGGAAGGATTTATATTCCATAAACCGCAAGAACATTTGGAAATGCATAAGTCAATACTATGAAAAAGCATTTAAGCAACAAAGAGATTGATTTCCAAAGCCAATATCAAACACCCAGGACTGCACTGTGAGTAATTCTAATTGGATTGAAGATCTAAAGAAGCACCCAGCATGCAGAAAAATGCAAAATAACATACAAACAGATTAAAAGCCATTAATCTCCAGAAGAAGAAAAGAGAGAAGAAACATATACTCTCTTTACAAAGTATCCAAGAATTATTAGCCAGGGGTAATTAACAAACGGAAAGGAAACGGACCTAACAAATGAATGAAGGTCTTTAATAATAACATATTGTACTCATCAGATTGAAATGCAATAACAACTTTCTCACAAAATATGAAGCAACAACTTCAAACTTTCTATTAATCATCTATGGTGAAACAAGTTCCAGGAGTCTCATAAGCAAAAGATACAAAATCACCATCGACACACGTTCACACATGATTTGCCGTATAATAATACCAACTTTCTATAATAGCCACAAAAAGAATTCTTCAGAAAATGGAAAAGAAGTTGAAGATCTCTATAAACTCATCATCCAAACTCCATAAAGAGAGATCAGGAAGCAACTTCAAGCCTTGGTTCGAAGCAAAAACCCGAGAAAAGTTGCAGAGGAAATCTTTTGGTCACAGGGCACTTCGCCGACCATTTCCACTGCTTCTGGTTCATGTCAAATACGAGCAGAGCTGTCGCACCGTAGCTCTGAATGAAGATGAGGTCATCAGAACCGCTACTAGCAAAGACATCATCAAGTTCCCCGAAACCTTGGAAAAACCTGTGAGGCATTTTTGCAATTTCTTGCCATTCCTTGTTGTGAAGCTCCCAGATGCTTATCCCCTTGATAATGTCCTGCCTGTCATATTTTGCAATCCCACCAACCATCACCAGTCTATCCTTGACGTTCATCAACCGTGCACAAGTGAGGGAACAAGGCACCGGTATCAGCGTTTGCATCAGAGAAGTGTGGGAAGATCTAGCAGAAAGATCATGCATGACGAGACCGTGACGGAGGTCGGTGTTTCCAAAAATATTGGTGCAGTGAATCAAGCAGTACAAAACACCGTCGCATATAACACTCTCATCGCCTCCACGCCAACCAAACAAGACCTCCTTAACGGAAGTGGACCACAATCCAGTCTCCGACTTGAAAATATGGATGGAGAAATCCAACTGAAGAAAATCAGCCGGAGCGTGCTTGGATTTTGCCACGGCAACGGCATACTGGTGAGAATCTCTGTCGACGGATATGGCGAGGGTGCTATAGTCGGGGAATTCCACACCGGGGGGTTCAGGGATCATCCTCCAATCTCTCGTTATCGGATTGCAAACAAAAATACGGCTCCTAATATCATTGTCCATGAAACAGACCAGGCCACAGGAAGACGAGGTTAACCAGTTGCACTTCTCTATGCAGGGAAGTTCAAGGTTATACCACTTCCTAATGATTGGATCGTACGCGTAGCCGGCAGCGGTGTCGTTACAGGTGAACATGAAGTACCACGGCTTATGCGGCAGCTTGGAGGCCCAAAGGAACCTTCTTGAATGGACAATGTCGTACCATCGTTTGCACACAGACGAAGCCCGGAAAATGCTAGCCACGGGCAAGAAGGAGACGATCCGCTCAAGGATATCGTCTGGCAGGATGTTATCCAAAGATACCGCACCGACAACTTTCGTGCTGCCGCCACTGGCATTGTTGTTGGTTTCGGACAGGGGTTTGAAGTCAGGGGTCTTGACAACAAAGTGGCTAAGGGGGTAACTGTCCCACGAGGCTTCACCCTCCATGAGGGAAACACTATAACTCATCAAACCTGAAAGATTTATACAGTGAATGGGAACTTTTTTACGTATTAACAACAAAAGTTGAATTTCCAGCACAAACTACTAATAGAAACTTATAGAAACTATATTCAAATCAATAGTTTCTTCATAAAATTCTAAAGGTATGATTGACAATTATAGAAGTAGCGGTTACGAGATGTTTTTAGAGTACTTGGTTATGAACGGTTACGAGAGGTCCGATTTTGAGTGGTTTTAAGTAACAGATTTAAAACCAATCAAATACATGCCGGGTAACGAGTAGTTTTGAAAGACTTCTACAAGAATAAATTTAATAAAATTAATAAAATCGTTCAAAACAAACCAATTTGGGGTGTTTATAAAGCCATCCAAAATTACAATACACCGATTTTGGAAGGTTTTTGAGCGACCAAACCAGCACCTCATAAAAATTACACAGTTTTTATAAACGGTCGGTTCAAAAACATCCCAAAACCAATGAAAATACCGTTACCAAGCAGACCCTACACCATCTTTTCTGTAAGCCAACAACAAATTTCATTACCAAATTCTAAACAAACACAATGGCAATAAAAATAGAACACAGATCCATCAAAAATAGGAACCAAAACTGGAGAATTCTTCAATATACCTCAAATTTTGCGGATTCTACGAAGGAAGAAATGTCACCAATACCGGTGCTTTCCTATGCCAAATCTATCAGAAGACCCATATTTCAAATGGGTACTCCTTGCTTTGGCCAAAGAATGGAGGAAGAGAGAGAAAAAGAGTCTCCTTTGATCACATCTCAACATCAGAGGATGATGATGATGGTAGAGAGAGAAGGAAGAGATGGGGGTTTCTCCAGCATTCTCTCTCTTGGAGATGGAGATGGAGATGAGAGAGAGAGAGAGAGGGATGGAAAGAAGGACAGCTAAATAGGGGATTTTTGAGGGATTTTTTTTCGTTATTTTAGAGGGGGAGGAAAAGGACGGGGGAAAGGATGAGTAGAAACAAAGTGGGTTTGAGGTGGGAGCAATGGGAGGCTCTCCTCTCCTCTCCTCTCCTCTCCTCTCCCTAGGGTTGTTTTGGCTGTACGGAGGGGGGCCAAAGTGAGAGTATATATATACGAATTTTTTTATAGGAAATATCAAAGTTTTATTAAAACAACATTTTATGAAATTGTAAAACAATAACTTTTTCACAAACAGCCTCTGGTTGGGCGCGTTATTCCTGAAAGTTACAAAAATCGTACGTAAAAGTTGAAAAGAATACAACCGATTTTTTTTTGCTAGACTTAGGTAATCAGAAGACAAACAGACTTTATGAAATAGAAAATTTACAACGACTAGTTATTTGAATTAAAAACTACTAGTATATACGCACGTGCGTTGCACGTATTTCATATTACTTTGAAAAAAAATAATTTATTAAAAAAGTAAACGATAATTTCTTAATTTTATTATAGGTGGAAATATAATAGGCAGGAGCATGAAAGTTGGGAGAAATTAAATGACGGAAATAGGAAAGGTTTCTCTTATCTCTTGGATTCATGTACCTACTTTGCATGCATTCTTTATTAACTTTTGTTTTATTTTTCAAACTACCTAGCATACATGCATATCTTTGTTTTATTAACTATCATTCCCCAAGTTGCCTCATGCATGCGTACATACATTTAATACGTATTTAATTACTTTTTTTAATTACTTAGATATCCTTATCAATATTAATACATATTGAAATGTAATGAAGGGTATTTTTGGAACGAAAAATTTTCACGGTGAAACCTAGTTTTGGCATTATATAGTAGAATAGATTACTGTTTTTAATTACTTAGATATTCTTATCAATGTTAATACATATTGAAATGTAATGAAGGGTATTTTTGGAACGAAAAATTTTCACGGTGAAGCCTAGTTTTGGCATTATATAGTAGAATAGATTAATACATATTGAAATGTAATGAAGGGTATTTTTGGAAGTAGAATAGATTAAAAAAATTACAATCACAGTTACTACTACAATGAGACAGGACAAAAATATAGGAAGAAGAAAGATCATTGGGTGGTGAAGATTTTTTTTGCTCAAAGAAAGATTCGACCATTTTCGTCAATCTGTTAGCAGGAACCAGCTAGTTCGTAGAAAATAACTTCTGGACTGCTCCTTGTCATCCTTATTGTGGATCTCGAACAGGACAAAATGGACGAACGAACATCACTTTATGAATCTGTTGTGACTGCTGCTAACTCTCGTTTTGTAGCAATATATTTTTTGTCTCTGCTGAAAAAGAAGAGATAATACCACTACTTCCTTGGCGTTGCATTTCGTCCGGGACTTGCGCTGCAGATTGCGCAGGATTCATTCCTTCAAAAGAAGGTAAATTACATTAGGATCATAATGTATTATGGACTTATTGCATGAACGTATCTCATTTTGGTCTAGCGAGTTCAAGAGTTTGTAATAGATGTTCATTATCAATAAAGAGAACTTTTCTATGTTTCAAATCTGTGTTTCAATTTATCTGCGTACTCTGAATACGTGCTTGCTATGCAAATCATTAAAGCCTTGTGCGGGCGCAACTCCAGGCCCGCACGGCGGTCACGACTCGGAGGACGCCTCGGGGCGTGACATAGTGGTATCAGAGCACAGATTCAAAGTTCCTTAGACTTCGCACAGGAATTTGATCGTTAAAGGAACTTTTCCAGCACGAAGTCTAACAACAAAAATTTTCATGGATAAGGGACATTTACTAACCATTATCTCTAAATTTCAAAAGATAAGGATCGGTTACAACAAAAATTTTACTTAACAATCGGTACGCACAATTTTTGCGCCAACATCTCATGCAAGAAAAAGTGTTCGTTCTGCGTCAAATTATATGCCATAAGCGAATGCGCTAAAATCTGTGTCATCACATTCTGTGCGAAAATGCAGCACCCGTACGGAAGTCCACGCTGAGCCTGCACTATACCCACCGACACCCACGTAAAAATTATGCAGAAATTCGTGCAGGAACAACGCAGAATGACGCAATGCGTACGTTCGAATTACAAAGTGCATCATCAAAGCGCCACTTTGAGCCATTCGTCCGAGCCCAAGTCGTTATGTCCTTTTGGGGCCTAGCTCCTAAAACCCTAAAGAAATGATAGACAAAAAATAAATATTCTTTGTACATCTTGATCATTGCCCTCTAGAAAAACATCCATCGATCTCAACCACATGGACTATCACATCCCACGTGTACAAGTCAACAAAAGAATATTATTATATTGGAATGCATATTTGTGGTTGCCATATGGATGTAGGACTATTTTCTAGAGTTCAAAATCAAAAATTCCAATAATCTTCCATATATTTCAATATATAGATTGAGCGTTCCACACATGCTACGAGTGCCAGCAGACCATATATTGCTTTCATCGTAGGGATGCAGAGTCGGTTCACGAGCAATCCATGTATAGAATACTAGAAAGCTGTTAATAGAGTTATGAGACATCTCAAGAGGACTTAGAAGTTTGTATTGTACTATAACGATTACCCAGCTATGGTAGAAAATTTTAGTGATGTTAGTTGGTGCTCAAAAGAAGAGAACGAAAGGTCCACAAGAGGATATGTCTTCTCCATAGATGAGGTTGCTATATCATGGAAGTCGAAGAAGCAAACTTTTCACTCTAACTCATCTAATGGAGTATGAGTTATATGCTCTAGCGGCTGCAATGGATGAAACAGAATGGCTTTGGGAGCTCATATATGATCTTCCTTTCTTTGGTGCACAAATTCTGGCTCTACCGATCTACCGCAACAACTAAGCGATTACTACATTAGCATCAAATAATCTCTTTAATGGTAAGAAGAGAACTGTGCGACTTCGTTACACAGCATTGAATGAGCGCATCAAGGATAACATCATTGTAGTGGTTGATGTTCGAAGCAAGAAAAATCTTGCAGATTCGTTCACCAAATGCCTCAAGCGTCATCTGCTCGATGGCACATCAAAGAAAATAGGCTTGAAGTGTAAGCCCCCTGATTTTCAGGAATTATTAATTTGGACTTTTCATAATATTCTGGAATTTTCTAAAATTTTTCTGTAATTAAATTCAGGATTTTAATTTTTAAAATGATTTTTAAATGATGATAAATTATATTAAAATATTATAAAAATAATATTTTTGGGTGTAAAATAAAAAACTGGACTTAGGACAATTTTTTTGGAATTTATTGGGCCCCGGACCTAATATAAAACACCTAAAAACTAATTATTTAATTATTTATCTATTATTATTTAATTAGGTATTTATAAACCCATTTTCGGCCCAAACCGCAGCCCAAACCCAACCGGCCCAGCCCCAATCGGGCCCGAACCCAGCCCACAGTGGCTAGCGGGTCGGGTCGGGTCGGCCAGACCCGAACCCGCTCGGACCCGACCCGCATAACCCATCTCCCCACAGCCCGCGTCCCCCTCCGCTTTTCCCGGCGACGGCTCCGGCCACGTCGCCGGAGTTCGCGTCAGCCCCCGCGGCCCTCGCGCCACGACCCCCCTCGATCCGCCATCTCCGGCCAGCCTTCCCCACGGCCATCCCCCTATATAAACCCTCCTCCACACCTCCTTCCCTCATCTCCCCCAAACCCAAGCCCTAGCTCCGGCCGACCCTCCACCCGACGCCGCCTGACCCCTCACCGGACCTCGCCGCCGACTGAAGCACTCCCCAGGCCGCCGCACCCCAGACCCCGTCGACATCCCCCTCTCGACAGCAGCCGAACCGAACCCGACGCCGCCTGTCCCCCTCTGTCGGCCGCCTGAGCTGCCGCCGACGCCGCCTGACCTCGCCACTGCCGTCCCGCGCCCCGGCCGACTCCGACCAGTACCCCGGCAGCAATCCTAGGTCAGAACAGTACCCGTAAGGCTCGGACACGGTCAGGACACGGCCCTTCGTGTCGACGCGGACACGAGTAAACGTCATCTTGGAGCCCTGTTCAGGTACTCGTAACTTTCTGCTCGTAACCCCGTTTTTAATTTCGTCAATTGCAACGCGCAGCCTGCATGACCCCCTCGGTGCCCGTGCAAACCGCTCGGTGCATCGGGTCCTATGGCGATCGCGAACCGCGATCCAAAAACAGAAAAAACAACGTCCTGACTCACCCCGGAACTGGGTACGCCCCGCCAAACGGGACGACTTGGTCGCGTGCGGTCTTCACCGATACGTGCGCGCCGTTGATACGGACGTGCGAGATTTCGCAGAAGTCGATTCGGATGTGCGTGCACACCGGAATCAACGCGTATCCGCGGACACCATCCCGTATCTGCCCTTTCTGGAACGCGTCCTAACTTTGTGTACACACGTCGGATCAAAACGAAACTTGTGCCATCGGACTCGTAGCAATACGCTGGTCCTGTGACCCAAGTTTGCTTCAAATCCGAGAACGTTGACGAAATCGCGTGTCGTGGGCCCCACAGGCTCCACTTGACGGGCGATTTTGTGATCGGCTCATCGGAATCCAATTCTGGAAGTTCCGTTGGGTTCGTATCAGCGTTCCTGACTTGTTGACACTAAATTGGACGAATTTGGAGACCTTTGACCCTGACACATTTTTCGGTGCGAAGCGGGCCACATGTGGACCCGTTTTGACCCAAAAATACCATTTTTGCCCTTGTCTCCAAATTGGACTCAAGGACAGGCATTTCTAGCTGTTTAATATTTTCTGGATCTAATGGTGATGTTTGTTTCAGCATCCGGAGGCATATCTGAAAATTTTCCGAGGACAGAACCATAGTTGGAATCCAAACATCAGGCAAGTACCTGCACTTCAAGTTATTCTTTATATTATGATAATTAGTTCCTTGCTCTACTAGCATCATTGGGTGATTACACTTAGTGTTAGAATTTGGATTTTATGTCTCGATTTTTGTGTCAGGAGGGAGGATACTAGGAGGCATGTGGTCTACCCTTTCCACCATGTCATGACTGCTAGCTGTTGAGTACGCGACTGTACCATCAGCCTTATACTCGATTGTTCCTGACTGCTAGCCGTCTATGACGTGCCTTATTTAGCCTTATAACCCCCTACATGCCAACTATGTATTCTAAATACACAATTTCACACACATAGTTTCTTTGTCTTGTTGCAGTTCCATTTTCTTGTCTCATTATCTTCCTGTTTTACTCATATCCCTGATTTATAGCAATTAACCCTTAGTTAATTTTACTACTTATTATGTATAATTTTTATCGTGATACTTAGTCGGTTTTTACTACTTGTCATAATTATTTAGTTTAAGCTTTGTTGTTTATTGGTACTTTGCTCCTTTCCTGACTGGATCCGTTGACATTTAGGCGATGATGAGGACTATGCCCCCACCTTTTATGGCCCATATGACGTAGCAGATGATACTATTGAGGAGGCGATTCTTACTCAGGAGACTACTTTTGAGGAGTAGTTAGCCAGTTAGCTAGTATTTTCTTTCAGCATAGTACTCGGGTTTGTCCCCGATTTATCTTTTGGTTCTGTATTAATCTGTGGATTTGGATGTCACAAAATTTATCTTATAAAATCTTAGCAATCCTATTTCCTGTTATTATCCTTGCCTATTTATTCTTGTGAATGAGCTAGATTTTAAATTACCTGTGAATATGATCTAGACAGCGTACTACCGCTGACACTGCGGCGTAGGCTGGACGTACTCGCGAACCGGTGCCTGAATTATCTGGGTGCGGGTCGTGACACATTTTTATGGTGGTCCATGCAGGTCAACGACTAAATTGTTCAGTTTCAACTTAGGGACCGAACAAGCCTGCAGTAAGAATAGGATAAGTTTTAGGATCTCATCCACTTGCTTGAATCGTTCTTGACATCTATCTCGGATTCGAATTAATTCCTTGACTTGCATCCTGCCTTGATTCCTGTGCGCCTCTTATCGTTTATTTTGGATGCAGAGTAATGGACCTACCAGCAAGCGACGAGATTTTTACAAGATCACCACGAGATGCTGTGATAAACCAACAAGCTCTACCAGCACCCGAACCGAGACCACCCTTGGTACCACAAGCAGCACTCTTCCAACAGGCCCAGCAGCAGCAGAGGAATCCACCACAAGGACGCGGACAAGCTTTTGCGATGACCGTGGAGAACGCGCAGACTCTTGGAGTAGCTAATGCGCGTAAGTGATTTGTAGCTGCCATTTCTAGTCTTGTTTTAGCTCGTGCCTATTGGTTCGTGACCTCAGCCCCAACCTAGTAATTTTGAACTTGCTAATAACCTAGTATGCTTTTATATTTGATAACTGTAGAGATTGTAGAGTCTTTTGTTATTGTACTTATTGTGTATTGTTTTGTGAACTTGAATTAATTTGTACCTCCTTTCATCATCATCTAGCGTACTTATAATTGTTGTACCACCTTGACTTATGCTGCTAATATAGCCTAGTTTTGCAAGCTTATCCTTTCATCAAGCTTGTTCATGACATATGTATTATTGGGTCGACACACTAATACAATTGTCTATTCAGAATCAGTGTATTACGGTCTGATCAACCTTAATACATTTTGGTTAACTCTTCGCACGACTACTTCACGTGGATTGAGATATATAGTTGACTAGTATACTTGCCCTCTAGATATGACTGAGCATATCGTATCAGTTACATAACTGTACTAATACGAGCATGCGAACAAATGATTACCAGAATAGGATTTTAATCCACAACTGCTTGACAATTCCCATTTGAATTCTTTAAACGCCTTGATCCCGATACTTCTATCCTATCACCTCACCCTTGAACTCTTTGATCTTCGTCTTCCCTTATTTCGGAAAGACGAAATCTCGTGCTTGGTATAAGTTTGATATATAGACAGTACTAGATATACCCCACAGGCCGGTCGCATTGATGATGACCCTTTTATATATGATTAAGGGAATACCATAGGTGATGTGTTTGGTGTTAAAGACTTAAGGATTCAATACCATGATTAGATAAGTTGGGACATAGCTTTATTAGATGTATAGCCTTAGATGATAGATGGGTAAATTCTAAGTTGGGTAGAGACCGCAATGTTCACTTGAGAGAAATCCTTTAAACTGTAATCAAGTGAGATTGGATAGAGAGAACCCTACCATATTTTAATTTCGAGGACGAAATTTTTATAAGTTGGGTAGATTGTAAGCCCCCTGATTTTCAGGAATTATTAATTTGGACTTTTCATAATATTCTGGAATTTTGTGGGATTTTTCTGTAATTAAATTCAGGATTTTAATTTTTAAAATGATTTTTAAATAATGATAAATCATATTAAAATATTATAAAAATAATATTTTGGGTGTAAAATAAAAAACTGGACTTAGGACAATTTTCCTAGAATTTATTGGACCCCGGACCTAATATAAAACACCTAAAAACTAATTATTTAATTATTTATCTATTATTATTTAATTAGGTATTTATAAACCCATTTCCGGCCCAAACCGCGGCCCAAACCCAACCGGCCCAGCCCCAATCGGGCCCGAACCCAGCCCACAGTGGCTAGCGGGTCGGTCGGGTCGGCCAGACCCGAACCCGCTCGGACCCTGTGGTGCCCCGTTCCCCCTATTCGGGGAGCGCGGCTAAGAAATACTAGACGGTATCGTTCGATCGGGATAGATTGAATCAAGAACTCATCCTCGTTATGGATTTGTCTCTTCGGAATCGATTCCCATATTCAGTGGACCGTGCCCCAAGGATCGACTTAGCGGCAGAGTCAGGAGGGACCTCTCCGCTGCATTCTTTGTTGTCTAGTTTTCGCTGTCGCTTGTTGCTTTCGTGCCTTGAGTTGGTTTTCGGATTTGCTTGGATTTTCTTGAACGGTTTCGATGGATTTTATTGCTTTCGTTCTTAGGACTGCACTTCAATTCCGATAAGGGAAAGAGAGGAAGAAGTACTGATCAGCTGTTCGTGTCAATACAGGTGAACCAGCTGTAGGCGTCGCTCGAGCGGACTCCTAAAGCACTTTTTTCCTTTTTCCTTCCAACTACCAAAGTGAGTGGCTACCAACCCGATTAGCTAGCCCTACTTGCTAGTCTTCACATCTAAATCTTGTGTTCGTGCTTGCCCCGATCAAACGATACCAAGTAAATAACTAAAAGATATCAAGATAATAAGGGAATAGACTTGGAAAATATTGCTTGTCAAATGAAACCTGTGAACGGTTACTTACTTACATGCTTGCTCGTTTGGAATGTTCATCATATGCATAAATATAAGTTAGAATGTATATTTCTTCTTAAAACTGTGCTATGTATAGAACTCATTTTCAAAGCAATAACCCAACAGGAAGACTATGCTAAAATAAATCTTGCATGTTACTGCCATGCTCCTGATACGCCCTGATTTGCCTCGATGCTAACTTAGTGTACTGCGTTGATCACGGACAACTTGTGCACAAGGTCTTAGTTCTTGCGGACGGTCGCTGGGGCACCGGCACCGATCCGATCCGGACGGAACTCATGATAGTCGCCTGCTATAGGACAGAATGCCTTGGGACGTCCTGATCTATGCGTCGCACGACACTCCGTACTGAGACTAGCCCGTCCATTATGGCAACGTGCCAGTGATCCCCCTTGTATATTTAAACCTGTTGCTACTAACTTGTGTCTTCTTGGCAGGGAAGGCAAGGTAAGTATTATGCAGGTGGTTCAGACGGGCAGGTAAATGTCACCGAACGGTGGCGAGTTATTTCAATGATTCTATATATATGTCTTGCTGTAAAATGAACTAAGGCAAGATAGAAACCCACAAATATGCATGCTTCATTAAAACAATGTGTTGATTGGTATAGTTGGGATAGCTTGCCTTCACCAGTACGTTTCGATGTACTGACCCTCGTTGAAACAGGTTTCCCGCGCTAAGGAGAGCCGAGCGAGGAGCAGGAGACAAACCCCAAATCCAGTCCAGCTGTAGGCACGCCTCGACCGTGCCAACCTTTGAAGCATTTTGAAGAAGAAGAAGCATTTTGAAGTTAGAAGCTAGCCACCAAGCAACCATGCAACTTCGTGGCAAAGCAGTCGTTCCGATGCAAGGTCTTATATTTTGAGTTTAGTAAGGATGTAATGTACAGGACTGCTATCTCATTTTGTGTCAACACTTTTGTAAGCCCATAGAGGCAATCCTTATGACTCAGTTTAAGGAGTTTGTAATAGATGTTCATATTATCAATAAAAAGAGAACTTTTCCATGTTTCAATATGTGTTTCAATTATCTGCGTACTCTGAATATGTGCTCGCTATGCAAAACAAAAATACTTAGCCTTGTGCGGTGCGCAACCTAGGCCCGCACGGCGGTCACGCCCGGGGGACGACTAACGATTCCACGGGATCGGGGCGTGACAGACCCGACCCGCATAACCCATCTCCCCACAGCCCGCGTCCCCCTCCGCTTTTCCCGGCGACGGCTCCGGCCACGTCGCCGGAGTTCGCGTCAGCCCCCGCGGCCCTCGCGCCACGACCCCCCTCGATCCGCCATCTCCGGCCAGCCTTCCCCACGGCCATCCCCCTATATAAACCCTCCTCTACACCTCCTTCCCTCATCTCCCCCAAACCCAAGCCCTAGCTCCGGCCGACCCTCCACCCGACGCCGCCTGACCCCTCACCGGACCTCGCCGCCGACTGAAGCACTCCCCAGGCCGCCGCACCCCAGACCCCGTCGATATCCCCCTCTCGACAGCAGCCGAACCGAACCCAACGCCGCCTGTCCCCCTCTGCCGGCCGCCTGAGCTGCCGCCGACGCCGCCTGACCTCGCCACTGCCGTCCCGCGCCCCGGCCGACTCCGACCAGCACCCCGGCAGCAATCCTAGGTCAGAACAGTACTCGTAAGGCTCGGACACCGTCAGGACACGGCCCTTCGTGTCGACGCGAACACGAGTAAACGTCATCTTGGAGCCCTGTTCAGGTACTCGTAAATTTATGCTCGTAACCCCGTTTTCAATTCCGTTAATAGCAACGCACAGCCTGCATGACCCCCTCGGTGTCCGTGCAAACCGCTCGGTGCATCGCGTCCTGTGGCGATCGCGAACCGCGATCCAAAAACAGGAAAAATAACGCCCTGACTCACCCCGGAACTGGGTACGCCCCGCCAAACGGGACGACTTGGTCGCGTGCGGTCTTCACCGATACGTGCGCGCCGTTGATACGGACGTGCGAGATTTCGCAGAAGTCGATTCGGATGTGCGTGCACACTGGAATCAACGCGTATCCGCGGACACCGTCCCGTATCTGCCCTTTCTGGAACGCGTTCTAACTTTGTGTACACACGTCGGATCAAAACGAAACTTATGCCATCGGACTCATAGCAATACGCTGGTCCTGTGACCCAAGTTTGGTTCAAATCCGAGAACATTGACGAAATTGCGTGTCGTGGGCCCCACAAGCTCTACTTGACGGGCAATTTTGTGACCGGCTCATTGGAATCCAATTCTAGAAGTTCCGTTGGGTTCATATCAGCGTTCCTGACTTGTTGACACTAAGTTGGACGAATTTGGAGACCTTTGACCCTGACACGTTTTTCGGTGCGAAGCGGGCCACATGTGGACCCGTTTTGACCCAAAATTGCCATTTTTGTCCTTGTCTCCAAATTGGACTCAAGGACAGACGTTTTTAATTGTTTAATATTTTCTGGATCTAATGGTGATGTTTGTTTCAGCATCCGGAGGCATATCTGAAAATTTCTCGAGGACAGAACCGTAGTTGGAATCCAAACATCAGGCAAGTACCTGCACTTCAAGTTATTCTTTATATTATGATAATTAGTTCCTTGCTCTACTAGCATCTTTGGGTGATTACACTTAGTGTTAGAATTTGGATTTCATGACTCAATTTTTGTGTCGGGAGGGAGGATACTAGGAGGCATGTGGTCTACCCTTTCCACCATGTCATGACTGCTAGCTGTTGAGTACGCGACTGTACCATCAGCTTTATACTCGATTATTCCTGACTGCTAGCCGTCTATGACGTGCCTTATTTAGCCTTATAACCCCTTACATGCCAACTATGTATTCTAAATACACAATTTTACACACATAGTTTCTTTGTCTTGTTGCAGTTCCATTTTCTTGTCTCATTATCTTCCTGTTTTACTCATATCCCTGATTTATAGCAATTAACCCTTAGTTAATTTTACTACTTATTATGTATAATTTTTATCGTGATACTTAGTCAGTTTTTACTACTTGTCATAATTATTTAGTTTAAGCTTTGTTGTGTATTGGTACTTTGCTCCTTTCCTGACTGGATCCGTTGACATTTAGGCGATGATGAGGACTATGCCCCCACCTTTTATGGCCCATATGACGTAGCAGATGATACTATTGAGGAGCCGATTCATACTCAGGAGACTACTTTTGAGGAGTAGTTAGCCAGTTAGCTAGTATTTTCTTTCAGCATAGTACTCGGGTTTGTCCCCGATTTATCTTTTGGTTCTGTATTAATCTGTGGATTTGGATGTCACAAAATTGTCTTATGAAATCTTAGCATTCCTATTTCCTGTTATTATCCTTGCCTATTTATTCTTGTGAATGAGCTAGATTTTAAATTACCTGTGAATATGATCTAGACAGCGTACTACCGCCGACACTGCGGCGTAGGCTGGACGTACTCGCGAACCGGTGCCTGAATTATCTGGGTGCGGGTCATGACATGAAGGAATTCTAATATTATGTCTTTGTAATTCTACCATAAAGTATTATATTATTAGTTCAAAAGATAAATATATTAAGCATCTTACTTTTGGTTCAAAGAAGGATCATTGACTCGAAAAATATCAGATACAAAGGTTAGCCATTGAGAAAATTGTTGGGATTGTATCTCAGAACCTTTGTGGTCTACTGTTTGCTCTTTGTATAGAACACGTCATGTGAGAGCATGACTTTAAGTCTAAATGAGTTCTTGGGCATTTAGAATGCTCAACGTGCTTTACAGAATGCACGAGTAGATCATCAATACAAAGGGGTCAGTATCCTATGCTACAATGGCATAACACCACATAAGATGTGACCTTGGCTTCATGTCTTGTCATAACGGCATATGTAAACCCCCCTAATTTTTAATTTTTAATTTTTAATTTTAATATTTTTATTAAATTATTGGATCTCTTTTGGCTATTTTGTTGGTTAATTAAAAAATAACTTATTTGATTTAATTAATTATATAAATACTTATTTAGAATTATTTTTAGACTATTTTAGATATTTTTGGATTTTTTTAGAATTTTTAGGTATTTAAAACCTAGAAAACGTAATTTTCTAGGACTTCCATGATTTACTGTGAGACCATACTTATTTAGAATTTCTGGAATTTATTTGAATTTATTTGGTTTTAAAATAGGATAATAACTAATTTTCTAGGACTTTTAGAATTTATTGTAGAAGTTTATGGCCATAAAATGGCCCAAATTTTTTTTTTTTAGGGTTTATAATGGTATTTTACATTTTTTGGAATTTTTCTGATTTTTTTTTATACTTTTACCTATTTATTTGGAGTTAATTAGGTTAAAACTGCTTAATAAATAAATTTCTAGATATTAAAATTTATTTAAATACCCAGTCAGCATATACAGTCAGCCCTAACCCTATCCACCTAGCCCACCCATAAGCTACTGCCTATATATATGTGTAGAGGTGTTTAGGGTTTCTTATTTCCGCCGAATTTAAGAGAGGAGAGAGAGATGCTTGTGGAGGTTTTTATCAAGGGTCTAATTCAACTTCGAGAAGCCATATCTCCTAGCTCCGGACTCCAAACACATTTCCGTTTCTTGAGTTGGAACCGTCTTGAGGTTATATTCCAGAATATATAATTTATTTTCAATAATTATGTACTCAAATTTCTTTAAAATTGGTGGAGTATCGGTTGTCCAAAATCTAACATGTTTCGGTGTTTTCGAGATTCTTGGAGATCCCGAACTCGGAATCATGATCCGTTTAAATTTTTAAAAAGATTACACGATGAACCATGCCATATATTTTTACTATAATTAAATATTCTAGTTTACTATTTTGGAAAATTTGTGCAATGTATACGTAACCAGAAAACTACTGAAAACGGTCATTTGTGTGTCATATTGGCCATAATTCTTTACAGACTTGTGATTTTGTGAAACCATCGATTTCAACATTCATGTAGTGCTAAAATCTATAGGATTACACACACAAATCTAGGATTTAATTTGGTTAACTTTTTGGTCAATGGAATGCCTTGATTTACGTGCCACAAATTCTGAACTTGTAAACATGATTTATGTTTAGGTATAACTTATAATTCAGAATCTTAATAATAAATATTGATTATTGAAGACTAATTTGACTTAGTTCTAGATGTTATAACTAATAAATGGCTGACATAGATGATAGACGACTTAGATTAATCCCACCTTCCTAGTTAGTAGTGGTTGTTTGTAATTATATTTGTGTATGATATTTAGTTGTATGTTCTTTGGACTTGGTAGATATTCATGATTGTCATAGATTGTTGGTTCATGGATAGATCTTGGTTAAACTTTGGGATCACAACTCAACATGGACATAACATGCAAGTATACCTTGCCACTACTATTGTTTATTTACATTCACATCTGCATATTTTATTTCTGTCATTTATTTTCTTATTTATGTATATTATTAAACTGCATGTCTAAGAAAACTTGGGTGCAACGACGGATAGCGTCGTTTGTTTGTTATTTTATTTGTTATGCATATTGACCTAGATTTAAGAGACCATCTCATGATAGTGAGGTATCTTTATGTCTCATTTGTCCGACACTTTTTTTTACACGAGTTGTGAGTCTCATGTAGATCACGGGTTTACGTTTCGACTGATCATCGATACGTCGGGACGTGCGATATGGAATAACTGCTAATAGAATTGCATGCTAGAAGACTTAGCAATTATTTAGAGGTATCATCGTGTGGTGGAGACAACATGAATATGAGCATGGGGTGGGGAGGACAACTGTTAGCATAGGGGCTCTCATTGTTATTTATTTTTTCTCTAGATTGGCCACGGGTGACTCGATAGAGTACTACGCGTGTCGAGCATTTATTTACTTTTTCTCTGGATTGGCCACTAGTGACTCGGTTGAGCACTACGTGTGTCAAGCACTTGTATGTGTTGAGAGCTCCTCATTAGAAATTTTGTCCTCAAAAGTGCATTTCACATAGAATGGTTAGGAGAGCTTATGGATATTTATTTTCAGTATATTGTGATATACTTTTATATATCTTGTTACGTCCCTCAGAGGACCTGGTCCATTGCTAGGTGTAGACGATCATGACTATTTGCATGAGCACGGACCAGGACTTGCTACTTCATTCTCTTTCGAGGAGGTCTTCCCTTTGAGCCTCTCTGATCATCAAATGATGTACTTATTATGTTTTTTTTTCATATCTTAGTTTGGTAGTGGATTTATCTCCACCCAACTTTTAGTTCTTCTCGGCTATTTCATATTTGGTTCATTAACATATTTGATCATTTATTTTTTTATAATTTTCGTGGATGAGATTTAGTGACCTGAGACTTATGTTGACAATATATACCACTTGTGAATTATTATTCATATACAACATACATATGTGTTATGGTTTTCATATATTGGAGTTGCCATATACATACGGCTGACATGCTTACGTATTCCTAGTCCTACGTATTTTGGGATTGGATATGGTAAGAATGAGTAAATCCCCTCAAAATAATTTTAGGTAGACTGGATATGGTAAGAATTTTGGTTTAGTTTCAGGTTGTCTAAGGATTAAAAATTAGGGTTGTGTAGACTGGTTCTTTAATTCATACTCTTGGTGCACCTTACCATTGTTACAATAATTGGAGCACAACAATAGTCTTTAGTTTCCAATAAATCTTTGCACTCTTGAGCTGACAAGCCAACCTAGGCACTGGATATTTCTGTCACTCACAAACACACTCCCTTGTGCTCTATTTTAATTGCACAACTTTCAGGTACAAAAATTAATTTTTCAATCCTATGCCTTGTACCTATGTCGTTGTCATCGATTTGGGGACACAAATTCAATCCGTTTCACCTAACCAATTAAAGGGTCCAAGAAAACACCAAGCCTACAAAGTTCTCCAAATTCATCAAACTTAGTGTCTACAAGTCCAGAACGATGATACAAACCCAACGAAATATCCAGAACTGGATTCCGATGAGCCGATCACAAAATTGTTCGTCAAGTGGAGCCGTGGGGCCCACGATACGGGGTTTCGTCAACTTTCTCAGAATCGAACCAAACTTGGGTCACAGGACCAGCATAACGCTACGAGTCCGATGGCGCAAGTTTCATCGCGAAACGACAAGCACACACGAAGTTACAATGAGTTTCAGAACAGGTCCGATACGGGGCAATTTTGACGGATACGCGTTAATTCCGGTGTGCACATACATCCAAATCAACTTCCGTGAAATTTCACACGTCCGTATTGACGATACGCTCCTTTCGGTGAAATTTGCACATAACGAAGTTGCCTCGTTTAGCGGAACGCACCCAGTTTCGGGAGAATTCGGATTTTATTAACCAAGATTTTGGTCGATTTTACCCGCGAATAAAACATAAATCACAGCATAATAAAATAAACTAATTACAGGGTTTAAAACTTGGTTATATTATCTAATTAACTGTTCAAATGAATTTCAGAATTATTAAACAGGTTGGGATTAAATCGGCCATGAACTTGTGATTTCGGGACAGTTTCCGAAGTCCAAAATTGGGATATTTTTCCTGTTTTTGCGTCACGATTTACGATCAACACAGGACACGATACCCCAATCAAATTGCACGGGGTTCGAGGGGGTCATGTAGCGAACATGTCACAACAGTCTGTTCGAAAAATGATGCGACGAGAAGAGAGAAAGGCTCACCGGAACAGGAGGCCGGAAACGTCTGAAATTTGCGTAAGCGTGGTGGCGCGACGGTGCTCGGCCGGTCGGCAGTGGCACTGCGGCTGCTGTGCTCGGTGCTGGCGGCGGATCTGTGACTGCTGGGGTCGGCGGCTGCTGTCGGCGTTGTCGTAGTCGGACTGCGGGATCGTTGGTCGTCGCCGGAGAGGTCGGGGTAGCCGGAGGGCGAGCGGAGGGTCGCGACGGATGGGAGAAGACGGCGATGCGAAGGCAGTGGAGATGTGGTGGAGGCGGTGACAACAGGGGTTCGTCGGGGGCTGGAGAGGCGGGGTTCGTCGGTGGGGGTGGTGTTGGGTTTTATAGTGGGCGGTCGGCCGTTGGCAGGGAGGGGAGAGGTCGCTGAACGGTCAGCGGGTAGACGAGCGGACGCGGCGGAAGCCGGCGGGTCGTAACAGTCGGCGGAGGGAAGGGAACGGTCGAGGGTGAACGGTCGGGGGAAATCGGAGGTTATTGTAGCAGTCGGGTCGGGTCGGGTCGGGTATGGTCGGGTTCAGATCCAACCCGATCCAATAGGGTTTGGGTCGGGCACGGGTTAGCGGGTATGGACCGGGTTCAAATCCGACCCGTTAGGGTTGGTTTGGGTTGAGTTGGTTTATACCGGTTTGGTTTGGTTCGGTTCGGTTCATGTTGGTTTATATTGGTTTATTTAAAAAACATTGTTTTTTGGTATTTAAAAATAGTTTTTGGGTCCAATAAATTTCAGAAAAATTACACTATGACTAATTATTTATTTTACACCAAAAAAATATTATTTTCATAATATTTTTATATTTATTAAAATCACAAAATTATTTAAATTTAGAAAATATTTATTTTAATTATTTAAAAATAGCATAAAATTCCCAAAAATTTATATTTTAATTTCTGAAAAATTCGGATGTTTATAGGTAAACTTGTAGACAACTAAGATACGTATACATATATCATGTCATCACAAGACCTTCAATGTGCGACCATAGGCACAGTTGATGTCATCGTGTGAGTGAAAGAATAACAATTATGGTATTGAATTTAAGATATAGTCCATTATGTATCATGATGTTGGTTAAACTATGCTGGAAGACTCAATTCCTAATCGATATCTATCCTAATACATGATGTACAATCATTATGGGAAACACTCAACCCAAATATTAAAATATGTGGAAGATTATTGAATTTTTTTATTTTGAACTTTAAAAATATAGTCAAACATGCATGTGGCAACCCCACGTGTGTATTTCAATATAAAATTTTTATTTTGTTGACTTGTGCATATCGGGTGTGATACCCCATGTGGTTGAGATGGAGAGGTATTTTTCCTAAATGATAAGGATAAAGACCTATACAAAACATTTATATTTTTGTTCCACATTTCTTTGAATTTTTTTCTTAGGATTTAGGCTCCGAAGAGGCATAGCGACTCGGGTTCGGACGAAGAGCGCAAAGTGGTGCTTTATTAGCACAATTTGCACTTCGCACGTATGCATTGCGTCATTTTGCGCTCGTTCTCGGGTGAGTTTCCATGTTGTTTTCGCTTGGGCGTAGTGCTGGCTCAGTGTAGGCTTCCGCGCTGGTGCTGCATTTCCATGCAACAACGGTGGCACCGTGCAGATTTTAGCGCATTAGCTTATGGCGCAAAATTTGGCACATGTCGCGCAATGGTCGAATCTTGCTTTGCGCAACGACGATTTTCATCACCCTAACGAGCTTTTCTCTTCTTCGTGTGTTTTGGTTTTTCGTGTTTTGGTTCTTTCTCTTTGTAGCAACTATATTTCAGGTTTTTAATAGCTTTTAATTTCAGCAACTTGTCGTTGCAAGCTTTCTACTTCATAGAGTAAGTTTGTAATCTAATTACATAAGTGCATAGGGCAGTAATTAGTTGTATTCTTTTCGATTTTTATGTACATTTATACGATCTTTGTAACCTTCGAGAATAACAGTAAAATTTAAACAAAATAAAATATCTATGTATCAATATTTTTTAAGAAATAAAAATATGCATTGCACACATAATGTGTTCCCCGATGCTAGTGTGTGTGGTTTTCTTAGACCTAAAAGCAAAATGTGGCATTATTGAGAAATGGAAGTCACTTTCCAATGTCCTGTAATTTGGTTTCTCCTTTTTCGAGCCTTTTGCCCTCTCGTACACATTATGTGTGCATTCTCAATATTTTTTATTTATGGTTGTTCACCCAACTTTTCGTTTTTTAGTAGATTTTAGGGGTATTAGTGACATGTAGAGAGACCCCTCTTAACTAGGACGAAAATAGCTTTGCAAATGCCATATGAGTGGCAAATATTAAAGCATACTTTTACACCTTAAATTATATTAAGATGACACTAGGATCTTGGCATAAAACGATTTACAAGAAAATGGTGGTTCTACTTTGAAAGAAATAAAAGCTATTGTAATTATTGCAATGATTTTGGTTTAGGAGTTAAACCAGTTTTCCAAATTCCATCATTTAGTTACCAAGATCTTAATAAGAGAATTTCAAATCCAATATAAGTAGTTTTTTTTTTTTTTTTTTTTCATGATATCAACTTTTGGATAAATGGTTAAATAAAGGCCAAAATATCCATCAAATAAATTTCTATGTAGAATGTTTGTAGATTGTAAATTAAATGTAAATCAAATTAATTTAAAAAACTATTTCTTGGCACCTTTTTTCTAAGGGGTGAGCGTTCGGTTTATTCGGTTTTAACCGAACCGAAATAGTCAAAACCAAATAAATCTAAATTCTAAAAATCTAAAACCGAATCTTAATTAGCCAAAATCGAAACTGAACCGAATAATTGATTCGGTCGGTTTGTTCGATTGGACTATTTCTATTATTTAATATTTCTGGTTCAAAGTTAAAATTTTGATTAAATTATATTAAAATTTGTAATTTTTATACTCTCATTTGTTGTGTTTCAAAGTTGCGCTCAATACTGGACTAGTTGTTAAATTAATAAAGTTGGACTTAAAATCACATACATAAAATTATTATTTTCAAAATATTACATATTTTAATTATAAAATATACATAGAACCGATGGTATTTACATAATTGTATAAGTCATATTCGATTTTCGATTTTTGATCCAAACCGAAGTCTAAAACCAAAACTGAAGCCTAAATCTAAAATCAAAACTGAAACCGTACAAAAATAAAATAAAAATCAAACCGTACAAAATTATTTTTTTTCCTTCAAAATTTTACCGAATCTCTTATTCGATTCGATTCAGTACCAAATAATGCATGCTCACCTCTGCACACTCCCCTCCCTTTTTTAACTCTTTCCATCTATTTTCTTCCTCTGGTAGATGAGGAAGCCGACCCACAACAACGACACAAGCAAGTAACTCTCTCTCTCTCTCTCTCTCTCTCTCTCTCTATATATATATATATATATATATATATATATATATATATATATATGGTTCTCTTGAATCGATTAGTGATGCTGGCCAGATGCGTCCGCTTGGTTTCCTACGGAATATTTATCAAGTTGTCATGTTTTATGTTTAGTTTATATTAATTAATTTGATTAATGGAGTCATTATTGTCTTCATTTAGAATATTGATCGTGACTATCTATAGTTCACAATTGTTTTTTCTTAGATTAAAGGTGGGATCAATGAGAGTTAGCCAAATTCGAGTCATGGGCCACATGGACCTAACACGGACCTATTTTTTTTTTCTTGATCGAGACATTTGTTCTTAAGAACAAATAGCCTAATGAGTTCCAGTTCATGCTCTTCTCTTGCTGGCCTATTTTTTTGTGTTTAATTGATTTATTGACTAAAGAGAAATAAAAGAAGAATATTATTTTATTAGAATTTTGTGTAAAATAATTTTGTAACAAGAGATGTTGATGTTTTTATATTTTTATATTTTATTTTTTTGATATATTTTTTAGATGATTGACGAATTATTTTTGGGATTAAGGCTTCCACATAGATACCATATCTCTCTCTCTCTCTCTATCTTGAAAACGATTCAAAATAAGCTATTCAAGCGGTATGTATATCCGTACGTAATTAAAAATTAAAAATAATAATAAAGTATATCTAATTGTTTGACTATCTAATATTATCTAGTGTTATTTATACTAACTATTCTTAAGTATTTGACTTATTACATGGGATACCCTTATTTTTAAACTAATTACACTGACCACCCCTATGTTTTATGTTTATTACACGGGATATCCCTACTTTAAACTAAAAATGAAAAGTTATAACACTAACTACTCATATTTTAAAAAAAAAAATTCTAAAGGGAGGAGTGGTCAGTGTAATTAGTTTAAAAGTAGTAGTATCCCGTATAATAAGTCCAAAACTTAGAAATAGTTGGTATAAATAACCCTATTATCTAACTATAGCGAAACAATTCTAACTCATTTATTATAAGAAGAAAGATATTATTTTTAGATGCGTTTTGATCCCACATGACATCCTTATTTATAACAAATTTTAATTTGAATTATTTTTCAACAATTTTTTTTACGTAATGTACGTACACGTTGCTAGTACTAGTCATTTCACGTAATTTTTTGTTTTTTTATTATATTATTAAAGAATTAGATACAATTTTTAATTATATTAAAATAGTTTAAATATATTTGATATATTTTATTTAAAATTTATTATATATATTTTTTAAATATTTTTTTTGAATCATTACTCAGCTCTCTTAGTAATGATTGTCCAATATACGAGAATGTCGATCTCGACCTGAGTGAGTACACAACACTAGGATTCAATAGTTTTTTTTTTTTTTTTAAACCTCCGGAAGTACACGATAATGTAGGAAAGAAAATTTTCTATTAGGTTTCTGTATGTAGAAACTCAGAAATCATAGAATTTTTTTTTATCTCTCATAACAAATATTATTAGATTATATTTACAAATTAAATAATTAGATTTTTAATTTTAGTTTCTACGACTTGAAATAAAAATTGAGAGTCATGAGAAATATTTTTTGAATACAATTTCTATATAGAAACTCTATTAATTATGATAAAAAAAAAATTAAAATATAATGACAAATATAATAACTTTTTTTTTTCTCGTTCTCTAGCAATGCCAGTGACAAATTTTAAATAATACACAACATTAATCTAAATAATAATTTTTTTATAACATCAGTTTTTTTTGGCAGTATCATAATTGTAACATTGAATAGCTGCCCTCCGTTAATTCAAGGTTCAGTGGACCCCTATCTATATGTGAGTGCTGAAGACATCGCACCCAGTTTGCACATAGACCAGTTTATTTATTCTCGTGTTTTCCTTTCATAAATTGTGACTCCTCTTCAGGGAAGTGCAGGAACTCAAACGAGACGTCACTGAAAACGTGAATGGTACAAAACTTGGACTTCTCAATACGAAAGTGGGACAACCCTTCTTTTTTCTTCTTTTTTATTTATTTATTTTTATTTTTAAGGTCTGACCGACAAACAGTGAAGGAGGGTTCTAGAGTCGGGAGAGAACCCAGCAATGGTGATGGAAACGCCACCACCGAGTTTTTTTTTTCTAAAGTTTATCAATGGAAGTCATGTGGGATAATATATATCAACTTAGAAATAATACTCGCAATAAGAATTTTAAAATTAAGTTGCTATCATACTTGGATCATATTTAGTTTGCGGAAAGAAAGAAAAAAAAAAAATAAATTTTTTTTTCCATTTAAAAAATTATAATTTATATTAATTTTTTTTTTTCGTGTTTATAGAGACAAAAAAAAATGAAAGAAAAATAAATTTCTGATAGTAGGAAAATGATTTCTTAGTTGGGTGGAGGCAATTACTTTCCTTCCAATTTTTCCGTCCTATGAGAATCATTTTTCTTGTATTTTTCTTTGACATCCAAATATAAGAAAGTAAGCACTTTGCTTTTTCAATACCAAGGTTCGGCGAACCAAATGAGACCTTAGGGAAAGTTTGGTTCAAGTTTTGGAGGCTTGAGAATGAGTTTTAGATTTCTTACCCTTATTTGGTATGTCTATCATTGAGAATTATGGAGGAATATGAGGGGACTTCATATTTTCATTGTTGTGAAAAAATAATTTCTAAGACCCCATTGAGAATAGTTTTGCTTTCCTAGAAATGTTGTTTGAATATTTTATTTGGACAATAACACCCTTATTTTACTTTTAAAATTTTAACTTTAATCCCAAACATGTGAATTTAGGTAATAGAAGCATGAAATGGTATTTATGAAAAACTAAATAAATTAAAATTTATTTTCCATATTTCCAACCTAACTTAATCAAACATGGGTATGGAAAGAGTAAAACTTTGATACAGATGACTGTATCAAAAAATGATACAACCAATGTATGACAGGTGGACCCTCATCTCTCTTCGTAAAACGTGCAAGCATATATATAGAGGGGGCCCACCTGTCATACATTGGTTGTATCAATTTTTTGCTACAACCATATGTATCAAAGTTTTACTCGTATGAGAATGTTAAATTCATTTTCCATGAAAAATGAATGAAAAATAAATTCCTAGGAATACAAAACTTTCATCCAAACGACCCCTTAGTAAATTTTTATTCTAATTGGTAGAGTTTCTGCACAGAAATTGCATAAACAAAAAAAATTCTCTCCAACGATTCTCCATTTCTACCATAGATGTCATAAAATAAAAGAATCAATTTAATGGTGTGGGATCAAATAATAATTGCCATGAGAGATGAAAAATTTCTATGAGAGTTTTTACATGTAGACTCTCATAGAAATTTTCTATCCTACATCATTTCCACCTAGGGATGGACATTATTTGAATTTTGGATCAAAAATCGAATCAAATAAGATATTTGGTTCAGTTTGAAAAAAAAATCGGTTTGGTTTTGGTTTTGGTTTTGAAAATACTAAAATTTCTTATTCGGATTCGGTCCAAAGCTGAAAATCGAATAAAATTTATACAATTATGTAAATACTCTCAATTATATATATATTTTTTGTAAATAAAAATTTATATATTTTGAAAACAACAATTATATGCATGTGTTTTGAAACTCTACTTTGATAATTTAATAACTATTCCAACTTTATGTGCAACTTTAAAATATAACAAATGTGTGTATAAAAATTATATTTTTGATAAAATTTAACCACAATCCCACGGTACCACCTTAAAGCCTGACTCTTTAAATAATATAAATAGTCCATCCAATAAACCAAATAGATTATTCGGTTCGGTTCGATTCGGTTTAGTTTCGATTTTGGTTAATTTGTTCGGTTTTGTTTTTAAATTTTTAAATTTTTGGTGGATTTGAGTTTAACTATTTCGGTTCGGTAGAAACTGAATAAACCGAATGCTCACATTTACTATGGTCTACTCTAATTTAAAATTTACGTTTAGATCTCCATATTGTCCAAAATAAATTTAAATTTTGTTCCAAACGTAAATTTTGAATTTTATAGAGACCCCAAAACTAAACTACATGTGAACCTCTCATTAGATACCTTTGGCAGGGGGCAAAGCCAGAGTGTGACATTAAGTGGTATTGATTCGTAGAGTGTTGTAATTTGGTGGATTGCTTACATGTGGATTTTGTTGTTACAAAAAAAAAAGTTGCAAGATGCTTAGCTGTGCAGCTGGGGAACAAAAGTTTAAGAACTATATGCCCAAACTACTTATTTTAAATCCCAACCTATATAATTGGGATTTGTCATTCTTATCCATTCTACTTGTAATCTATTTTGTCCGTCTCTCTTTGATTTTCTTATTCCTAATCATGTATACCTGAACATAGCATCAAGTGGAGGAAGCTAATCTCCAATCAGAAGAGAAGAATCTGAAAAGGAAAAAGAAAAAAAATCATGAAAAGACATAAGGGTAAAAATTAATGTAAAAAAACCTAATACATTATTTTTAAGTTAATTATAACAACTTATTGATTATGCTCAATATATAAATATCTTCTCTCCTTAAACATCTCAATCGATATCCTAGTTATCAATTATAACTAACTATGACTTTGTAAATAAGACCAGCCGTATGTCCATTCCAGGGTTAGTTCATATTAAACAAATAATTCATCTATATATTCTCTCAGTCTAGCAAATTTGATTACAACACGATATCAACAATTAGTTTTACCACGCAAACGCTCACGATCGTACGATCATCCTTGAACGATACGAACAATTAGTTTTCGTTTTATTCTTCTTAACGTATGAATATAGATTTTCCTCTAAGGAAAATATCTTTTGACCAACTAGCCATAAACTGCTTAATTAGATCTTTTGATCTACCAGCTAGAAATGTCTTTTATTTAAGATATTCTGATCTATCAGCCAAAAATGTCTTCCATTTAAGATCTTCTAATATATCAGTTCATTAATGACTTTCGGTAGATTCTTCTGGATCAATTAGTCATCAATGACTCTCAAAACCGGCGTCTATGACGCCATCTAAAACGACTGGAGGCCTACCCTTATGTTAGCCTACCTAATTATAGTTAGTTAGTTATCACAGATTGTGAATATCTCTTAGTTGTTAGCCTACCTAATTATAGTTAGGTAGTTATTATAGATTGATTGTGAATATCTCTTAGCATATTTATTGTTAGCAAAGTCTAACTAAACTCTTGTATATATATCTTTGTTGTTAATATGAAGAGCACGGGTTTTAATCTCCTTTATGGTATCAGAGCTTCTCGACTCCTAACCTTCTCAAACGCTTCCGCCGTCCTCTTCTCATTCCTTCCTTTCATGGCGTCTCCAACAACCAATTCTGCTGCCATGATGGAATCCACCAACAACAAATTCCACCCAGCACTTGCCGTCTCCAACATCAAGAACTCCATCCCAATTCGTCTTGAATATGAAAAAGGCCCCTACGCCTCTTGGGCTGAATTATTCCAAATTCATTGTCGTGCCTATAACGTCTACGAGCACATCATCCCGTCACAACCATTATCGGAGAAAGAAAAAGATCCTGCCTTTGATAAGGATCTCTGGACCCGTCTCGATGCCATCGTCCTAACTTGGATGTACGGCACGATCTCCTCTGAATTACTCATCACCATCTTGAAGCCTAATTCCACCGCCAAGGCACAGTGGGATCGACTCGCGAGCATTTTTTTGGATAACAAACACGTGCGTGCATCGACTCTCGAAACCAGGTTTGCCAACACCTTTCTTGATAATTTTTTCGACGTCTCCTCTTACTGTCAGGAACTCAAAGACTTATCGGATCAACTTACAAACGTTGATGCTTCGGTTGACAACCATCGGTTAGTTCTTCGCCTTATAAATGGATTAAATGAGAATTATGACACAGTAGCTTCTACTATTTCTCAAATGGATCCTTTGCCGGAATTTTACGCCGCTCGGTCTCGTTTGCTCTTGGAAGAGACGCGCAAATCCCGCCAGGCGGAGGTTACAGCTCGCGTACCATCACAGCAGGCTCTTGTCGCCCAGCCCTCCAATGACGCAGCCCTCCCTCCAACCTCCGGGCCCGGAACGAACTCAAACCGACATCAACAAAACAAAGGTTCGGCCAATTCATCAACCCGAAATCAGACCTCATATCGTGGTAAAGGGAAAGGTCGAGGTCGTGGAGGATCGAATCATAATGGAGGATCGTCTAACTGGGGGGGGGGGGGGGTCGCGCAACCATCCGCCACCTCCTTTTTGGCCGCCAAATCAGCATCAATGCTAGCAGTACTACCCACCTTGGGCTGCTCCGTGGAATCAGACTTGGACTCCACCTCCACCGTGTCCTTATCCCACTAGCGGGTGGTCACGCCCTCCACAACCATCCAGGCAGTCCGGAATCTTGGGTCATCGTCCACCACAAGCTCACACCACATAGTTTCAACCAACGGATTTGGAACAGGCTTTTAGGTAGGTTAACACCTTCGCCATTAGCAGCGTCCTTGATGTTATTGAATTCCACATAGCCTTGTTGTACGCGATGCTAACTATGGCACAATATCACATGAAGCGGTAATCGCAATTGGCTTAATTCATTAACTTCGTGGAATGAAGCACACCGACAAAATGGAACAGCTTCGTGGAATGAAGCGCCCCGGCATAATGGAGTAGCTCCATGGAATGAAACCCCGCAGAATGGAGCAGCTTCGCGGAATAAAGCAGCTCCGTGGAATAAAACCCCGTAGAATGGAGCAGCTTCGTGAATCAAGCAGCTTCGCAAAATGGAGCAAGTCCGCGAATGGAGCAGCTCCGCAGAATGGAGCGCTCCGTAGAATGAAGCAACACTGCAAAATCTCGCTCGTGGAGCCTAACATTGCAGACTGGAAGGGGGGGTGTCCCCTTGACCCTCTTTAACAAACTTGAAGTTATCGTGGAAGTCAAATTTAGCCTTAATTATTGCAGACCGAGAGGGTGGGGGGGGGGTGCCCCATGACCCGAACTGCGCAAAATCCCTCCTTTGTGCGCAAAAATGTGCAGGAGCCCTATTTTTTGTGCAAATTTGCGCATAAAACTTTTTTGTGCGCAGAAACGCTATTTTGTGCGCAAAAAGGCTATTTTTGACTTTTTTCTCAAAAAAATTGACTGTATTTTTTTTTATATCATAATCTTGTGATTTTGTATGTGATAGTAAACTTAAGGATTTATGTTGTTCTCAAATTATCTAGATGATGCTCATTACTTTATATGCCTTGTGATAAAATTGTGGGCTCAACTAGGACTTGATAGAGTATTACAGTAGAGTGCGCAGAGTAGTGCGCAGGGTGTACATGCTTTGGCCCGTGTTTAGCTGTTTTTGCTTGTTTGCCTATTCTGTCTGTGTTGATTAACTTCTTCACCTTATTTAATCCCCTATTATAACCCTATGATGTTGTAGATGACATTTGACTTAGGAATCCGGATGGTTCCCGCTCAAGGGGTGATGATCATTGTTTGATGTACCCTATGATAGATTTATAGGTTAACTAGGATATGATAGACTATTACAGTAGAGGCACTAACTGTATACCTGACCTAGTACACATGCTACAATGTGAGCAGAGAAATTTTACTTGATTGACCCTAGATCTTGACTTGACTACTTGTATCCGTGCTGATACTTTCTGATATTGTACTGAGGTACCACATATTCCTGATATTGCACTGAGGTGCTACCTGACTGTATTATGCACTAAGGTGCTACCTGATCTTGTTATTCCTATTATAGTATATTCTTGATTTTTTTACATGGATATTCTTGTAGTTAGTTAGTAGTTGTAGCATGGTTAGGATGTTTGTTTGATTGTGCATTACGTTTGGAATAAATCTAGATTGAGACTCTCAAGAATCAATGTGGATTTATCCATAGCATACTTGTAAACCCCCTGATTTTTTTAAAATTTTAAAATCTGGATTTTTCACAATTTTCTGGAATTTTCTGGGATTTTTCTGTAAATTAAAAACAGGATTTTAATATTTAAATGATTTTTAAACGATAATAAACAGTATTAAAATATTATGGAAATAATATTTTTGGATGTAAAATGAAAAACTGGACTTAGGACAATTTTTCTGGAATTTATCGGACCCCGGACCTATTTTTTTAAATGCCTAAAAGGTATTTTAACTAATTAATTATTTAATTAGTATTAATTAAATACTGTTTTTATTAAATATTATTACTATTTTTATATAAGCGCGGCCCGCAGCCCGTTGGGCCGGCCCGGCCCAGCCCAACCCGGCCCAGACCCCGCCCAGCGGGTCGGGTCGGATCCGCCGCCGCCCGACCCGCAAACCCGGATCCTCTCCCCTGTCACCCGCACGACCCCCACGACCCGAATCCTCCGCCGTCCGCCGCGTTTTTCGGCCGCCACGATCCGCCTCCTCTCCGCCAGTCCCGCCCACGTCGCCCCCGACCTCGGCCGCGCCTTCTCCTATAAAAGCCCCTCCCCCGTCCTTCCTCCGCCTCCCAGCCCTCTCCCCTGAACCCTAAAACGTCCGGCGACCCCTCCCCAGCAGCCGACGCCCTCCGCCGCCGCTGCCCAGCCACCCTGCCATCGCCGCCGCCCGCAGCGCCATCTCCCCCGGCCTCCCTCCTCTCCACCGTCGAGCTGCGTCGACGGCCACCGCACCCCGCAGCACAACAGCAGCAGCCGCGGCAGTCGCCCACGCCTCCGGCCGCCCTCGACCGCCTCCGCCTCGCCGCCGCTTGCCTCGCCGCGCTGTCCCCGGTCCCCTCCGCCTCCGCCTGGCCGCAGAGCGCCGTCCCCGCCGCCGGCCGACTTCCCTAACCCTAACCCTAGCTTTGTGTTTCGTGTCGGACACGAATTGGACACGAAGGATACGCTGTTTCAAGACCCTGTTCAGGTACTCGTAACTCTCTGCCCGGATAACCGTTTTCGTTTCCGCAAATTGCGTTGCGAAGCCTGTATGACCCTCTCGGTGTCCGGACAAACCGTTCGGGGCATCGCGTCCTGTGGTGATCGCACACCGCGATCCAAAAACAGGAAAAACCCAGACCCCGATTCACCCCGGAACTGAGTACGTCCCGCCAAACGGGACGACCTGGTCGCGCGCGGTCTTCACAGACACGAGCGCCTCGTCGATACGGACGTGTGGGATTTCGCAGAAGCTGATTCGGGTGTGCGTGCACACCGGAATCAACGCGTATCCGCGGACATCGCCCCGTATCCGTCTTTTCTATAATTCGACCTAACTTTGTGTACACACGTCGGATTGAAACGAAACTTGCGCCATCGGACTCGTAGCGATACGCTGGTCCTGTGGGTCAAGTTTGGTTCGATTCTGAGAACGTTGACGAAATCGCGTGTCGTGGGCCCCACAGGCCCCGCTCGACGGGCGATTTTGTGAACGGCTCATCGGAATTCAATTCTGAAAGTTCCGTTGGGTTCGTATCAGCGTTTCTGACCCGTTGACACTAAGTTTGGTGAATTTGGAGACCGTTGACCCGGACACGTTTTTCGGTGCAAAGCGGGCCCACCGGTGGACCCCATTTTGGCCCGAAACTGCCGTTTCTGCCCTTGTCTCCAAATTGGACCCAAGGACAGGCGTTTCTAGCTGATTGATATTTTCTGGATCTGATGGTGATATTTGTTTCAGCAATCGGAGTACCGCCTGCAATTCCAGCTGAAGTCAGAGCCGCAATTGGAACCGGAACCACAGGCAAGTGTACCTTGCCAAACCCTGCAGCTTGCTAATTATTTTCTGGACTTAATCATGCAATAATGGACAAATAAAGCCTGCCAAATCTCAGTAATTCTTGACATAGTACTTTACTTGATTTCTGGTGAATTAAATATAAACATGTTTTAACTGCTTAACCTAGGAGACGTGTGACGTACTTAGTGTCCGATCACAGTCGGGTGCCAACTCCATACGCGGGGTTGTGTAACGTCACATAGACATGGATATCGAGACCCGATAATTCTCGTACTTGTCCTATCAAGTACACCAGAACCCAGGACACTTGACACTATTTCATGAGACAGTCTTCCTGAGACATTCAAGGTGATTCTGTATAGGATGCATGTTATAGGACATAGACTTTACATTCTTAGACATTTTGATTCATAGCTACCAGACTTGCTGCATTAGTTATAATCCCGCTGACATGGACATGAGACGTTATGATCATGGCTTGCGTGATTACATTGGGTGGGGAGAGACACACAGACTACAGGCTGATATTATATATATAACATAGTATATATCATAGTAAAATTCATAGTTATTGCCGCTACCGGCTCCCCGACACAGAGCTTGTAGTGGCTTCAGCCTGAGATCTAGTGCCGCTCTCATATTGCATATCACATAGTTGGTTACTTAGTTTACCCTGCTGATTATCTTATTGCTGCACTGATATTCATTTGGCTTGAGTTTTTCTGTACCTTGCTATGTCCCCTGAGGACCTGGAATGGATGATGTCCCCAGGTACAGTTGAAGAGAACTACCCAGAAGTGTACGGTACCGGAGCACTCCTCGGAACAGAACCAGGAACAGAGGACGAGATAGTGGCCGAAGACTTCTCTTGAGCGCCGGCTTCAACTACTCAGTATTTACATTTTCCAGCATTTTAATTCCTGTCTTTTCTTAATTGTAACAGAATAATTCTCGGATTTGTTTCCCGAGATAACCTTATTTGACATTGCATATTTATTTCCATTGCATTATTTCTGGCAATTAATCTGTGTTATTCTGTGGATGAGATTAGAATTACCTGAGACTTGTAATATATTACTGCTAGACTACAGCTTAAGCATGCCCTGATGGATCCATTATATTGGGTTGTCCATCGGTGCATGCTGCTGGCCATTGCCACGTGTCCAGTCCCTCATCATTTTGGGACTGGGGCGTGACATTGTTTTTTTTGGTGGCCCATGCAGGTCTACGACTAAATTGTTCGGTTTCAACTTAGGGACCGAACAGGCCTGCAATAAGATAGGATAAGTTTTTAGGATCTCATCCACTTGCTTGAATCGTTTTTGATCTCTATATCGACTTCAAATAATTTACTTGCATCTTGCCTTGATTCCTGTACGCCTCTTACTGGGTATTTTGGATGCAGGAAAATGGACCCACAAGAATGCAACGAGACTCCCGTCGGAACACCCCAAGCTACAGGTGTCACCTATGACGACGAAGTAACACCAGTCGAAGGAGTTCCACCAACTCAACAGAGCCAGCAGGCAGGTCAACCTACCTCCCGATTCCGACGCGATGACATTCCACCTCCGCCGCAGTTCGTTCCACCAACGCCCGTGCTCCCACAAGGACAGCCAATTGACGGGCAGCAGATATTTCAAATGATCTACGCGATGATGCAAGCCCAGCAACAAGTCCAACACGAGGCTCAGCGTCGCGAAGCTAACTTCTGGAGGGACAGCATCGTAACTGTACTGGAGCAGGCCAACCTACCAGCTCGACGGCCATCTACAGGCTCAATCACTGACTTCCGCCAACTGAAGCCCCGCACTTTTTCTGGAAAAGAGGAGCCCACAGAAGTTCATGAGTGGCTCACCAACATACGGCATCAACTTGAAGCAGCCGAGCTCCCCCGGGAACGCTGGATGACTGCTGTCCGAATGCAGTTGACAGGCAACGCGCACCACTGGTGGTTGTCTGAGGAGGCACGACTCGGACCAGACCGAGTCACTTGGGAAGAGTTCTCCAGACTCTTTCAAGAGATGTACATTCCGGCTATCGCTCGATCAGAACTGCGGGACAAATTCAACCGTCTCACTCAGGACTCTATGACAGTGGAAGAGTACAACGCGGAATTTATTCGTCTGAGCCGCTTCGCCCCAACCCTGATCCCGACCGAGGAAGAGAAGGCCGAGAAATTCTTCGACGGACTGAACATTGAGCTGCAGAAACTCATCGGATCCGTCGCACCTACCTCCTACTCGGATGTTCTCGCTGCAGCCCGACGCATGGAACGCGTCACCAGGAGAGAGTCTCGCCACAAGCGGCCAATCACCACAGCACAAGACAGATCATCACCGGGAGAATCTGCAAAGAGATCTCACACGCACCAGCCACCCAGGACAGCTTCGCAGACCCTTCCTACCTGTCACTACTGCGGCAAGCTAGGTCATGTCGAGAAGGACTGCAGACGCAAGTTGGGATTGTGCCTGATTTGCGGCACCAATCAGCACATAGCCAAGGACTGTCCCCAGCATCGAGATGGAGCACCAAGGGCAAACCAACCAGCTTTGCCAGCACCGAGGCCACCTCTGGCACCTCAGGCGACACTCTTCCAGCAAGCCCAACAGCAGCAGAGGAATCTACCTCAAGGACGAGGGCAAGCTTATGCGCTGACTGTGCAGGACGCTGATGCGAGTAAGTGATTCGTAGTTTTCCGTTTCTAGTCTTGTGTAATTCGTGCCTATTGGTTCGTGACCTCAGCCCCAACCTAGTAAATTGTAACTTGTTAATAATAACCTGGTTTTCATAAAAGTTATAGTTTTAACTAGATCTTCCTAGAAAGTGTAAACTTTCAATTTTAGGGAAAAGGTATTTCCCTGAAGTCTCTTGTGATGTGTTTCAAACGATGCTTGCGACCGCGTCATCTCTGTTGACCGGTTATTCTTTGATTGCGAGGACGCAATCCTCTTAAGGGGGGTAGATTGTAAACCCCCTGATTTTTTTAAAATTTTAAAATCTGGATTTTTCACAATTTTCTGGAATTTTCTGGGATTTTTCTGTAAATTAAAAACAGGATTTTAATATTTAAATGATTTTTAAACGATAATAAACAGTATTAAAATATTATGGAAATAATATTTTTGGATGTAAAATGAAAAACTGGACTTAGGACAATTTTTCTGGAATTTATCGGACCCCGGACCTATTTTTTTAAATGCCTAAAAGGTATTTTAACTAATTAATTATTTAATTAGTATTAATTAAATACTGTTTTTATTAAATATTATTACTATTTTTATATAAGCGCGGCCCGCAGCCCGTTGGGCCGGCCCGGCCCAGCCCAACCCGGCCCAGACCCCGCCCAGCGGGTCGGGTCGGATCCGCCGCCGCCCGACCCGCAAACCCGGATCCTCTCCCCTGTCACCCGCACGACCCCCACGACCCGAATCCTCCGCCGTCCGCCGCGTTTTCCGGCCGCCACGATCCGCCTCCTCTCCGCCAGTCCCGCCCACGTCGCCCCCGACCTCGGCCGCGCCTTCTCCTATAAAAGCCCCTCCCCCGTCCTTCCTCCGCCTCCCAGCCCTCTCCCCTGAACCCTAAAACGTCCGGCGACCCCTCCCCAGCAGCCGACGCCCTCCGCCGCTGCTGCCCAGCCACCCTGCCATCGCCGCCGCCCGCAGCGCCATCTCCCCCGGCCTCCCTCCTCTCCACCGTCGAGCTGCGTCGACGGCCACCGCACCCCGCAGCACAACAGCAGCAGCCGCGGCAGTCGCCCACGCCTCCGGCCGCCCTCGACCGCCTCCGCCTCGCCGCCGCTTGCCTCGCCGCGCTGTCCCCGGTCCCCTCCGCCTCCGCCTGGCCGCAGAGCGCCGTCCCCGCCGCCGGCCGACTTCCCTAACCCTAACCCTAGCTTTGTGTTTCGTGTCGGACACGAATTGGACACGAAGGATACGCTGTTTCAAGACCCTGTTCAGGTACTCGTAACTCTCTGCCCGGATAACCGTTTTCGTTTCCGCAAATTGCGTTGCGAAGCCTGTATGACCCTCTCGGTGTCCGGACAAACCGTTCGGGGCATCGCGTCCTGTGGTGATCGCACACCGCGATCCAAAAACAGGAAAAACCCAGACCCCGATTCACCCCGGAACTGAGTACGTCCCGCCAAACGGGACGACCTGGTCGCGCGCGGTCTTCACAGACACGAGCGCCTCGTCGATACGGACGTGTGGGATTTCGCAGAAGCTGATTCGGGTGTGCGTGCACACCGGAATCAACGCGTATCCGCGGACATCGCCCCGTATCCGTCTTTTCTGTAATTCGACCTAACTTTGTGTACACACGTCGGATTGAAACGAAACTTGTGCCATCGGACTCGTAGCGATACGCTGGTCCTGTGGGTCAAGTTTGGTTCGATTCTGAGAACGTTGACGAAATCGCGTGTCGTGGGCCCCACAGGCCCCGCTCGACGGGCGATTTTGTGAACGGCTCATCGGAATTCAATTCTGAAAGTTCCATTGGGTTCGTATCAGCGTTTCTGACCCGTTGACACTAAGTTTGGTGAATTTGGAGACCGTTGACCCGGACACGTTTTTCGGTGCAAAGCGGGCCCACCGGTGGACCCCGTTTTGGCCCGAAACTGTCGTTTCTGCCCTTGTCTCCAAATTGGACCCAAGGACAGGCGTTTCTAGCTGATTGATATTTTCTGGATCTGATGGTGATATTTGTTTCAGCAATCGGAGTACCGCCTGCAATTCCAGCTGAAGTCAGAGCCGCAATTGGAACCGGAACCACAGGCAAGTGTACCTTGCCAAACCCTGCAGCTTGCTAATTATTTTCTGGACTTAATCATGCAATAATGGACAAATAAAGCCTGCCAAATCTCAGTAATTCTTGACATAGTACTTTACTTGATTTCTGGTGAATTAAATATAAACATGTTTTAACTGCTTAACCTAGGAGACGTGTGACGTACTTAGTGTCCGATCACAGTCGGGTGCCAACTCCATACGCGGGGTTGTGTAACGTCACATAGACATGGATATCGAGACCCGATAATTCTCGTACTTGTCCTATCAAGTACACCAGAACCCAGGACACTTGACACTATTTCATGAGACAGTCTTCCTGAGACATTCAAGGTGATTCTGTATAGGATGCATGTTATAGGACATAGACTTTACATTCTTAGACATTTTGATTCATAGCTACCAGACTTGCTGCATTAGTTATAATCCCGCTGACATGGACATGAGACGTTATGATCATGGCTTGCGTGATTACATTGGGTGGGGAGAGACACACAGACTACAGGCTGATATTATATATATAACATAGTATATATCATAGTAAAATTCATAGTTATTGCCGCTACCGGCTCCCCGACACAGAGCTTGTAGTGGCTTCAGCCTGAGATCTAGTGCCGCTCTCATATTGCATATCACATAGTTGGTTACTTAGTTTACCCTGCTGATTATCTTATTGCTGCACTGATATTCATTTGGCTTGAGTTTTTCTGTACCTTGCTATGTCCCCTGAGGACCTGGAATGGATGATGTTCCCAGGTACAGTTGAAGAGAACTACCCAGAAGTGTACGGTACCGGAGCACTCCTCGGAACAGAACCAGGAACAGAGGACGAGATAGTGGCCGAAGACTTCTCTTGAGCGCCGGCTTCAACTACTCAGTATTTACATTTTTCAGCATTTTAATTCCTGTCTTTTCTTAATTGTAACAGAATAATTCTCGGATTTGTTTCCCGAGATAACCTTATTTGACATTGCATATTTATTTCCATTGCATTATTTCTGGCAATTAATCTGTGTTATTCTGTGGATGAGATTAGAATTACCTGAGACTTGTAATATATTACTGCTAGACTACAGCTTAAGCATGCCCTGATGGATCCATTATATTGGGTTGTCCATCGGTGCATGCTGCTGGCCATTGCCACGTGTCCAGTCCCTCATCATTTTGGGACTGGGGCGTGACATACTCGTACTAAGGTACGACATCTAGAAGAATGATCACGTGACCACGATATGAGATTCCAGACAACTATAGAGCTAATCTAGGTAACTAAAAATTATAGCAACATTGTGAGAGAACGGGATCCCGAGATCGTACATGCCGGCCACCCTCAGACATTATTGGGGAGTGCAAGACTAGCCACCACAGATACTGTATATCATCCACATTAGTGTGGTGCAGTATCTGACTACTATACACGATGCATTATTATGATTTGTTTAGCATGGTAGTCTTACGAGGGACCGGTGCATATAATACATATGATACGTTATTATTGGCTCGGCTAGCCCTGCTCGGACATAGCACGATCTGATGATCCCTATTTATATGCATTATACCTCTGGGGTAACCCAGACTCCATATAGCAAGCCATATGACTGATTGACCGACCTACTTAAACCTATTGTATCTGATTGTGTACTGATGTGTATTGCACCATCTATTAGTATTCTAGGGACATGGACTGTCGTGGTACGATGGTCCAACCCTCGTCCTTGTTTGGTTGCAGGATTATGATATTGTGCTACGATAAGCTATGAACCGAAGCTACGACACCGATTTCTATAGCCTGACCATAGTAATGGGTTATATTTCGTCTCGGTGGTACGATACATCTTATCCTTGTTTGGTTGTAGAGGTGCCCTACTGCATTGATGATGGGATACACATCTACGATTATGGCTCAAGACTTACTTATATGTTTATTATTGGGTTTTGGTTCTTCCTGTAGGAACCCTAGAGGGGGGTGAATATGGTCAAGCTAATAAATCAAGTACAAATGATTAATAATAGACAATTTAAAAATTAAGTGTGCAAGAAGTAAAGCAATAAGAATGCTGACACCCGATGTATCCTGATATCCTCCTCGAGGCACTCCAGTCCCGAAAACTCTTTGTCACGCCCCAGTCCCAAAATATCGAGGGACTAGACACGTGGCAATGGCCAGCAGCACACACCGATGGACAAACCCAATTTAATGGACCCATCATGGTGTACTTAAGCTGTAAAACAACAATATGGGCAATGGTACTAATCTCATCCATATAAATAAATACAAACAATATCAGAAATATAAATCAACAACAAATCTCAATAAAATATATCTCGGAGAATAACCCGAGGATAAGTCTGATACAATGGTTCAACAGACAAGAATAAAGAGTAAACAACAGCAAATACTGAGTATAGAATAAGCATATACTCAGAAGAAATCCTCGGCGATCACCTCATCTTCGGGGATCGGCTCAGTTCCAGTGCCTACTCCTGCTCCTGTTCCTGCTCCTGCTCCATATACCTCTGGATAGAACTCCTCTGCTATATCTGGGGACATAATCCGAATCCAGGTCCTCATGGGACATAACAACGTACAAAATAACTCAAGCCAAAATAAATACAGTACAACAATAAATAAATCAATAAGGTAAACTATATAACCAGCTAAGTGATATGCAAGATTAGAGCATTAGTCATACTCAGGCTGAAACTACCATAGGCTCTGTGTCGGAGAAACCCATAGCAGCATTTATCTCGAAGGGCCAGAACTTGTGCCAAAGCTCTGTGTCAGAGTCTAAGGCACCTCCATAAAACTATATATATAATATAATCAGCCTTTAATATGGTAATACTCTTTCCACCCAATGTAATCACACGTCTCATGTCCACAACGTCTCATGTCCATGTCACGCAGGATCATGACCTCTAGCTGATGCAACAAGTCATAATGATAGCTAAGCACATGCAATATCTATGTCATGAATCATGTAACCTATACAGAATCACCATAAATATCTCAGGAAGATTCTGTCTCATAAATAGTGTCAGGTGTCCTGAGGCATAACGCACTTGATAAGGCAAGCACGTGAATGTATAGGGTCTCGATATCCATGAATATGTGACGTTACACAACGCCGCGTACGGTATTGACACCCGAATATTATTCGGACGCTAAGTAATGTCACACGGTCCTAGGTTGAATAGAGATATTACAGTAATAAATCAAGATAATAGTATAAACAAATGCTGCAAGTATGGCAAGGTACACTTGCCTGTGATCCTGGCTCCAACTGTTGCTCTAGTATCAGCGGGATCTGCAGGTACTCCTCCGAATGCTGAAATAGACGTTATCATCAGGTTCAGAAGATATCAAATAACTAGAATTGTATGTCCATAAGTCCAATTTGGACACATGGGCAAAAGTGACAGTTTCTGGTCAAAGCGGGATCCACATATGGCCCGCTTCGTACCGAAAAATGTGCCAGAGACAATATTCTCCAAATTTATCAAACTTAGTGTCTACAAGTCCAAAACGATGATACGAACCCAACAGAATATCCAGAACTGGATTCCGATGAGTCGATCCCAAAATCGCCCATCAAGTGGAGCCGTGGGGCCCACGATACGCGATTTTGTCAACGTTCTCAGAATTGAACCAAACTTGGGTCACAGGACCAACGTATTGCTACGAGTCCGATGGCGCAAGTTTTGTTTTGATACGACGTGCGTACACGAAGTTACAATGAGTTCCAGAACAGAACCGATACGGGGTGTTGTCGACGGATACGCGTTGATTTCGGTGTGCACGCACATCCAAATCAACTTCCGCAAAATCTCACACGACCGTATTAACGGTGCGCACCTTTCGATAAAGTCCACACACGACCAAGCCATTCCATTTAGCGGGGCGCACCTAGTTCCGGGAAAAAATAGGGTATTCCTAATTTTGCGTCGTAGTTTGCGCTCGCCACAGGACTCGATACCCCCAACAAATTGTACGGGTATCGAGAGGGTCACGCAGTCTACACGTTACAGCAGACAAAACAGAAAATGGGACAACGAGAAGAGAGAAATAGTCACCTGAATATGGCGCCGAAGTTGACTGAATATCGCGTTTCCGCGATGGCGCGACGCGACTACGGCGAGGTGGTGGGGTGAGGGTTGAAATAGGTCGAAGGCGGCCGTTCCGGGGAGGGGAGGCGAAGGGGAAGAGGAGGTAGCGGCGACTCTGTAACGTCCGGCGGCAGTGTCACGCCCCAGTCCCAAAATGACGAGGGACTGGAGAAGCGTGGCAATGGCCAGCAGCACGCACCGATGGACAACCCAATTTAATGGATCCATCAGGGCATGCTTAAGCTGTAGTCTAACAGTAAATAGAACCAATGATACAGGTCACAGATTATTCTAATCTCATCCACAACAGATAATCACAGATTAAATGCCAGAATAATGCAAATATAAGTAACTATCAAATCTTAAATAAATGTCTCGGGAAACAATCCGAGAATATGTCTGATACATCAATGCCAATAGACAGGAAATAAAGGAACTGGAAAGAGAAATAAATGACTACATACGGCCAATGCTCAGGAGAAGTCCTCTGGTGCGAGCTCGTCTTCAGGTCCTGGTACAGCTCCTGGAAGTGCTCTGGTACGGGGTATCTCTGGATGGATCTCTTCAGCTATACCTGGGGACATAGTCCATTCCAGGTCCTCAGGGGACATAACAAGGTACAGAAAATACAAGCTAAAATATAAGCAGTGCAGCAGAATTAAATGAAACAGCAGGGTAAACTATGTAACCAGCTAAGTGATAAATGCAAGTTGAGAGCAACACTAGAACTCAGACTGAGACTGCTACAAGTTCTGTGCCGGGGAGCCGGTAGCAGTAGTAACACGTAAAGGGTCTAGCTCTGCTGGAGAGTCTACGACCTCACACTAATAATATATATATATAAAAACAGCCTGTAGCCTGTGTGTCTCTCCCCACCCCATGTAATCCACGTCTCATGTCCATGACATGCAAGATCATATCTAATGCAGCAGTCATATAATGTCTAGGAATAAACTGTCCATGTCATAACCTGTATCCTATACAGAATCATCGTGAATATCTCAAGAGGATTCTGTCTCATGAATAGTGTCAAGTGTCCTGGGTTTTGTTGTACTTGATAGGACAAGTACCAAGAGTAAGGGTATCGAATATCCATCTCTAAATGACGTACCCAACACCGCGTACGGTGTTGGCACCCGACTATGATCGGACACTCGGTACGTCACACGTCTCCTAGGTTAAGCAGTTAAAACAAGTTATAATTAAAACAAGAAAATATGCAACAAGACTGTAAAGTTGGCAAGGTATACTTGCCCTCTGATATATAACTAAGCCAAGGAATATTTAGCAAAGACTGTAAGTTTTGGCGAGGTACACTTGCCTGTGGTTCCGGCTCGGTTTGCAGTTCTGACTTCAGCGGAAATTGCAGGCGGTACTCTGGTTGCTGTAATAAATATCACCACCAGATCCAGAAAATATCAATCAGCTAGAAATGCCTGTCCTTGGGTCCAATTTGGAGACAAGGGCAAAAATGGCAGTTTCGGGTCAAAACGGGGTCCACATGTGGGCCCGTTTTGCACCGAAAAACGTGTCAGGGTCAAAGGTCTCCAAATTCACCAAACTTAGTGTCAACAGGTCAGGAACGATGATACGAACCCAACGAAACTTCCAGAATTGGATTTCGATGAGCCGATCACAAAATCGTCCGTCGAGCTGGGCCTATGGGGCCCACGACACGCGATTTCGTCAACGTTCTCAGAATCGAACCAAACTTGACCCACAGGACCAGCATATCGCTACGAGTCCGATGGCGCAAGTTTCGTCTCGATCCGACGTGTGTACACAAAGTTAGGTCAAAATGCAGAAAAGTCGGATACGGGGCGATGTCCTCGTTGATTTCGGTGTGCACGCACGCCCAAATCAGCTTCTGCGAAATCCCACACGTCCGTATTGACGATGCGCATGTATCTGTGAAGACCGCGCGCGACCAAGTCATCCCGTTTGGCAGGGCGTACTCAGTTTTGGGGTGAAACATGGTCTGGTTTTTCCTGTTTTTGGATCGCGGTGTGCGATCACCACAGGACGCGATGCCCCGAGCGGTTTGTCCGGACACCGAGAGGGTCATACAAGCTTCGCAACGCAATTTGCGGAATAAAAAACAGAGCTACGAGGCGAAAGTTACACGCACCTGAAGGGGACCCGAAAACCAGGGATCCGGATCGTGTCCGACTCGTGTCGGACATAGGGATTCGAAGCTAGGGTTAGGGTTTCGACTCCTGGCCGGAGATGGGCTGAGCTCAGGCGAGACGGCGGCTGGGGGAGGGTTTCGACTGCTGCGGCTGCTGCTGTGCTCGCTGTCGTCGGGAAGGAGGAGGAGGGGCGGCGTCCGGTGGCTCGAGGAGCGGCGCTGCACGGCGTGGCGGTGGCGGCGCGGCTGGGGGCACGGCGGCGGCGAGCGGCGGAGATCGGGGAGGAGGAGGAGGAGGAGAGTAGCCAAGAGGGGGGGATTTAAATAGGGGAAGAGAGAGGCGTCGAGGGCCGGGGAAGGCGGCGCTGAAGACGGGGTCGGGCCAAGGGGTGCGGCGACGTGGGGGCGAGGTGGCCGGCCGGTGCGGCGGGCGGTGCGGAGCCGGACGCGGGCACGAGGGCTGGGTCGGGGTGAGGGAGAGAGGAGCGGGTACGGGTTTGCGGGTCGGGCGGCGGCGGATCCGACCCGACCCGCTGGGCAGGGTCTGGGCCGGGTTTGGGTTCGGAAAATTGGGCCGGGCTGGGTTCGTGGGCCGGGCCGGGCTGGGTATTTTAGAAAAAATAAAAATAATAATATTACTAAAAGTTTTAATAATAAATAATCAGAAATAATTAATAAATAAATAAATAATTAAATAAATAAATACTTTATAGGCATTTAAAAATAGGTCCGGGGTCCGATAAATTCCAGAAAAATTGTCCTAAGTCCAGTTTTTCATTTTACACCCAAAAATATTATTTTCATAATATTTTAATACTGTTTAATATCAATTAAAAATTATTGAATAATTAAAACTCTGTTTTTAAATTACAGAAAAAGCCCAGAAAATTCCAGAAAATTGTGAAAAATCCAGTTTTAAAATTTTAAAAAAACAGGGGGTTTACAGGCAGCGAGGAGGCGAAGAGGCGCCGGCAGCGGGAAAACGGCCGGTGGAAGTCGAGCGGGGCGGCGGTCGGGATTCGAGCAGTTAGGGATTTACTGTAGCGGGCGGGTAGGCGGGTCGGGTTTTAGAATCGGATCCGACTCGATCCCATAGGTAATAGGTTCGGGTCGGGTCAGTGGGTCGCGTCGGCTAATGGGTCCGGATTCGACCCAATAAGGATTGGGTCCGGTTCAGGAATTGGGTCGGTTCGGGTTGGTTTAATTCAATAAACCGGTTGGTTCAGGTTGGTTTATTTTGGTTTAATAAATAACTTAGTTTTTAGGTCTTTAAAAATGGTTACGGGGTCCAATAAATTCTAGAAAAATTACCCTATGTCTAATATTTTATTTTACACCCAAAAATATTATTTTCATAATATTTTAATATTTAATAAAAACATTTAAAATTATTTAATACCAGAATACCTTGATTTTAACTCTTGTGCTTCATTTTAATTTTACAATATTTGTGCACATTTTCTAATTTTAAATCCAACTTTGCATCCTTGTCCGTTCCAATCGAAATTGGAGACACAATCTCGACCTGTTCCTTGCAACCCAATATTTATCAATAATCTATTTTGAGTCTACTACGTTCATGACACTTGTGTCACATCCAATTCAAATCCTATACACTTCCAATTAATTAAAGAATACATTTGAAACTGATTTTAACTAAATTGGTGCAATGACTCAACCTAACCCAAAACTAGACCCAACACCAACCCAAACCCACACCCACACCCTCATGGCTTATACAAAATACCACACACAAATTTTACCCACTACAATACACCAAACATGATATTTTTCCATATCCAATCCATTTTTTCCTCTTTGTGCAAGTCCTAAACTATTGGGGACTTTTGTGCAAATAGCTATCCATGTGTCCACCTCCTATTGGTTGGAATAAATAAAGAAGACCCAATTCTTGAGGCTTGACCGGTCACATACACTCTCTCTCTCTCTTTGTATGATACTATGCAACATCAAATATGCCTACTTTAAATCCTAACCCTTCATTCAAACTTTATTACATCACCTCCACCTATTCCTTCATGAAATCCCCCCTCCCTGGGAACCTAGCCGGCCCTAATCCCTAAGCAACACTCTCTCCCTCTCTCCTCATTTAAACCAACACCCTCTCCCTCTCCCTCTCCCCCTAAATATTAACCACCATCACCACCATTAACCACCATCACCACCATTAACCACCCCCAACTCCAACCACCACCCTTGCCATCACCACCGCCAACCACTATCACCACCACTGCCCTCACCTTCGACCACCACCGTCAACCACCTTCACCACCGCTGCCCTCACCTCCGACCACCACCCTCACCATCACCATCGCCAACCACCATCACCACCGCTGCCCTCACCTCGACTACCACAACTGCCATCACTTTCATGATGACCACCCGAGCCAAGCTTCCACCTCTCCACCAATACCACCACTGTCACTGTCATCATCACCACCACCACTATCTCCGCCAACCACCACCACCAGCAGACCACCGTCCTCCTCGCGGTGAGCTGCCGTCGCTGCTGCTGCTTCAACCCGCTACTGGTGCTATTAAAGCTGCTGCTACTGCTGCATTTTGTCGCTGGCCGCCGCCGTCCTGGCCCTGTGTCGTCGCTGGCCACCGTCGTCCTGGCCCCTCGGTCGAGCTGCTGCTGTTGTTGCGCCTACTATTATTGTAGCTGATGTCATTGATATTCTGGCCGGAGCAGGCCGTCGGAGCACCCCCGATGACCAACGACCTACCCCGGAGCATCCCCGATGATCGACGACCCCTTCCACGGTGTCCTCGATCACCTGCGGCCGCCAGAATGACCGCCCTCAGTCGACGGACTATCCCCGAGCGCGCACAGAGACAGAATCCACGGTTTGTGGGCTCAACTTTGAGTCGCGATTTCTCTGCCATCGTTTTATCTTTCCGCGAACTGCCTATGCAGTTGCGTACACAACATAAACACCTTCATTTCCCATCAAATACAATAACATAATCAGGTTTTAATATCTAGATAAATTGGGTGTTAAATCAAAGAAAAATTATTTTTAAAAATATTAAAATTCTCCGATACAGAGTTGGTCCCGTCAATCCGGGCAACTTCGTCGCATACCGATTGCACCAAAAGGCGCATATCGTCAACGTAGATGTGTGGGCTTTTGCGGAACTTGATTTGGATGTACGTGCATACCAAAATTAACGTGTATCCGTTGAAAAGTACCGTATTGACCTGTTCTGACACTCGTCATAATTCCGTGTGTGTCTGTCATTTTATAACAAAACTTGTGCCATCGAATTCAAAGCGTTATGCTGGTCCTGTGACCCAAGTTTGGTTCGATTCTGAGAACGTTGATGAAACGGTGTTTCGTGGGCCCAACGGTTCCACATGACGGGCGATTTCGTGATCGGCTTATCGAAATCCAGTTCTGGATATTATGTTGGGTTCGTATCATCGTTCTGGACTCGTAGACACTAAGTTTGACGAATTTATAGAACTTTATCTCTGGCACATTTTTTGGTGCAAAACGGGCCCCACTTGTGGACCCTGTGTTGACCAAAAACTGTATTTTTGTTCCTGTGTCCAAATTGGACGTCTAAATATGCTTTTCTGAGTATCTCACTCATTCTGGGACTGTTGGTGATATTTGTGACAATATCCGGGGATATCTTCTCTAGTTTTCATCTTGTGCTGCTACTTCCCTAGCGAGTTCGTGTTCGAATCTTCGTCTGGCTTTCAAGCAAGTATACCTTGCCTTGTTGTACTATTTAAATTCAGTTAATATTATATATATTGTGCTCTAAATATTATATAAATGTGCACGTCCGAGAATGACTCGGGTACAGTCGACGAACCCGTCGACGTTAGGACTTGTGTTTGACCTAGCGTCTAGTGGACGTACCCTAAGTGACGGAGTTATGATTTTAACTCTGAGGCCTTGACACATATCATTTCATGTCACAGAGTGAGTTCATGATAGGACACAGATTTACGCACTCGACTGGCCATCGGTGCGAGTAGCTCGTGTGATGGTACTTAGCATAGGTGTATTGCTCTAGGTGACTTGCATTATAGTTACGAGATGTCCACGTCGTACTTGAGACTTGTACATTGGCATTGGGCAGAGAGGAAGACTAGTAGGCGTATGGGACACCCACCTCCTCTATACAGATATCACGTTCTTTGGAGCGATACGGACGTATATACTTATGCAGATACCGCGTTCTTTGGAGTGTTGGACGTTACATGTGCAGATACTACGCTTTTCGGGACGTTGGACGTCGTACAGATACCACGCTTTTCTGAATGTTGGACGTATTTACTTATGCAGATACCACGCTCTTCGATGCATTGGAGGTTATTATATATGCAGATTGCCCCAAGATGGGGGGCATATGTGGCATATACTAGCCAGTCACGACGATTGGTGAATTACGTCAGCATATGTCTAGTCTACACTTCCCATACGCTCTAAGTTGTCCTCAAATTGCATTCACTTAGGAGAATAGTTCACCCTGATTTACTTTACTCAGTATTTACATTATGACATGTACTTTTTGTATCTTGTTACGTCCCTCTGAGGACCTGGTTCCCTTTCAGGTTATTTGAGCAGTTTGGATAAGGCTTAACCTGGTGGTATGTTGGACATCCTTGCAGGTATCATTATATCTTTCCTCTATTATAGTTATGTACTATTTTCTATTGTGACACTGCTATTGTAGCCTAGTATTTATAGGCCTATATTATTCTCTTGGTCTATTCGAATGGCTGTATTATTGGGATGCAGACTAATGATGCGTACCGTTCCTTCTTGAGATTTTATTTACCATGGAATGAGATTTAGTTTAGTTGTTGGACATTAGAAATAGATAATTAGCTCGATCACTTAACCTTGGACAGCGTAAGTGCACTTCATCGGGCCCATTAAATTGGAATGCCCTACGGAGTCGTACCAGCTGTCCATTGCCACGTGTCTGGTCTCATACGTTTTGGGACTGGAGCATGACAATTTTGGTACCAGATTTGTCTCCGGCATATATTGAGACTTGGATGTTATTGTTGAAGTTTAGATTCTATTGTTGTTTAGACTTTGTGGTTGGATTATTCTTTGATATCTTATCGTGCTTTAGTTTTGCGATTGAGTATCTCAGATTATATTGTTATATCTGAGTCTCCTTATGGAGTTGGATATTTATGTGAGATTGATAAGATAGTATTATGTCCTAGACATCGTTCTACCACCGATGTTGTGACGTAGACTGGACGTACCGTGTACTCGTACCCCTATATCGGTTGCGGGTCGTGACACTAACACTTCCCTTATGCTTCTTTGTGGTACTTGTTATCGGGACCTGATCCCGCTGGTTTTATCTGGCCAGATCTAGTAGCAGAGTTCGAGAATCCAACGTTATATCAGACCAATGGAGCGCACCAGGAGCGTGGCCGTCGAGGGACATAAGTGGGTTTCTTCTCCACCACTCTTTGTATAATTTTGCTACTCTTTTGGAAGTTTAGCCACCGACACCTGTTTAGCCGGATATTCTGGATATTTAGTTTCCTTTACATGATTATATTTATTCAAACTACATCTGACTTACAGTTATGTACTATTAACTCTCTACTAGCTTATCATTTTGTATAACTCATTTTTAGAATATTTTAATAGAGTGTTTGGGATACGTTACTGCTTTATCATATATGCTCTTTATTTACTGTTTCTTGTTCGATTGATTGAGACATAGATTTTATGTGATACCAAATATGAGGCTTGATTGTAGTATGCACCCCATTGTCTATAGAGATCAATGACCATATTGCGGGGTACCTAGGTACTTCGTAGTGCGTAGATGGTCTTATATGTCCCCATATTTATCCAGTATTCTGGGAGAGGAACGTGACAGATCTTAAGGCATGTACATCACACCTGAAGTCAAAATTTAAGATGAAGGATTTGGAGAAAACTCGATCTACTTAGGCCTGCAGCTAAAGCATTTTATCGATGATGTTTTGGTTTACTAATCAAGTTACACCCAGAAGGTATTATATTGTTTTAATATGGACAAAGAAAAACTCTCAAGTACACCCTTAATCATCCATTCCTTATATGCTAAAGGAGATTCATTTCGTCCTAAGGAATATGATGAAGAGGTATTGGAACCTTAAGTTCCATATATAAATGAAATAGGCACATTATTCTAGTTAGCTCAATGCACTAGACCGAATATCTTATTTGTTATGAATCTCTTGGTTAGATTTAGCGTTGTGCCAACATGTCGCCATTGTAATGGCATAAAAGACATCTTTCGATAACTTAAGGGTACTACGAACATGGGGCTTATTCTATTCCTATGCATCTAAGAATGGAATAAACCTCATTGATCCTCTGAATAATGCTCGCTTTGTCAAGTATGTTGATGTCGATTATTTATCTGATCCGTACTAAACGAGATTTTAAATTGGTTATATCTTTACCATTAACGATATCGCGATATCTTGAAAGTCTACAAAGCAAGCCATTGTCGACAGTTTTTTAAATTATGAGCTCATCACCCTCCTATCAATGATGTCCCGGCGATAATATTCGAAGACAATATCACATACATAGACTAAATAAAGAAGGGCTACATCAAGGGAGATAGTACCAAGAACATCTATCGAAGTTTTTTCTTCTAGTATCATCAATAACAACAACAAAAGATTGAAGTCAAGCAGATTCGATCTCATCACAACTTGACCGACATGTTCACAAAGTCCCTAATGAAGTGCACTTTCTAGGAGATAGTTCATAGTATTGGATTACGAAGGGCTTGTGCATTGCAATGCTCGTAGTTTGGGCTAATGTCAAAATTATGAGAATATCCAGAACTACACTCATTTGACTTTAATGTACTCTTTTTGTTTAGCTCAGGAGAATTTTTTCTACTGGATTTCTGGCAACACAATAAGGTTTTATCACTGCACCCGCATTGGGTTGGTCATACCTCTAGGTATTTTTACGTCATGAAGACGTATTGACATTAACTCATCCCCCCCCTTCGATTACATTTTATTTTACTGATTTTTTTTTGATATATATACCTAGGCTTCACTCGTGGCTATAAGAGCCATCCAGCAGGCAGAGGGAGGATTCGAACCATGGTCTACTCCAAGACGGCCCGCCACATTACCACTAGGGTAATGCCTTCGGTATTCACTGGATTTTTTGAATCAAGATTTTGGTAAAGTTCATCTACATTTGGATAACCCATAAACTTGCGTAAATATGATGCATGAAGACTTATGTCGATCATCCCTGAAGACTGATGTTAGTCATCCCTGATGACTGATGTCAATCATCCCTGAAGACATATGTCAATCATTCCCAAAGACTGATGTTGATCATTCATAAAGGCCGTTACAGATTATTTATTGTGTTGTCGGCACTAAATGGGAAGTGTTGTAGTTTGTTATAACTACTTGTTGACTATGCCCAGTAGATAGGGATCTTAAATCTCTTAAAGATCTCAAGCAATCTCATTGTTATAAGTTGTAACCAATTATGATTTCGTACATAATACTATTTTTATATTCATTGTAGGATTATTTAGTCATGAGAATTCATCTTTACATCTCTTTTCTCTTAGTCTAGGAATTTATTTATTTTAAATTCAAAATATATATTTAACAAAAATGTTCGGTGGCTCGCGTAGTACTCGCGAGCCACCGCCCGCCACAGCATCCCTCTCCCCCCCCCCTCCCCCTCCCGCTCCTGCTCCGTGTCCGACAGGCCAGCCGTCGCTTCCACTCGCGTGCCGGCTCCGTCCGTTCCTCCCGCCCCTTCCCCTCCTCCTTCTCAGCGTCCGGCCGTCGTGCCGCCAGCCAGACCACCGTGTAGAAGTACTGCACGTGCAACAGTGCAAACAATGCGGTTGTATATTTAACCAATAGTGTTACACACAACATGAGATTCCTCAGCTAAGAGCTGATTAATACACATCGAGGGCTCAAAGAAAACAAAAGAAAAGTTACTAGAAATAGCCCCATCCTGTTCGCGGTTCTTCTTGCGAAAAGAAAGTCCTGTCTCTTTTCTCTTAGTCTAGGAAATTAAACTCCAACATCTATACCACACAATATGATATAATAAATTGCTTGGTGCTTGAAAAAAGGGGTCCAAATCAATTTAAAAGGGACCCAAAAGCCATTGACAGAGACAAATGGCAGAAAGTGAGATCATTGGGCTACCCATTGGATGAGATGGGAGTTAGATGTCAAAGAGAAGGAGGTGGCTCAGGAGGGTGAATGCTCATGCTCGCTTATCAACTTTTGTTCTATATTAATGCACCACTTAATCACCACTCCATTAACATACAAAAAAAGGGTGAAGCAATAAACAACAAAAAGTCATGTGAAAGTTAAGAATAGATAATGCTTCCAACATTAGTTTGCACTAAATGTGGGGCCATAACCATTGATCATAGTTATTAATCTTCTACTATTTTTTAATTATTTTTTTAACATTTTGTTTGTAAATAATAGAACAAATATATCTTGATGATAGTCCAATATCTTTTATACAGAATAGTAAATAAGCCCATCTAGCCCAAGGGCTTTATTTACTTGGGGTTTTTCAGTCTTCAGGCCATTTCCATAACTTCATTGTTGAATTCACAAAATAGGTGTCTATGTAATTTCATAGTTCGTTGGTTAATTCCTACATATTTTTTCCCTACTCCAATTTAGGGTAACACAGTAGAGGAATTTTTTATATATCAATTTGTTCTCCTTAATCTATTGTACGCCTAGACAGGGCCGGCCCGGATGGTTAGATTGTCTTGGCCGGAACTTATTTTGGTTGTCCCTAGATCTTTGTTGTGGACTGATCCTGAGTGATTTTCTGCGACCTCGACCTCTTGCAGATCATGTTGGATCCGAGGGTTGTCCTAATCAAAGAGGGGTTGTCAAAGTTTGAAGTCTTGTCAGAATTATCCATGGACCCGGATATACTAACCGTTTGTCTTATCCTGGATTTTCTTTAGACGGTCACAATGTGTTTCTTTTTGTTAGTCTAGTGATGCTTCTTTGATCACTATGGCTCTCTTGAGCTTTTTAGCATATGTGCAGGAGAGATGAAAGTTTTTTAGTATAAAATTGTACTTTTATTAGTATAGCATAACCTATTTTGGTTTGGGATTCTTGCATTATTTGTAGGAAGGAAGACGGTTATGATACAGAGATGTCTTAAAAATCTACGTATCACTTAGAACTTTATAAGTTGGTCGAGTGAGTTAGTCTTAGGGCAGTAAGACTAATTATTTTGGGGTTAACCTAAATTTGATTAAACTCAAGTCAATCAGATTGTTTTCTTTTTTCTTTAATCTTGATCTTGAAATGACCGCCAAAATACACTACTCTAATTCACTCCACTCTTTTAATTTTTAAATTTTAGATAACTTTCTCTTCACAATTTACTCACAACAAGATCAAGAAGAAGAAGAAGAAGAAGAAAGAATGAGTTGTTCATTGCAAGATCAATTAAGCAGTAACTACTTAGTTACCAAGCATACAAGAAATTATCAAGGCATCCATCATGCAATGGATGGTCCTCCAAAAGAATTGGCAAATTTAAACACAAACCAATTTCGGGCTAGGACTCTGCATGTACTGTGTCGGACACGACACAGTCGGTCCAAAGATACGGAGACCCCAACGCCACCGCGGTCTCCGTGCGTGCCCCGGAGTCGGTCGGCATTGTGTGTCATGTCGTGTCGTGTCGTATTCGTGCTTTCAGCTAGCTGCTGCTGTTGGCGCGGCGGTCGGAGTCGGGCCAAGAAAGCTGCTGCAGGTTCTCGTCGGAAGCGCTGACATGAATATTGATCCTCCGCTTCATCCCTCCGAACCCGCATAGCTGCATTCCCTCTTCTTCTTCCTCCTCCTCCTCCGCATCCTTCTTCGAGAAGTCGGTCGTTGGCCTGCAGTGATTGACCTCCTTCAAGAGTCCCCTCGGCGGATGCTGCTGGCACTCGCTGGACCCCCCCATGAGGTCCCGGTAGCCGACCGCGTTGGCGCCGCCGCGCGCCAGCGCCTCGGCGGTGCGCGCGGAGACCCTGGAGAGCAGCGTGAAGCCGACGTTGAGCACCCCCCTGAAGCTCCCGGAGGGCCTCCGGATGCCGAATGCGGAGAAGGAAGGGGCGTCCCGGGGGCGGTCGAGGAGGCGGAGGTTGGCGAGGAGGATCCTCGCGGAGCCGAGGGGGGAGTCGGGGAGGAGCCAGGAGGGGGCGCGGGAGGCGATGTCGACGGAGAGGGCGGAGGGGGAGTCCGGGAGGAGGAGGAGCGGGGAGGGGAGGAGGAAGACGAAGCGGTCGTTCCAGGTCGGGTTGGAGACGCCGACGCGGTCGACGCGGGTGCGGAGCTTGGGGAAGCCCGGGAGGGAGACAGTGGCGTAGGCGCGGAGCCCCCCACCGCGGCGGAGGGCGGAGGAGGGGGACGGGGGTTTCTTGAGATCCTGCGCGGAGATCAGGTTTATCTCGAGGAAGAGCTTCTGGGTGGCCGCCATGGCTATTGTAGAAATGGAATGGAATGGAATGGAAGAGAGAGAGAGGGGGATCTTGAACTTGAAGTTTGAAAAAAAAAAAAATTGAACGTTGGAAGAGGTTTTGGTGAATCAAATGGACTCTTGGGCTCAGTCAGTTCTTCATTGGGTTTGTTCTCTAATTGGTCCGCGGATTCTAGATTTGCATATGGGAGCTGCTACGTTGCCTATGAGAAATTATTGTATTTGTCGGATACAGTGCATTCTTCACATGTCAATTATTGGATTATCATGGAGACACATTCTTATACAATCCAAACGTTTGGAGATGAGTCGGGTGCACTGTATTCGGTCCATATAATAATTTCTAGTTGCCTACCGCGGTTGTGGCTCCACATTTTTGGCCCGCGGGCCACATGTTGCTGTTCCATTGGAAGAAATTTTGCTGGCGGATCCGAGCAAATATAGGGGCCAATGGGATTCGACCGCGTTTCAAGTGAGTACTATATATTTTGCATTGTATATATATATTATAGTATTTTCATATCTAATAACTTTCGTATCTTATAATACGGTATTTTGTTGGTATCTTAGTATTCTAGCATAGCTAGTATAGCCTAGTTACATAGTGTATAGATCCAATATCCTAGAGATGGACTCATAAACCTAGAAATATCTAATTTGACCAAGTTTGACTAATACCTAGAGTTGACATAGTTTGACTATTTTGACTTAGAAATGGCTTTAGGACCTAGAAATTGAACTAGTTTAACTTATTTTTATTCCAAAACCTTGTATTAATGCAATATTCCATATATAGGTCTGTGTGAAACCAGTTCGGATATCGTTTCGCATCATTTGCTCTGGATCACAGGCGAGTACATTCTCTGATAGTTTTCATTATTTGATTACTACTATAATTCAAGTATTTAGAAATGTTACTTATGATTCTTTGATACATTGGTACATGGATTGGTATTGTTATTGGATCGTCAGGCATGAGATGTTACCTTGATTATTGAGATGGTATCGAATACTGCTCCTTGTTGGTATTTGATAACATTGAATATTATAGGCTAAACATTGGATACATTGGCTAGTAATGTGTCATGATTTGATCCATCGTATCAGTCGGAACGGAAAAAATAGTAATTAAATACTTGATCAAGAACTATCGGCTAGTAGTGTAATCATTGGCTACTAACTAATCATACACTGCACGTATGGTTGAGTTAGCTCCTTAGAGTAATCATTGAATATTTCAAGCCAATCACATATTTAGTTAGTATCTCAAACACATGGTATATTGTAGATTCCATTTTCAGTTCATAGATTACCCTGTTCTATTTCTGACATTATAGTTCATCTCCTTCATTCTTGTACGCATTGATTTATATTTTTGTTGCTAGTGTTACCTGTTCCTTCATTGTTCTTAGATTATCAGTTATATTCTCATCACATATAGCATCCCCTATTTTACTGTTTTATAGTTTTTGTTAATTAATTGGAACTGCTATTGGGTTGTACTTTGTTCCATTCCTGACTGGATAACATTTTTCAGAGGATTCAGAAGATTGGTGTCCGACGTACTACGAACCTCGACCTATAGATGGTGCAGACATGGACCCACTAGTTCTGGAGTGACTGTCGAAAGGTTTAGCCGGAATCACTAGTTATCATAATTAGTTTTCTTTAGCATTTTGGTACCAGATTTATTTTTGGCGTATATTTAAGACTTGGTTATTGTTTCTATTTGTTGTTGTTATATTTAGACTGCATAGTTATGTTAGGCTTCTTTGATATCTTATCGTGCTATAGATTTATGATTGCGTATTGTGTTGCATTAAGTACATTTTCCTCCTTCTTGGAGTTGAGATATTATTGGCAGATTATACATTATTGTGAGATGATTAGATAGTATAGTTGACCTAGACGGCGTTCTACCGCCGATGCTGCGACATAAGCTGGACGTACCCACATATTCGTACCCCTTCACCGGGTGCGGGTCGTGACATAAGTCCACAAAAACTATCACTTCCATATTACCTCTGATAGGGTTTATTTCGAATCTATTACTCGTACCCCAAGTGCGCAAAAAGGTAATAGGTCCACCAAAATCCCCCTGAGGATGTTCTTACTATCCACAAAACCTTTCACGTCCATTACCTCTGATAGGGTTTGTCTCGAATCGATTACTTACACCCCAAGTGTAGTGCCCCGCTCCTCGTAACCACTATGTACAAGTGATATCGCTTTGCTTGCTCGAGTGTAAGTCTTTTCGGAGAGTTTTCGACCGAACCACAAGACGATTGATCTAAGTGAGTAGGCAGAACTGCATTCTCTGATTCTTGCATTCCTTAATAATAAATCTGAGTTTTTGAATGCTTGTTCTAAAAAATAGTTTCATAAGAAGAATGATAGAACCTGACTCTGCATGCTTAATAAGAGAACTCGTATAGCTTGTCATTGAAATGAACCTGCTTGCCTAACTAGAGATCTTTAATGCTTGTCTAAAAAGAGATAGAGACAGAACCATTGCCATGCTAAGAAAAGATAGAAATATTGCATGCTTAGTTACACGGACATCGCTATCGAACGAACCGATGCCTTGCTAATAGACAAGAGTAATAGATGTTCATATATTTCCAACATATATACTAAAGAAAGAGTAGAACTGCATGCTTAGTTAAAGGGATAGAGAACTATTTTCATGCTTGTTTGATTAAATAGAGATTGTTATATGTTTTCATAGAAGTTATAGAAATGCTTGAACGATATGAGAGAAATGGCAGCCAGTCTGCATAAGAGATAGAAATGACGGCCTCTCCGCACAGAGACAAGAGATAGAGAGAGAAGAGATTGAATATATGCTTGTTATTGAACTGCTGCATCCATATAGAGTTTATATGATAGAGTTGCATTCATGCATTGCTCTTAGACAACTTGTGCATAAGGGAAATCCTACGAACGATTTTTTGGGGCGCTGGGGACCGTTCGCCCTAGGGGGATCAGAGGAATACTTGAGGCAAAGAAGTCCTCGCGATCAGGGGGTATTCATGTCTATTAGATAGCTAGTTTACGAGTCAAAGCAGCTATGTATATGAGCGAGTATATATTAGTGCTGTGCTGGACCATGATAACACCGCTTATAATCTTGAGGAAGGAGACTCATTGACCATCATATAGTTAGGTCGCATGCTAGGATTCAGCCTTCTTGCATACCTAACTGTTTGATGCAGAGACAGACAGGGAAAGAGAACCTTATATATATATATATATATATATATATTTATGTAAATTATTGCTAACTTATATGTCTGCTGTAGGGATAATCGCTCGATGAAAGGGTAAGAATCACTGAATAAGTGATATACATGCTATCGAACATGCCCTTTTATATTGAATTCTTTCATAAAGAAGTCTTGTTTTCGTATATGCTTCTATCCCGTTCACACGATAAGATGTTGCTAAAGAGAGAAGGATAGAGATGCTAAGAGAGAGATGTTAAGATGATAGTCCACTAGATGCATATGCTAGAGTCTTTAAAGAAATGAATATGACTCACGAGACACGCTGCGCACAAGAGTTAGCAAATGAATCTGCTTATCGTATATGAACTACTTATCTTGCCTGCTTGCCTTTATATTGAGATCATGAACTCTGTTTTCAAAGATGTTTCCAAAAAGAAGTAATATGACTCTGTTCTTACACTGCATCTAACGAACATAGGTAAAACTAGAAATATCACTAGTAATATAATATTTTGCCACATGCTTACTTAGTGTGGGTTTCAGGAAGTGTTGCTTATGTTCGTTGATTTTATACTCACCAGTACTTTCTCCAAAGTACTGACCCACAAACAGTTTACTTGTTTTCAGGTGCTGGATCGTCTGAGGAAGTGATAGCCGTGCCTCATCCCCATGATCCAGAAATATGGAGTCGATACCTTGAGCCGTATCGAGATTGCTTTTAGATGCTTTTGTATAAAGGGATGTAATGTATGGAATATTGTCATTATAATCGAGAGAAAGAGAGTGCTTGAGCGATTTGTAACCTCGACCAAGCGTCGCTTGTAACACTTTTGAATATCAGTAAAGAGCTTGTTTCTTTATGCCATTGTGTTCTTTATTTTTCTGCAATATATGTGCCATTGCTCCTGTCTTCAATAGCTTACTTGCCCTTGTTCAAAGCTTTGGCCTTGTGCAAGCTCACTTTAGGCTTGTATGGCATCGCGCCCAAGCGACGACGATCAGTTCCGTAGGGACCAAGCGAGGACGATCGGCCATTGCGGGACCGGGGTATGACACCAAGTGTGCAAAAGGGTAATAGGTTCACCAAAAATCACTCAGCGAGATGCCTTTACTATCCACAAAACCTATCACGTCCATATTACCTCTGATAGGGTTTATCTCGAATATATTACTTGTACCCCAAGTGCGTAAAAGGGTAATAGATCCACTAAAAATCTTCCAGTAGGATATCCACAGTAACTACAAATGTTGTGCTACGACCATATTACCTCTAGTACAATACCCAAATGTCCACAAAATACAAAATTCTGAAAAATATGAGACTTTATTGATTAATATTCAAGATCATGAGTACATATGATAGAAATCCATTACATTCAAGGGTTTTTCATTATAATTCAAGGTTAAGAGTACATATGATGGAAACCTATTTTTAAGGGTTTCCATGAAGTCTCGTTGATGCAAAACTTTTCAATTAGAAGCGCCCCTCTGTGTTGTCATCGCTACTGACACAAATCAAGCCCGCAGCAAAACTCAATGCTTCCTCGATCATCCCTCAAAAGTGCAAACCTTAGTATAGAGAAAAGAATCCATACCGACGGATAGCAAGGGAGGAGCAGGAGTAAGCGCTCTATAATCATACGGGAAGACCGACGACATGAATAATAATTAATCCAAATTCTGTCATCGACCTCGCAGTCTCTCGGCTGATAGAGAACCACATAAAAGGGAGAAAAGCAGCTAGCACACTGCATATCCTCGTCTCCTGGATTAGTTCTTGCAAAACTAACCACGTCTCCTGGTGAACCGCCATATAAAGTTGGTCTTCACCCCGAACAACGAGTGTTATGATATCCTTCCATGCTCTATCATGAGATGTGTGAGGGAGAACAAAGCCCGCAGAAGAAAAACATATGACATCAATATACAAAAACAATATTGACATCTATGCAGAAGAGCCTAATTGATGCATGAGATACCTTCCGTGCGACGAGCCATGGTGGTCGCATGTCCGGATCGAACCTCATCCACGTAAAAAAGTCATGGGTGACGCATGTCCAAGACGAGCCTTTACCCATGCGGCAGGATCTTAGTTGCCGCGTGATGGTTGCCCATCCATGCGACAGACTAATAAAGAAAGCCTGCGCATGTTCATGATGATCTTTCATCCATGCGGCAAAGCTGTGTAAGAAGTTTGCACGTGTTCTAGACGATTTCTCATCCATGCAACAAGACGGTGCAAGGGTGTATCTGTGTCCATGAAAGCCGGGCAGGAAGAATGCGGTGCTCCCCTACCTCAGAGTAAAGCACAGGAATCAGGGGGCTAAGGATAAAGACTGCCCCTAACAAACTCCTAACAGTTATGAGAATGAATCTGACGCCTTAATTTTTGGGATTCACTTTAATCTCCTTGAAACCAACGCCCCGAGCCCCATGTCAGGAGACGACACAGAATCCCAAGAGATCCACACAAAGATCGAACCAAATCTTCTTATTCATGAATAAATGACAGCCTGACAGCGTTCGCCCATGCGGCTCAATGACCATGCGGCCCGAACGTACCCTGTCCATGTTTCTTATTTAAATTATTTAAAACTTACAAGTTTGAAAACTTTGAAGGGAATTTTGTAGAAGCATAAAAAATATGGATCCATGCACCCAACGTCCATGCGCCCCAAAATAAAACTCAACAGATGTTGGACCGCATGGACACCATGCAGCCCAGAAAAGGGATACCATGCGGCTCAGAAAAGAGACACCCATGTGGTCCAAACGAGCGTCCTGACAACTGGTCGCGGGTCGACCTGACATGATGTTCTGACAACAAAGATGACGTCTGACACAAAATTCTGACAAAAAAGATTTTTCTGATCCCCTCAAAGGACGAGAACACACTAAGAGACAGAAATTCCAAGGATAGTGCAGAGCCACGTGTACAATACGACAAAAGATCCCATGCGGCTCTGGCCCATACGTTCCAGACTCCATGTTGTCCATGAATCTCTGGACCCAAGCGTTCAAGACTCCATGCGTCCCATGCGGCTCTGGCCCATGCGACTCAGACTCTATGCATCACATGCGAATCTGGCCCATGCGTTCCAAACTTTATGCGGTCCATGCGTCTCTGGCCCCATGCGTTCTAGACTCATGCGTCCCGTGCATCTTTGGCCACATGTGCCCCAGATTCTATATCGACCAAATCTTGTTGTTACAACTGAGTGATTCTCTCCAACCAAATAGCAGCCATGTGTCCATTTGACCAAGTCGTGCCTACAATAGATGAGAACCATCCAGATATTCAGCAACAAAAATATATTAACAAATGTCCACGTGACAGGTGAAGCCTGGATTCTTGTGCACAGTTGTAACCTGTAAGCACCCTGATTTTTTAGAATTTATTAATATTGGTATTCTGAAATTATTGTGATTAAGGGAGATTTATTTATTTATTTATTTAGCTAATTATAATATATAATATTCATGAATTTATAATTATGTGTAATTAATTCATTATTAATATTGTGTAAAAAATATATTTTTGGGTGTACAACTATTATTAGTGTATTGTATAATTTTTCTGGAATTTATTGAGGTCCAAAACTATTTTTTAGTATATATATATATATATATATATATATATATATATATATATAAAGAAATAAACCAAAATATTAAATCCAAACCCAAAACTCATTAACCTTAATCCTACCCAAACCCAAACCCAAAACCTAATCCTAACTCTAAACTAACAAACCCAACCCCTTTTTTTTCACACACAGGAAACCTCCCCCCCTTTTTCCTATATATACATCTAAAAAAACCCTAACCCTAACCATAATCCCACCACCGCCTTCACCACCCTGACCACCGCCGCGAACCCCCATCGACCGCCGCCCACCGACCACCTCCAGCACCGCCGCCGTACGCGAGCAGCAGCGGCGCGGCCGACCGCGCGCACGCGCACAACAACAGCAAGCAGTTGCGGCCCCCCGTTCGCACGAAGATTCCGTCTTTCCCGCTCATCCGTTTTGTGCCCTGTCTTCGCTGGTGTGTTCACAACCTAATCCTCTAGAATTTTTTTCAAGTGGAATGAATTCAGGCACCCCGGTTTGATCGAGAAATCGACCGAAAGTTGGCCGAAAAACTGTTCAAAAATAGTTCCGAATTTTGATCAACCCCCCATGTTCATGCCCAATTTTTTACCATCTCGTTATTATTTTCAAAATATAATTGAAGAAAATTCTTCACAATATAACCAAGATTTTTACTATTCTTTTAGTTTTTATTAGTTTGCTTTAATGATAAAATTATTCTTGTTCCAAAATGACAAAAAAATTGTTTTTAAAACACCCAAATTCTCGATGTGTGGACTTTCGCAAAACATGATTTGGATGTACGTGCACACCAGAATTAACGCGTATCCGTCAAAAAGTACCGTATCGATCTTTTCTGACACTCGCCGTAACTTTGTGTGTGCTTGTCGTTTCATAATAAAACTTGTGCCATTGGATTTGCAGCATTACGCTGGTCCTGTGACCCAAGTTTGGTTCGATTTTGAGAAGGTTGATGAAACGTCATTTTTTGGGCCCCACGGTTCCACATGACGGACGATTTTGTGATCGGCTCATCAAAATCCAGTTTTGGATATTCCGTTGGGTTTGTATCGTTGTTCTGGACTCGTAGACACTAAGTTTGATGAATTTGGAGAATTTTGTCTTCGATACATTTTACGGTGCGAAGTGGGCCACATGTGTGTCATGCCCCGATCTTTCGCAGGCTAAATCGGTCGTTCCCGCTAGGCAAGAATCACCGTGCCAGCGCTCCCACGGAATGATCGCTTTGACCCATCCGGACGTGATGCCGCACGAGCATGAACCGCGCCCGTGCAATATCGTGGTTCATTGGCTGGCTGTAAGAGTTCTAAGCCACAGAGTCGCACATATTGTCCGAGTGCAGCAGAATCATAAACGCATAGGCGATTTGGTAACAAGTTCACTGAGTCGACAATATAGCGAAAGCATTGAATAACACAAGTTAAAGTAAAGCAACTCTTTATTGATATAAACAAGTGTTACAGGCGGCGCATAGCCGAGATTATAAGTCGCTCAAGCATCTCTCTCTGAAACAATAAAAGCGTACCAAGTGGCTACAATTGTGGAATGATTATACAGGCAATGTTCACGACAATGTTCAGATGATGTTCCAAGATTATGTCTTGTATATGTGCTTCAGTTACGGACGCAGCACTCCAGGCTTCAGAGGGAACTCCTGGTCTTAGCACGCACGAAGGAGGCATCCGCACCGAACAAGGTTCTTCTGCCCCCTGCAAACGATCTGGTGGATTATCAGTACATTGAATGCACTGGTGGGGAGGCTACTTGTCCGCTCGACAAATCCAAACACGTAATATAGGTTCCGTGTACCAACTATTATGTTGTCTTTCTAGTTGCCTTAGGATCAGTTTCATGCAAAGATTGAATAGCCTAACTCGTGTGGCAGTACGTCGTGCGACATGAGAGAAAATACGGCGAGACTTACCAACTTACCATTTATCTTCCCTGTCCAAGGCAAACATTGTTAATTCAAACACGAGCACGTATAAACATTCAGGGGCAATAGCATATACAACACGAGTATTGTTGTATCATGATCGTTCAGGTGTTCAGTTGTTTCTTGATGTGATGCAATGACTCACACACGGATAGCCGCTAAGCGAGGATGACTTATCTATATGAACATGAGTCGCTGGCATAGCCATAAAGGACTGATCACAGACGAGAATAGAACGCAACGAAAGTACAAGAGGCGCTACGAACCATCTCCTGCACACGATGATCGCACATGAAGTAGTCCAAGGCCAAAATGGAATGCAACAAAAGTACACGTGCGCTACAAACTATCTCGCCCGCACACGATGGACTACACGTGAAGTTCCATCCGGATCGGATCGGCCCCAGTGCCCCGGTAACCGTCCGTGGAACAATACCTCATTTTCGAGTTGTCCGCGACATGCAATTATTGGTCTTCCAATTATCATGAGATACACGAGAACACGAGTGCACGAGAACACGAGTGCACGAGAATCACGAGTACACGGGATACTTGATTCTTTGTTCAGTAAATAACTTGCCTTGATGCATTCCCCTGGTTTGGGGCTGCCTTTGGTGACCTAACGGTCCCGAATACTTGCAGGTTCAATCATGCACGGAACGACTACTTAGTAGTCTCCCAGGGTTTGGATGAAAATAAGGCAACATACAAGCATACAACCATGCATTTGTATGAACACAAATATTCACATTAGCTCGGGCCCGAAGGTAAGTCGAGGAGTGAGATCGTAAGGGACTTCCCGAGCGACACGTTCTAGGGTAGTATGCGAGGGTCTGAACATATGTATAAGTAATATTTTATTTCCATGTTCTAGCATAAGCAATACAAGTTGGGATTATTCCCTTAGCTAGGTGCGTTAGATTCTTATTAGCATGCAGGGAGTGACTAACCTAGCGACTAGCATGTATCATTACAGATTTTACGTGTGCTGGCTAAGCAAAGACAAGTTCACCGTAGCCACCCACCTTAGCGATGATTCGCCTCGGTTGAGCGATACGTCAAGCGAGCCTCTGAAAGCCTAAGCCAAAATCCTGTAGGGACAAGTCTAGATATCCTTTGCCTCAAACGAGTATTCTCGCCTGAGCAAAGCGGGTCGGGACATTGCACTTTTGCCGTTTGAATCGACAGTTCGCTTGAGCAGAACGGGGTATTACAATGTGGACCCCGGTTTGACCCAAAATTGTCAATTTTGTCCCTGTGTCCAAATTGGACTTATGGGTAGTCAATGCTAGCTATTTCTAGTATTCTGAGAACAATGGTGATGTTTGTTTCAGCATCCGGAGGTGTACGTGCAGATTCTACTTTTCCAGGAGCAGTTGACGGAGTTCAGAATCCAGGCAAGTGTACTTTGCCATGATATATCATAGTTTCTTGCCTTTATTATCTTATTTAGTTATTATAGTATTTGACATGTGTGATGAGTGTGTTTACCCTAGGACCGTGAGACGTTTCTTAGCGTTCGAACAAGATTCAGGTGTCGACGCCGTACGTGGGGTCGAGTAACGTCACTTAGAGAGTTGATTCCACGATCATATTTTTACGTGTTTGCTTTACCAAGTACGCCATACCCTAGGACACTTGACACTATTTCATGTGACAAAATCTTTCTTGAGTTATTCATAGTGATTCTGTATAGGCTTACAGGATTCGTGATATGAGACTTGCATATTATATGGACATTATTATGACTCGTTGCACTAGCTAGAGGTGATCTTGCGTGTTATGGACATGAGACATTGTGGACATGAGACGTAAGATTACATTGGGTAGGGATAGACACACCATACTACAGGCTAATTATTGATATATATACTATACTACTGGAGGTGTTATGGCACATACGTCGGAGTCGTAATACCCTAGAGGTGCCTTGGACTCTGTCTCAGATCTTTGGCACATATAGTGAGTTTTGATACTACTTGCTGCTATGGGCTCCCCGACACAGAGCCTGTAGTGGTTTCAGCCTGAGTACGAGCGATGCTCTCACGTGTATATCACATAGATGGTTACAGTAGTTTACCCTTGAGTATGTGGCATTATACTGTTTTACTTTTGGCATGCTGTTTCTTATACCTTGTTACGTCTCTCTGAGGACCTGGTCCCCTGCCAGTTTTTACAGCATAGACAGTTATGGAGCCTTTGGAGTTGCTGATGGAGTTGTTGTCTTGCAGGCATTGGTACCAGGTACTTATATCATATCTTCCGGAGTTATGGTTATTTGTTCATATTGTTTATTTATCTGCTGATGTAGCCTAGTTTTTTAGACTCATATTTCTTTCTCGAGTCTATTCGAGTTTGTGTGTTACTGGGCGGTAAACTTTAGCACATGTAGCTCATTCTTGTGTATTCTGTTCATTGTGGATTGAGGCATAGAAATTTATATTTACTTGATTACTTAGATAGTGACCATTATAATACAGCTTATATGTATTCGAGTCGGACCAGATTCTGGTCGAATGCGTAGTTGGCATGTTACGTATTTCTAGTCCTACGTAGTTTGGGACTGGGGCGTAAAATGACCCCTTTCTGTTAGGAGAAGACACGGAATAACTTCCAACGTCCATGCGGCCTAAAATCCATGCGGCCACTGAACAAATATAAATAACAGGGTATTACCCTCATACAAAAGGGCTGGCTATCGGTGAATCTACACTCAAGTAAGAGAGAAGAGCTTCTGCATTGGATTGCCCATGGAGTAAAGAGAGTTGCTACACTCCTAACCGTCCATTGTCATCCCCCAGAAATTAACTTTGTACTTAGATTGTCTTCTAGGACTTTTTTTTGTACTTTCTCTAGTTTGTTCAATTGAATCAAGGTATTTCCAAATTTCGTATTTAGTGGCAAACAGTCCAATTTGGACACAGGGGGCAAAACAGTAATTTTGGGTCAAAGCAGGATACACATGTGGGCCATTTTGTACTAAAAATATGTCAAGGTCAAAGGTCTCAAAATAGGACAAATTATAGGTCAAATAAATTCTAAGTGACGATACGAACTCAACGGTATATCCAATTTTGGATTCAGGTGAGTCGATCATAAAATTACTCGTTAAGTCAAACCGTGGGACCCGTGAAACGGCGATTCGTCCACTGACTCAGAATTGGACAAACTCGGGTCTAATGGCACAAGTTTAACTTAACGAGTGTAATTCCACGGATCTAATGGCGCAAGTTTTGTCGCATTCTGACGAGCATCTACCGATTAATGAGAGAATTTAGAAAATATCGATACATGAGACTTTTGACTGATACGGGTTAATTTTGGCATACACACACGTCCAAATCAATTTTTGTAAAAGTCCACACGTCTGAATATATAATACGTGCCTTTCGGTGCAACTGGTACGCGACGAGGTTGCCCGAATTGGCGAGACCTACTCCGTATCAAAGAATTTTCAGTTTTATAAAACATTTTTTTGTTGTTCTTCTATTTGATTTTTAATTGCTATAATCTGTAAATTATACTAAAATAACTACCAAGTTTCCATGTTGGTTATATTGACTTTGTATTGGAAAAAGAAAACCAAACTTTGGTCGAGACAATCAGAAGATAATTGCCTTCCAATCAGGGAAATTTGGACTGTTTCTGTTATGCTTTTAAAACCATTTTTTCATAATTTTCAAGGAAAATTTTCAACTCGATTTAAACAGAATTTATTCTAAAATATTACATGTTCAGAAACTAGATTATGTGGGCTTTTCATAGGATTTAAAATATTGAAAAATGATCGAGCAAGCATGTTGATAATTGATCAAGAAGAGGGGTACCTCGACTGAACTCGAAAATATGGTGCTCTGCTTTCCGGTGGACCGCGACGGCTGTGCGACGGCATCGACGGCTGTGCAGGCAGCGACGGTGGTCGGGATGGGTCGTAAGGCATCGATGAGGGGATTCTGGTCTCTCTAAGATGGGAACCAGCGCTCGAGGGACAAGGTATCTTTCAAAAAATTTGAAATAACAAGATGGGTTCGAGAGGTTTTTATAGGATTTAAAACATCTATTCATATCGATTATAGGCATATTTTTGGTCGAATTTTGATTAGGTTAAAGATTATATTGAAGAGAATCTGAAGAGGATTAGGATGCAAAAGATTTGATTGAATTTGGTGAAGATTTGATAAAATTTAGATCCAAAGAAATTAGAGCTTGCAAACTCTATTTCCTGGTAGTAGGGGGTCGGGGGATTTGGATTTCTTAGACTCATGAGATATTGAATTTCAATATCTCGTGTATCTATCTCTTTGGTATATATATACATATATGTATTATTAGTATTTAACTATTATTATTACAAAATACATCCTTATGGTTATTATCACTAATATTATTATTATTAACTCGAAACTCCTACTTTAAATTATATATTTATTTATATTGTAACTCCTTCATTAATATAAAACTATACTTATATAATACTATGAGTATACATACTAAATTTATTACAATTGGTATTTTATATATATTTAATTAATTTTTTTTAATTTTAGGGATTTTACATAAGGTATTATATATATGGGTGTATTAGCAAGGTATTGATTTATAGTCTATATACCACATAATACTATATATATGAGTTATATATATTAGTAGTAACTAGTATATGCTAGTATCACTCTAAAAACCAAACTCCTAGATAATATGGACTAAAATCTTAGAATTGACCTAGTATGGTACCAAGTAACCTAGAAATGACCCAAATACCTAACCTAGAGTCAATTACCTTGTTTATAGTTATAAATCATTCATTGACTTAGAATCTCAGGCGAGTACATTCTCTGACAGTTTTTTTTTACTTTGATGATTACTATGATATCAGTTTTGTAGTGTATACTTGATTTTCGACACGATGGTATACATGCTAGTATATATGGATTCTAGTCAAGATGAGTCGTGATTGGATCCATTGTATTAGTAGGAGGACAGGAAAGTATTAGTTGATTGTGTGATCATACTCCATATACTTGTGCATAGCTCACCCTCATTTTACGTAGGGTGTAGCCTGACCTTATTACACTACCAAAATATGCTCTATTAGCGACATTTTTAGCGACTCCAGATATTGACATCGCTATTTTTTGTAATATTAGCGACTACAATAAAATGTGTCGCTAAACGTCACTAAAACTAGTTGCGACATTTAGCGACGTTCAACGACAACAATTCTATTGTAAAAATATACGTCGGTACAAGTTGTTTAACGTCAATAAAGTTTTAATATATAGCGACATTTTTGCGACATTCAACGACATCATTTTATTGCAAAAAAATATTTATCTACGACGTTTTACTACGATATTTATTTCGTCGCTACTTTTTTTATTTTTATTTTATAACGACATTTTTATTTTATAATGACATTTTACGATATTTATTTCGTCGCTACTTTTTTTATCTATCTACGACATTGAGCGACATTTATTTCATCTCTAAATTTTTATTTATCTGCGACGTTTAGCGATGTATATTTTGGACATGGCTAATTTGTTTAATATAGTGTTTGGCCTTCTCATTTTCTCCCATTCGATCATCCAAAATTTTGATCCGAGCTTCCCCCCTCGCACGGCTGACCCCCTCCGGCATAGCTCCCCTCCCCCCGAGCACCCCCCCCTCGCGCGGTTGCCCCCCTCCGACATAGCTCCCCTCCCCCCGAGCACCCCCCCCCTCGCGCGGCTGCCCCCCTCCGGCATAGCTCCCCTCCCCCCGAGCACCCCCCCTCCTGTTCCCTCCCCTGGCGTGGGTTTCCCCCTCCGACACAGCTCCCCTCCCCCCGAGCACCTCCCTCGACACAGCTCCTCCCCACCGAGACCTCTCCGCAGCTCCGGCCACCTCTAGGTAAACCCTAAACCTATCTCTCTCTTTCTTTCTCTCTCTCTCACAGACATGGACACGACACGACACACACAGACATGACACCGTGCATAGTGGGTATAGAGACACAATACACACATACACGACACTCAACACACATACAGATAATTGCCCTAAATTTGTTCATGGATTTGTCCTATCTGTCGGGCTTTACTATAATACTAAAAATTAGATTTTCCTAGTATTAATTAATGAACAAGTAATTAGTATTTAATTATCATTTTAAATATATTTTTTACTTAGTTTAGATGTTAGTATAGTAAAAAAATATATTAATATTCTTACTTAGATTTGGACTTATGTTGCATGACCACGAATGTAAGTATATGGTTATGTTTCAGAGGGTAGGATGTGTATCAAGGTAGGGTATCTTGGAGTGTAATATCAATTACAAGTTAGGGGCAGTACGAGTGTTTAAGTATCATATATTGCATAAGTTTGCGTGTTCTATGGATACATACATGATGTAAGTTAGTATATGTTATCTTTTATTTATCAGCTAGATACATTAGTGTGCGTTGAGTGTTTGCACTATAGTGTATCAGTCTTTGGGTGTTCAAGAGTAGGTTGGTTTGTGTGACTTAGTGTCAGGTAGTACAGGAATGAGGGTTGGTATCATATCATTTCCAGTAAGGGTGTGCTCAGTACAAGGACTGTTAGTGTAGGTTAGAATTTGGTTTATGTGTATGTGTGCCAGGTCAAGAGGGGGAAGCTTGGGTATGGGCATTACAGGCAGTTAAGAGAAAGGTGCTTAGTATTTAATTTAGTATGTGTATAAATATCTATTGGTGAGTGTTTATATATGTTTAGTTTGAGAGTATGTTTAGTGAGTGGATGTAGGAATGTTTAAACCAAGTATTAGTGAGTGTCTTAGTGTCTGTGCTTTAGGGGTATATATATAAGTTTATCACTTAGTATATATATATATATATATATATATATATATATATATATATATATATATATATATATATATATATATATATATATGTGTGTGTGTGTGTGTGTGTGTGTGTGTGTGTGTGTGGTTATGTGATGCCTATAGTTACAGTATGTAAGTTATGTATCTAGATAACTTGGAAATAATTGATAGTAATGTGATACCAAGTCATGAGTGTAGTGTCATAATGCAGGATATGGGTAGGTTTGTACCAAGGCAATAATACTAGCTTTTCGGCCTATGAAATATTATCGGGATGGAGCACGCATGGCCGTCTCTCATGTTCGTATTGCATGGACCGCACTAAGGATTTATGCTTGAAACACAGAGGCAAATTGTGCTTCTTCAATTATCATCGACAATTTCTGCCGAAGGATCATCCGTACCAGAGGAACATGAATGATTTTCTTGTCGGCATTGTGGAGAAGGCCAATCCACCGCCAATATGGCCTGGATACACGATATGGAAAGATGTAAAAGATTTACCAAGTGCTATCGAAGAGCCTGCTAAGGGGTACAATTATGACGGATTTGGTCGCACTCATAAATGGACGAAGAGGAGTATATTCTAGGATCTGCCATATTGGAGTACCAATCTGATCAAACAACCTTGATGTCATGTATATCGAGAAGAATGTCTTTGACAACATAATTAATAATGTAATAGACATAAAAGGGAAGACGAAAGACAATCCGAAGGCCAGGTTGGACTTGGAAGAAATATGTAGACGTCCTGCGTTGCATTTGTTAGAGGAGGGGAATGGAAAGTTAAAGCAGTCTAAGGCAATTTTTTTACTGGAGAAGGAGGATAACGGAAGACTTTGTAGGTTAGTTCAGGGCCTAAAATTTCCAAACGGATACGTGTCAAACTTGAGAATATGCGTCGAACTCAAGGAGAACAAACTGACGGGTATGAAGAGACACGGTTATCACGTATTCATGGAGAGGTTAATTCCGATTGTATTTCGGAAATTCTTACCGCAGGTCATTTGGTATCCATTGACTGAGCTCAGCATATTCTTCAGAGATCTTTGTTTTACTAAGTTGTTCGTCGATGGTCAAAAAAAGCAAGAGAAGGACATTGTGGTAACACTGTGCAAGCTCGAGAAAGTGTTTTCTCCTGGATTCTTTGACTCCATGGAGCATTTGCCAATTCATCTTTCCTATAAGGCACGTGTTGGTGGACCTGTCGGTTATCAGTGGATGTACCCGTTCGAGCATTTGCCATTGCAAAGAGTTTTGTTCGATCAGTTACTCTCTCTCTCTCTAAGCTTTGAAGTTGTGAGACTTCGGATCAAAACTCGTGGTGTAAAGAAGTGGCAAGCCTTCAGATCAAAGCTTGTGATTCACTATTGGTGATTATAGTGGAGAAACTCTAAGCTTAATTTCTTGGGACTGGACTAGTCCTCTCAGAGAAAAACCAGTATATATCTTGGTGTTTGCGTTTGCTTTCTCTCTCTCTACTTTACTGCTTTACTTTACTGTCTTTATATACATTATTAGTTAGCAACTGCCTTCATTCTGATAATCGTAAATTGGGTAGATTATTCCGCTGTACTCTATTCACCCCCTTCTAGAGTTGCCTCATGGTCCTATAATTAGTATCAGAGCTAGTTCTCTTGATATTTGGCTTAACATCCTAAGAGACTTATGGCAACTGTCAGATCTATCCACACCAACAATGGTGAAGGCCGGTCCACAAATAGGCCACCCCTATTTGACGGTACTAACTACATATACTGGAAGACACGTATGAGCTTCTACCTAAAGTCACTTGATTTTGACCTTTGGGCTGTAGTAGTAGAAGGATACAAGAAGCCACCTAGAATAGTCATAGATGGTAACCTTGTAGAGAAGCCTCAGGATAAGTACACAGACACTGGAAAAAAAAGCTAGTCTTGATGCTAAAGCTATTAATGCTCTATTTTATGTTGTAGAAAGAATTAAATTTAACAGGGTCTCCACTTATGAAACTTCGCACAAAGTATGGGAACTTCTTGAGGTCACTCATGAAGGAACCTCCCAAGTGAAGGAATAAAAAATAAGTCTTCTAACACAAGAATATGAAGCATTCAAGATTAAGCAAAATAAGACGATCACTCAAATATTCACGAAATTCCTCGACATCGTCAACCCTCTATTATCACTCGATAATGAGTATAACAATCACGAGAAGATTCATAAGGTACTCAGGGGACTCACCAAGAACAGGAATCTCAAGGCCACCGCAATCATAGAAGGGAATGATCTTACCACGATGACCCTCGAGACGCTCATGGGCAAGCTGATGACTCACGAGCTGGATCTCAAGGAATTTAAAGAACCCACTCCTAAGGAGAAGAAGATCGCTCTTAAGGTGCATCACAAAAAGGTTACCAACTATAACTCTGACGATAATGAGTCTCAAGATGAGAAAGTTGCCCTAACCATAAGAAACTTCAAGAAATTTCTAAAGATTGAGAAATCAAAGAAGAAGGAGCCAACTGACAACAGTGATGAAGAGCCTATATGTTACAACTGTAAGAAGACAGGGCATATGAAGAAAGATTGTCCAACCTTAAGAAAAGAAAATTGCCATAATTACTCATCCAGAAGAACATCATCAAGAAAATATGCAAACACTAGCATTTGGCACGAAAGTGAAGGTAGTGAATCTGAAGAAGAGAATCCTCGAGAAGCAGCAAACATATGCTTTATGGCGTTTGCTGATCAGGTAACTGATAATGACTCTTATGATAATTTTACTTTTGATGAACTAGGTAATGCTTTTAGTGATTTGCTTGATAATTTTAGAAAACTTAGAAATAAGTGCAAGCATGCTAAGAAAGATGTTCAAGAAAATCAAATTAAAATAGAGAGACTAGCATCTCTACTAAGTGAAGTCAAGGATACCTCAAACGATTCAGACGAGAATTCTAGACTTAAGCTTAACCTCCACAAGGCACTTGCCAATCTTGACAAGGGCTCTTAGGAGAACGCTAAACTTAAGGAAAAACTCAAATCTGAAAAGAAGAATTATTCCATTGCTGCAAGTAGAATAGATGCTCTCACTGCTAAATATGATAAAGTATATGCTACCTCTAAAAAGTTAGAGATTAGATTGGGTAAACAGGTCGAACAAACCTTCACCCAATCTAACACGAGACACGTAGCAAGACAAAAGAACACTCACAGTTATGCTCCTACCTACATGCATAACAGTTCATGCAATTATCATGTACATAGAAATGTCAAACACAATCATACATTCTATTATAGATATCCATGAAGACCACAAAGAAATGTCAAACACAATCATGCATTCTATCCACATAGACCACAAGGAACTGCTTCATACAATCATATCTATCATGCTGCACCAAGCATCAATCACACAGCTATATGTCACTACTGTGGTAAGAAAGGACATATATCTAGATTATGTAAAACAAAAAAAATTAGTAGATATAAATTTTTATGCATGGGTACCAAAAACTAACACAGCAGGACCCTCAAGGAAATGGTACCAAGGGTTACATCTATAACTCGTTTTGTAGGTGGACTAACCCTCTCATGCTAGAAGCAAGTAAATTCTCGATAATGGTTGCTCACAATATATGACTGATGATGTTAACCTATTTGCAACGCTATCGATAAAGAAATAAGGTTATGTCTCCTTCGGCAATAATCTCAAAGGATATATTATTGGTAATGATAATATAGGTGTTCCTCCATATCCTGTCATAAAAGATGTTTGTCTAGTAACAGAATTAAAACACAATCTACTTAGCATCAGTCATCTAGCTGACCATGGTTATGGTATTAACTTCGTTATAAACAAATGTTCTTTGTATGAAAGATTCACTGGTAAGGTTATCTTTGAAGGGATCAGGGAAGACAATATATATATTTTCTATCCTGCAAAAGAACTGAAAATACAAGCAAATGTCTATACGCCAACAAAGATGACAGCTGGCTATGGTATATGCGTCTAGGACACGCAAATATGGACACTATTGCAAGACTATCTTCAAAGAAACTCGTAAGAGGCATACCAGAGATTACTTTTAAGAAAGATATGGTATGTGCTAACTGTGAAAAAAATAAAGCTACTAAATCTTCTTTTAAATCAATCAACTCTGTAAGTACCTCTAGACCACTCCAACTTTTGCATATGGACTTGTTTGGACCCAGTAGAGTCGCCAATCTTGGCGGTAAACTTTATGCTTATGTTATTGTTGATAATTTTTCTAGATACACATGGGCTTATTTTCTTGCAAATAAAAATGAAACATTTTCTGAATTTGTCACTTTCTGCAAAAAGGTTCAAAACGAAAAAGGTTTCATGATTACTCATATTCGAAGTGATCAAGGAGGCGAATTCTAAAATAGTGATTTCAAAATATTTTCTAATGAAAATGGTTTTTCTCATGAATTTTCTTGTCCTAGAACTCTATAAAAAAATGGTGTTGTTGAGCGGAAGAATAAAACTCTTGACGATAGGGCTAGAGTCATGTTAAATCAGTATAACCTTCCGAAATACTTTTAGGTTAAAGATGTACGTACTTCATGCCATGTTTTGAATATGGTGCTTATTCGACCTATATCGAAGAAAACTCCTATGAACTTTGGTTTGGTAGAATCTCCACAATTAGTTATTTTAAAGCTTTTGGCTGCAAATATTTTATTCTTAATACTAAAGATAATCTAGAAAAATTTGACTCCAAGGCCGATGAAGGTTATTTTCTAGGTTATGCCGCCAAAAGTAAAGGATTCAGAGTGTTCAACAAAACCTCATTGACTGTTGAAGAATCAATCAATGTTACATTTGATGAACACAATACTCAAGCATTAAACGAAAGCGACGATGAAAGTAGTCAACCCGCAACCAACAAGACATCAGAAGATACAAACAGTACAAGTTATCTGAAAAGTCTGCCAAGGAGACTAGAGTTCTCCCCAGATCATCCTATGTCACGCTCCAGTCCCAAAAATACGTAGGACTAGGACACGTAAGCATGCCAGCCGCATGGATATGGCAACTCCAATATATGGAAACCAAATCCACACGTACGCTGTAATATGAATATCAATCCATAAGTGGTAAAAACATATGTCACAAGTCACAGGGTATAATCTAAATCCCATCCACAAAAATTAAATATAATTAAATAACCAACATCTATGAAACTAGATCTTACTAAGAAGTATCTAAGGATGATAGTTGGGTGGAAACAAATCCACTTCCAACTCGAATATAAAAGTAAATACAATATAAGTACAATACAACAAACACAATATAAGAATACCAACTATCAATCACGGCTCGAAGAGAAGACATCCTCGAAACATAAGTAACCATCCGAATTTGCGCTCCTGCAAATACTCAAGAACAGATACACCTGGAAGGGCCAGGTCCTCAGAGGGACATAACAAGATACATAAAAGCATGCCAATAGAGTACTGAAATAAATATCCAATGGTCGCCTAACCATCTAAGTGAATGCAGTTAAGAACAACTTTCCCCACAAGTGAGCTATCTGGCTGAAAACTGGGATTTGGCATGGTTCTCTTTTGGAGATCCAGGTGCCTACAAAGGCACCTCGTCTTTCGAATGCCGGTGGCCCGCCTGATAATAATATAATATATAGTGGTCATCACCACCCGTATCTCCGGCGGAGAATCCGGGCGTACAATAGAAAAAGTACAAAGAAACTCAAATGCGGTACTTGTTGTTCTCCCTACCCCATGCTATAAGCATGTCACATCCATGACATAATCTGGTTCATAGTCTATTCTTAGTACCCTAGCCCAATCCTGCAACCAAACAAGGACAAGGATTGGACTACCGTACTACAATAGGCTATGTCCATGGACCTCTAATAACTGCTAAATCTTCTAGCATTCAAAGTGTCTATTAGCAGTTATCCCTAACGCACGGCCCATACGTACAGGAGGCCAGACCTGTCACGCAGTCCGTGATCTATATGAGACTCACACTCGTGTAACAACTGTGCCACTGCCAATGAAACCTAATGGTGCTTCATGATAATGGGGCAGTCTTATAAACAAGGTCAATGCATATACATAATAAAAATAATTACGACGACATCGTCGTTGCACCCAAGTTTCCTTGGATGCGCATTTTATATAGCAGTTAAAATATATGAACTAAAGATAGAAAATAAAGATGCATGCAACATATGGAATATAAATAACAGTACAATGGTAAGGTATACTTGCCTGGCAAGGAAGCTGCAATGTACCAATAATCTGCTCCAGAAGTCGCGTCGAACAAATCCAATATCTTTTATTCGAACACAAAATCCCATGTAAGGAAGGGATACTTATTTTATCTCGGCCTCGATGTGGTCCCTGTTGGCCTGAATGATCCATCATAGAATTGCGTGCTTCTAAAGGAGGAAAAAAAGATCTCCCTGTAATGCCTGAATGGACACTAGTAAAATTTGAGTAGGAACTTGGCCATCAACCTCCTAAGAAACACTAGGTTGTCCCAGATAAAGATAAAGATAATCTAGCTGCAGCTCCTGAAATGTGTTAACACCTTTCGAACTCTATCAGGCGACAACTTTGTGCACCTTACAAGTTAGTTCTCCTTGGAAACCTCCAGCAACCAGCAACCTTTCTATTACATGAAGTGCACTTATTTGAGTCCTTGAAAATCCTTCCATCAGACTTCCAGGATAGCTCTCCACAAGAGCCACATGTCCTGAAAAATCGAGCACCTCTGCCAAATTGCAAGATATAGATGACCAATGCATGACTCGGACATTTGACATAAAATAGACATCATGTTTTGAAGTCGCCCAAACCAAATTTCTCTGATTTCGATCACTTGGTTGGAGCATTCCATTCAAGCCTCCTTTCTTCCCCGTATTTGGAATATCTGTGTAACAACCATAAAGCTTCTTTCCTCCTAAATTTATCTCCTTCGTTCCATTTCCTAGCAAGATAAATTATAGTCCAGATTCAGAGAAGGGATTGCTAAGTAGCATGATAATCCTTATGCTCCAAATTAAGAACTGTAGATGCTACTGCCGTGAGTGTAATCAAACCTCCGGGACTCCCAACATCCACTGCCGACCTGACGGCGGAAGCGACGTGCTCCCGGTCGGCTCCATCCTGGTTTGCTACCTCCAAGCAGTACAAAGCCAGGAGCTTCACCTTGGAGGCTCGCGCACATCTTCGATGCTTCATTATCCGCCCTTGTGCTTGCCACCACCGCAGTGGCCGCAGAACCACTCCTGCCACCAACACCGCTGTATAAAGATGTGCCATCTCGATGTGGGTCTTCTCCTTGTGCCTCACCCTGTTCTTTTTAAACTCTCTTTGCCCTAGTTTCAAGCAAGTAGTTCTTTCTTTGGTGCACTGGAACCGGGAGATCCTTCATTGTACTGGTCACTTGCATCTCTACTCCGTGTTTCTCTTTCTCCTCCTTCGAGTAAGAAATTGCTTTTGTCTGATGTATTAGGGGAAGGAGCTCCTCTATTCCTTGCAAGGGCAATAAATGATCTGCCAATTCTAACAAACGGGCTCTCTTCTTCAAGAGGATAGTATCAGTATGTCTTTGTTCCCATCAGGAAAACAATTGTAGCCATAAATATAAGAACATATGGTATTCCAAATCCGAGGCCCCAACTGACGTTGTCTTGAACATATGGCAATATCAATAGTGAGGCCGTTATGCCTGCATTCATTCCAAAGTACCACCAGTTAAAGAAGGAGCTCCTTGAGATGAGCTCTTGAGGATCATTCTCATCAAATTGGTCAGCGCCAAACGCCTGAACACAAGGCTTATGGCCACCTTGAGCAAATGCCACCAGATAAAGGGAGGAGTAGAATAAGGCTGCTTGGACATTAGGCTTGAGACTTTTCAGAATGGAAGATACGGTCAGCATACCTAAACCCAGGACGTAGAGGAGGGAGGCGATGGTGATGGTCCGGTAGCGGCCGAGACAGGAATCCGCCACGAAGGTACCGAGGAGCGGCAACATCTGTGCCACGCCCGACCACGTGTTCATGCCCGCCACCGCCGCCGCGATCGACTGCCCGAGCTGCCCGGTCAGGAACATTATCAGGTTCAGCGATATCCCGCAGTAAGCCGACATAGTTTGGGAAGGAGGAGAAAAGGTGACGGTGGATAATTTGGCCGAGACCTTCATGACTACGAATTTAGGGGTCGAGGGATTCGTATAGATGAGGAGGAGTGGAGAGGGAGAAGAGAGGGGGAGTGCAGGCGGAGGGGGCAAGCTCCGGCGAGGTCAGGGTGGCCGGAGTTAGCTGCGGGGAGGAGAAGGAAGAGGATGCACAGGGAGAGAAGGGGGTCGGCTAGGAGTTGGGTTAGGTTTTGATGAAAAAGGAGAAATAAAGAAAAGATGAGAAGAGTTGTTTATATATGACTTGGGTTTTAGGGTTTGACCTAGGACAATGTGGGCTTGGTCAACTCTCCTTGGAGTGGGCCTTGGTCGTGCATGAGGATGTGGGGAGGCTACAATTTGCATTGTTTAAATGCAATGATTGGATTAAAATAAAGAGGCGATGTGCACGTTTGCATATCCAGAAAATTATGGGAAAAATTCCTATGAAGGAAAAAAAATAGATTTCTTCATGAATTGTCCAATGGTGGGGACACCTCAATACGTTTTTGCATAAAAGCCCCCCAACAATTGGAAGAATTGCACCAAGACGGAAATTAGATTTTAATTAATTAAATCGAACGCGCACGATGTTCTAGAATTAATTAGGAGTACCTGAGAATAAAATTAGGTTGGACACAAGTGTCTGGGGCATAGAAGATACAGTGTAGAATACTAATAAAATTCGGATTGCACAAAACGGCCAAGATTGTGTCTCCAATTTTGATTGGAACGCACAAGGGTACAAAATTGGAATTTATTTCGAATTAAGAAATAACGTCCGCGATGTTTATTGTGCGGCTAAAATATAGCACCAGAGAGCAATATTATAAGTTGCACAAGGGTCAAAATAGTAGGCGGGTATGTTTAGGATGAGGTTATGAACTCGTAGATAGGCAATGGCTAGTGAGGTGCTCCAATTATCGAAGCAACGGTAAGGTACGCTACATGATATAAATTATTGCATAATTAAATAAATGTCGTGTTCTAATTCTAATTGGTTCAAACTAGCCCTAGTTTCACTATCTAAGCAAATTATGCCTAATTTTTGGTGAGGGGGTTTACATCCTAAGGACTTGGTAATAGGTGATGTATCGAAAGGAGTAAGTACACGTTCCTCAAATAAAGATATCATTGCAAATGTTACTTTTATTTCTCAAGTATAACCTAAAAATGCTGATGAATTTTGAATTTCTGTTATGTAAGAGGAACTCAACCAATTTGAACGCAATCAAGTTTGGAAACTTGTTCCTAAACCTAATGATTATCCGATCATTGGTACTAAATGGGTTTTACGAAATAAATTAAATGAGGATGGTTCAGTTACACGTAACAAAGCACGTCTCGTAGCTTAAGGATACAACCAAGAGGAAGGTATCGACTATGATGAGACTTATGCTCCTGTTGCTAGACTTGAATCTATCCGAATACTTTGCGCTTTTGCTAGTTTTCATAACTTCAAACTTTTTTCAAATGGATGTTAAAAGTGTTTTTCTAAATGGTTTTATCAAAGAAAATATTTTTGTTAAACAACCCCATAGTTTTGAAGATTTCAAACACCCTGACCACGTATTCAAGTTACAAAAGGCTCTATATGGACTCAAACAAGCCCATCGTGCTTGGTATGAACGTCTTAGCTTCTTTCTACTTGGAAACAGATTTTTAAAAGAAAAAATTGATACTAGCTTTTCTATAAAAACTTTTGTAGATGCTTTGTTATTAGTGCAAATATATGTTGATGATATCATATTTGGATCTGCTAATGAGATTCTATGTAACAAGTTTGCTAAGTGTATACAAATTGAATTTGAGATGAGCATGATGGGAGAACTAACTTTCTTTCTAGGATTGCAAATCAAGCAAGATTCACAAGAAACTTTTATCCATCAGGCTAAGTACACGAAGGATTTGCTCAAAAAGTTTAACATGGACAATGCAAAGCCTATCAGAATAAGCTTGACCTTGATGAAAGCAGTAAACCAATAGACATACGTAAGTATCGAGGTATAATTGGTAGTTTGTTATATCTAACTGCTAGTCGGCCAGATATTATGTTTGTTGTATGTCTTTGTGCTAGATATCAGGCTAATCCTAAGGAATCATATTTGTGCGCAGTTAAGCGTATCCTTAGATACCTTAAAGGGACTTTGTCCACAGGATTATGGTATCCCAAAACTACGTCCTTTGACCTTGCTGGTTACTCGGATGCTGATTTTACTGGATGCAAAGTCAATCGAAAAAGCACCAGCGGCACGTGTCATTTTCTAGGAAAGTCTCTAGTCTCCTGGTTTAGCAAGAAACAAAATTCTGTTGCATTATCAACAACTGAGGCAGAATATATTGTCGCAGAACGTTATTGTGCTCAAATTTTGTGTATAAAGCAAACCCTAGAAGACTTCAATCTACACTATAAGAACAATCATATTTTTTGTGATAATACTAGCACCATTAATATTACCAAAAATCCAGTATGCCACTCACAAACTAAGCACATAGAAATCCGTCATCATTTTTTGAGGGATCATAAATCACACGAAGATATTTGTTTAAAGTATGTGGACACGGAACATCAACTAGCAGACATCTTTACTAAACCTTTAGCTGAAGATTGATTCAACTTTATCCGTCAAAAATTAGGTCTTATGGATTCTGATAAAATATAAAAATCATAAGATGCTTTACACATTTTTTGTCATATTTTTTAAAGTTTTAAAATTTTTGGATACAAGCCAAAAGGGTCCTTCTGTAAAAAATGTGTAAATAACCTAAGCGATACAGTATTTAAGTGTCTTCGTACCACCACTAGCTGGGATCTAGCCCCTACAGCTACTCTGAGATGATTTAAACTCTTGAAAACTGTAAACCCCCTCACCCAAAATTAGGCCTACTTGGCTTAGGTAGAGAAATTAGGGCTAAATAGAATCCAAATAGAATTAGAACACAACATTTTTATTTAATTATGCAATATTTATATCGCTTAGCGCACCTTACCGTTGCTTCAATAATTGGAGCACTACACTAGCCATTTCCTTCCTACAAATCTCATAACCTTATCCTAGACATGCCCGCCTGCTATTCTGATCTTTGTGTAACTTATAATTATGCTCTCTTGTGCTATATTTTAGTCGCACAATATTCATCACGGACGTTTATATTTAATTCTAAATAAAATACGTCTTTGTACCCTTGTGCGTTCCAATCGAAATTGGGGACACAATCTTGACCGTTTTTGTGCAACCCAAAATTTGTTAATATTCTACTATGAGCCCTCTATGTCCATGACACTTTTGTACCACCTAATTTTATCCCCATATACTTCTAATTAATTCAAGAACACCTTGCACATTAATTTTAATTAATTTAATCCAATTTCCGTCTTTGTGCAATTTTCTAATTGTTGGGCGCTTTTATGAAAAAGCGCATTGAGGTGTCCACACCATTGGACAATACATGAAGAAATCCAACTTTCTCCTTCATAATTTTTTTTCTATAATTTTTGGAATGTGCAACGCGCAATATCGTCCCCATTTAATTCTAGCATTGTATTTCAATAATACAAATTATAGCCCCCCAAACATCCCCATGTGAGCCCAAGGCCCAACCCAAGAGAGTGTTAACCAAGTCAAACTATTCCTAGTCAACCCAACCCCATGTACATATAAATATATTATTTCTTTTACTTTTTCTTTTTCTTATTCCTAAACCTAAGTTTTTAGCCGACACCCCCCTTACCATCTCCTGTTCACCCGTCTCCTTCCTCTCTGCCAACGCCGGAGCCACCTCGCCGGAGCTTCGCCTAACCTGGCCGACTATCTCACCTCCAGCCAAGCCTCCTCCAACCCGTCACCTTTCTGCTGCCCCCGCCGTCTCGACGAGACTCCACCACCCTTCCTTTCTCCTTCTTCTCCTCCGGTCCCCGTCCACCGCTGAGCCGCCCAACCTCGTCGGAGAAGCTCGCCTGGCCGCCTAGTCTCCACTGCACAGCAGCAGCCCGCCTTCATCCCGCCGCATCTCCTCTCCACCCGACCAAAAACTGACCACCCCGACTACTTCTCCTCCCCAGTCGAGCTTCCCCTCCCCGCTGCACGAACCAACGCCACCACCACCATTAACGTCCCGACCTCCTCTTCCTCCCGTCGACTTCACCCCAGTCAACACCACCACACCACCACACCACCAGCACCTCCACCACCTCTCCTTCCCTCTTCCCGACCTCCTCCACCCACAGCAGAGCCAGTCCCCCATCACGACCACCACACCACCATTAATCCCGGCCATCTCCTCCTTGAATCAACTCCTCCATCCCCCTTCCAACAACCACCCGACCGGACTCCTCCTCCTCCTCGACCATGACGCCACCAGCCTCCACCACCTCTTCACCCTCTTCCTCCTCTTCCCAGCTGACCAGAGCCGACCACGACCCATCAGTCTCCGGCCATCCCCGGAGCACCACCCCATCATCATCATCATCAACCTACCATTATCCACATCATCATCCTCGTCATCACCATCGTCCACATCATCATCTTCGTCATCACCATCACCCATATCATCATCCTCGTCATCACCATCATGTAATCATCATCATGATCATCACCATCATCTTCACTGTAAAACCCCTAATCCTAAAAACCGTATTTACCCTTTTTAATTAATTATTTAATTCAATTATAGTAATTAGTGACTAAATAGAGAAAATATATTTTTATTTAATTTTTAGTTTTTGGTGATTGTGCATTTAGGGGATTTTTAGAGCAATTATAAATTTTTTATCATTTATTTTATGTAGGAGACCCTTTGGACAGTTGCTAGCTTAATGGTATGTAATAATATAAATTCTAGAATTTTTCTTTATATATATATATATATATATATATATATATATATATAATAGAAAAGGAATGAAAGATTAATAAGAAAAAGAAAAAAAAGAAATGAAAAAGATTGGAAAAGAAAAAGAAAAAGAAAAAGAATTTAAATCCTTAATGGTTTTAAAAACCCGCAACCCACTAATCCCTAAAACCATTAGCCTCTAAAACCCGGCCCGCTCATCCCACATAAAGAAACCGCAGCAGCAGCCGTTGCATCCCCCCTTTATATATACATATATATATATATATTCCAAACCCTAACCCTCAATCTCTCATCCTTCCCCACGAGACCGCCGACCCAGAAGTCCAGCCACCCACCGAAAATATCGCCTGGACCGCCGAGCGCCCACCGCCCGTCGACGCCGCGCGACCGCGCACCCCGCACGACCGTGCACCCCGCGCGACCGCGCACCCCGCGCGCAGCAGAATTTAACTGCAGCGAACCCTATTCAGGCTCTGGTTTCCGCCACCTCGCTCAACCAAACTTAACCCCGTCTTCACCGGTATGATCCTCACCTATCCTCCATCCATCTTTGTGTGTTAGTTCATCTCGAACTACGCATAAACCTAGGCGAAAATCGATGCCAAGTTGATAAAAAACCACAACTTTTTAAATTCCAGAAATTTCGTTACGATGACCCATATTCCCGGATTCGTATCTAACCACCACAGAGATCCGAATTCGATTTTTCTTTTTGGTATGCGGAGACCACTTGACCTAGTTTAATTTCTGTTAATTATATTAAATTATTAACTGCTGTATGTAGAATTAAATTAGTTGAAAACCCTGAAAATTTACTTTTTTTATATTTCCAAAAATTACGAAACGGAGTGCGTCCCGTCAAACGGGATCGTCCCGTCATGTACCAAGTGTACCAAAAGATGCGCACAGTGTACCCGAATAAGTAAGATTTTGCAGAAACTGATTCGGACGCGTGTGCTCGTCGAAATCAGCCCGTATCCGCGGACAATCCCCGTATCGCAACTTTTGCGAAAGCCTTGCGCATTTTGTGCACGCTTGTCAGATTGCGACAAAACTTACGCCACTGGACTCGTGGTAATGCGCTGGTCATGTGACCCAATTTTTACTAATTCTGAGACAGTTGACCAAGTCTCCAAAAAGTGGGCCCCACGATTGACTTTTTGGACGACTTTGTGTTCGGCTCACCGGAATCCACATTTGGACATACCGTTGAGTTCGTGATGACATTTAGAGTTTGTTTGACCTATAATTTATCCCATTTAGAGATTGTTACCCTTGGCACACTTTTCGGTGCAAAGTGGGCCACACGTGGACCCCACTTCGACCCGAAATTATCGTTTTGCCCCTGTGTCCAAATTGGATGAAAGGGAAGTAATTTCTAGCTATTTTGCTTATTCTGGAAATGTTGGTGATATTTATTTCAGCATCCGGAGACATTTGTTCTGAGACCGTAGCTTGTGATCTTGTGTGTTTGATATCTGGACGTTACATTTTTGCAGCTTCTTGCCAGGCAAGTATACCTTGCCATTGTACTGATATTCTTATTTCATATGTTGCATGTATCTTTATTTTCTGTCTTTAGTTCATATATTTGAACTGTTATATAAAATGCACGCGACGGTGTCGTTGTGATATATTTTTATTATGTATATGCATTGACCTTGTTTATGAGATCGCCCCATTATCATGAAGCATCATTAGGTTTCATTGGTCGTGACAAAGTTGTTACACGAGTTGTGAGTCTCATATAGATCATGGACTTGTGTGCAGGGTTTGACCTCCTGTACGTGTGGGCCGTGCGTTAGGAATAACTGTTGTTAGAAACTTTACATACTAGTAGACTTGGCAGTTATTAGAGGTATTATCGTGTCATGGATGTGACATACTTAGAGCATGGGGTAGGAAGAACAACAAGTAAGGCGTGTGGGCTCCGTTGCACGTTTCTTGTGTAACCCGTACGCTCCGCCGGAGATGCGTAGTCATGATGACCACTATATATTATATTATTATCAGGCGGCCTCTGCCGTTCAAAAGACGACATGCTTTGTAGGCCCCTGGATCTCCAAGAGAACCATGCCAATCCCATTTTAGCTAGATAGCCCACGCGTTGGGAAAGTTGTTCTTAAACTGCATTCACTTAGATGGATAGGCAACTCCATTGGATATTTATTTCAGTACTTTATTGGCATGCTTTTATGTATCTTATTATGTCCCTCTGAGGACCTGGCCCTTCCAGGTGTCGCTGTTCTTGAGTATTGGCAGGAGCGCAGATTCGGACGGTTACATATATTTCGAGGATGTCTTCTCTTCGAGCCCGTGATTGTTAGCTGGTATTCTTATATTGTCTTCTCTTCGAGCCCAAAATATCGAGGGACTTGACGCGTGATAATGGCCAGCAGCACGCACCGATGGACAAAACCAATTTAATGGATCCATCGGGGCATACTTAAGTTGTATTACAATAGTCAGGATTTACTAATCTCATCCACAGAATAAAGATAGCAATATCAGCAAAAGAAATAAACAACATCCAGTTACAAGTAATTAAAAATCGAGGAACAACCCGATATTAAGTCTGTTTACAAAAGTTCACTTAAACAGGAAATAAAGAGTTTATTGGCCATAAAACTGAGCATGGAAGAAGCAGATATTCAGGAGAAGTCCTCAGCGATCACCTCATTCTCAAGTTCCGGTGCTGCTCCGAGAAGTGCTCCTGTTCCGTACACCTCAGGGTAAATCTCGTCTTCTAAATCTGGGGACATAATCCATTCCAGGTCCTTAGGGGACATAGCAAGGTACAGATAAAACAAGCCAAAATGTAATACAGTACAGAAATAAAGGAAACAACAGGGTAAATAAATAACCAGCTAAGTGATAATGCAAGTGAGAGTTTTAGTCATACTCAGGCTGAAACTACTACATGATCAATGTCAAAGAAACCATAGCAGTATTCACTCGAAGGGCCAGTACGGTACCAAAGCTCTGTGTCAGAGTCTAAGGCACTTCCATTAAGTTATTATATATATATATATATATATTCAGCCTTCTGTATGGTAATTCTCTCCCCACCCAATGTAATCTCACGTCACAGTTCTATAATATCTCATGTTCATGTCACGCAAGATTAAACTAATGCAATAAGTCATTTATTAAAATCTAAAAAAATAATGTTCAAGTCATAAAATCTGTATCCTATACAGAACCACCTAGAATAGTCAGAAAGATTCTGTATCATGATTTGTGTCAGGTGTCCTGGGTATATTGTACTTGATATGGCAAGTACGAGAATGTAATTGTCACGATATCCATCTCTAGGTGACGTTACACAACCCCGCGTACGGTGTTGGCACCCGACTATCAATCGGAAGCTAAGTAAGTCACACGGCGCTAGGGTTGAGCATGTATAACAGTCACAGGAAATAAAATAAGAGAACAAAATGAATCAATAAGCTGTAATTTATGGCAAGGTACACTTGCCTGGGTTTTCGGCTCCAATTGTCGCTCTGGCTTCAGCAGGGTTTGCAGGCAGTACTCCGGTTGCTGAAATAGACATCACCATCAGATCCAGAAAATATTAATCAGCTAGAAATGCCTGTCCTTGAGTCCAATTTGGAGACAAGGGCAAAAATGATATTTCAGGGCAAAACGGGGTCCAATTGTGGGCCACTTTGCACCGAAAAATGAGTCAGGGTCAAAGGTCTCCAAATCTGTCCAACTTAGTGTCAACAGGTCAGGAACGATGATACGAACCCAACGGAACTTCCAGAATTGGATTCCGATGAGCCGTTCTCAAAATCGCCCGTCGGGTGGAGCCTGTGGGGCCCATGACACGATTTTGTCAACGTTCTCAGAATCGAACCAAACTTGGCTCACAGGACCAGCGTATTGCTACGAGTCCGATGGCGCAAGTTTTGTCTTGATCCGACGTGTATACACTAAGTTACAGCAAGAACCAGAAAGGTCAAATATGGGACGGTGTCCGCGGATACGTATTGATTCCGGTGTGCACGCACATCCGAATCAGCTTCTGCGAAATCCCGCACGTCCGTATCAACGACGCGCACGTATCTGTGAAGACCGCACGCGACCAAGTCATCCCGTTTGGCGGGACGTACTCAGTTCTAGGGTGAATCAGGGCGTTGGTTTTTCCTGTTTTTGGATCGCGGTTCGCGATCGCCACAGGACGCGATGCCCCGAGCGGGTTGCTCGGGCACCGAGGGGGTCATACAGGATACGTGATACAACTGACGGAATTGAAAACGGGTAAACGAGCAGGAAGATACGCATACCTGAACAGGGTTCAAAAAAGCCAAAATATTCTGTGTCCGACACGTGTCTGACACGCCGCAAGAACTAGGGTTAGGGTTTCTAGGGTGCTGCCGGAGCTGGGCGGCGCTGTGGTGGGGGAGGCCGGCCGGAGGAGGCTGGGGCGGCGCCGGCGACGCTGGGCGGAGGCGGCGGCACGCGGCAGGCGGCCGGAGGCGGCGGAGGGAGCAGCTGTCGGGGTGGGGGCCGCTGGGAAGGAGGCCGGCTCGGGGTCAGGTTCTGGCCTCTGCGGGCGGGGCGGAAGGAGAGGGGGCTGCGGCTGACCGGCGGAGCTGGGCGGGGCACAGCGGGTGAGCGATGGCGGCGTCTCGGCGAGGGGCGGTGGCGGCGTCGGGGTAATTCTGGCCGGAGGGGGCGGGGGTTCTAGGGCTTTATATAGGGGAGGAGCGGGGAGCTGGTGGGGCGGCCGGTGGAGGGAGAGGAAGAGGAAGCGGCCGACGGCCGTTTCGCAGCGGCGGGAGGCCAAGCGGCGGCGGTTGGCCGGCCGGAGGGGAGGGCAACGGTCGGGGACCGTTCGTTTGGGAGAGAAGAGGTTGCGGGTCGGGTTTCAACGGGTCGGGTCGGGTCTGCGGATCCGGCCCGATCCAAATCAAAATGCGGGTCGGGCGGGTCCAAGCGGGTCGGGTCTGACCCGGATCCGACCCGCTAGCTGAGCGGCCCGGTTCGGGTAGACCGGCCGGTCCGGTTCGGTTTATTTATTGGTTTAATTAAACCGGGTTTAATTAATTAAGTTAAATAAATCAATAGTTTTTAAGGCCTTAAAAATCCATCCGGGGTCCAATAAATTCCCGGAAAATTACCCTATGTCTAGTTTTTTATTTTACACCATAAAATATTATTTTTGTAATATTTTAATATTATTTATTATCATTTAAAAATCCTTTAATAATTAAAATACCTGAATTTAATTACAATAAAATCCCAGAAAATTCCAGAAAATTGTGAAAAATCAAAATTTAAAAATTCTTGAAAATCAGAGGGATTACAATCTACCCCCCTTAAGAGGATTGCATCCTCGCAATCAAAGAATAACCGATCAACAGAGATGACACGGTTGCAAACATTGTTCAAAGCACATCAAAATCAAGGAAAATCAAGGTTAAGAGTAACACCTAGGAAAAATTATTTCCCTAAGCATTAAAAGTTATAAAATTTCCCAAATATGGGAAATCTAGAAAATTACAGTTTAGAAAACCAGGTTATCTTTCAAAAACATATCAGTTTATCATTTATAAAATATTCTAAATTATTGGCAAGTTCAAAATTTACTAGTTGAACACTAGGTTATCAATTATTAACAAGTTAAAGTTATCAGGTTAAGTCTAGGGTCACGAACCAGCAGGCACGAACTATAGTAATGCTAGAAATGGAACTACAAAAACTTACGCGCATTAGCTACTCTATGGTTCTGCACGTCTCCCACAGTCATCGCGAAAGCTTGTCCGCGTCCTTGAGGTGGTGCCCTCTGCTGTTGCTGGGCTTGCTGGTAGGGTGCTGCTTGAAGTGCCAAGGGTGGCCTTGGTTGATGTCCTCCTGGTGCTGGTAGAGCTTGTTGGTTTGCCCTTGGTGCTCCTTCTCTACGCTCAGGGCAATCCCTCATTGCATGCTGTCTGGATCCGCAACCTAAGCACAGTCCGAATTTACGTCTACACTCCTTCTCTACATGGCCTATCTTGCCGCAGTAGTAACAAGTAGGAAGAGTCAGGGATTTGGTTGCAGCTCCCTGTGGTGCTTGATACAGATGAGGTTTCTTGGCAGCTTCTCCATTGTTTGCTCTGGCTGGTACTGATGTGGAAGGCCTCTTCAGGTTGGATTCTCGTCTGATGACACGCTCCATACATCGAGTTGCAGCAAGGACGTCCGTGTACGAAGTAGGTACGACGGATCCGATCATTCTTTGTAACTCAAATTTTAGCCCATCAAAGAACTTCTCAGCCTTTTCTTCTTCTGTTGGGATCAAGGTAGGGGCAAAACGACTCAGACGGATGAACTCAGCATTGTACTCTTCCACCGTCATAGTATCCTGAATGAGGCGATTGAACTTGTCCCTCAGTTCTGATCGAGCGGTAGCCGAAATGTACATTTCTTGAAAGAGTCTGGAGAACTCTTCCCAAGTAACTCGGTCTGGTCCGAGTCGTCTCTCTTCAGATAGCCATCAGTGATGAGCATTGCCTGTTAATTGTATTCTGACGGCAGTCATCCAACGTTCCCTTGGTAGCTCAGCTGCTTCTAATTGATGTTGTATATTGGTGAGCCACTCATGAACTTCTGTGGGCTCCTCCTTGCCTGAGAAGGTACGGGGCTTCAGTTGGCAGAAATCAGTGATAGAGCCCGTCGGTTGCCGTCTAGCTGGTAGTTTGGCCTGCTCCAGTGTATTTACTAGACTGTTCCTCAAGTAATCAGCTTCGCGACGCTGAGCCTCGTGTTGGACTTGTGTCACGCCCCAGTCCCAAAATTTCAAGGGACTGAACACGTGGCAATGGCCAGCAGCACGCGCCGATGGTCAACCCAATTTAATGAAACCATCAGGGCGCACTTAAGGCGGCACTGGCGGCGGAGGGAGCCGGGGACGGCGTCGTCGGGGGCTCGGGACGCGGGCGGCGCTGGCAGAGGGTCACCGGAGGTGGCTCGAGCAGCGGGGAGAAGAAGGAGGGCTGGTGGTTTCTGGAGGCCGGGGTCGGGGTCGGGGTCGTGGTGGCTCACGGCGGGGAAGGAAGAGGGAGGCGACGGAGGTGGTGGTTTCTGGAGGAGGGCGACGAGTCTCGGGGGTTGCCGGAGGGTTCCGGCAGCGGGATGGGGAGGCGGAAGAGGGAGGAAGGGGAAGAGATTTATAGGGGAGAGGGAGGCCGAGGTGGCGGGGCGAGGCCGTGATGAGCGGAGGCGCGGGCGACGTGGGCGGGTCAGGCGCGGCGCCGGGGGGGGGGGGATCGTGGCCGACTGGGCGCGCGGCGGCCGGAGCAAAACGCGGGCTCGCATTCGTGGGGAGAAGACGGGTGGCGGGTCGGGTCTGGCGGGCGGGTGTGGCCGACCCGACCCGACCCGATAGGTAGCGAGCTAGGCCAGTGCGGGCTGGACCCAGTTGGGCTGGGCCGGCCCGGCCGGGTTTGGGCCAGAGTTAGGTTTAAAAACAATATAAATAAAAAATAAATAATTAATTAATTAATAATAGTTTTTAGGTGTTTAAAAAAATAGGTTCGGGGTCCAATAAAATCCCAAAAAATTACCCTAAGTCCAGTTTTCCATTTTATACCCTAAAATCTTATTTTTCATCACATTTTATTATTATTAAAAATCATTTAATCACAAAAACACCTTATTTAATTTCTAAAAAATTATCGAAAATTCCCGAAATTATGTTTTTAAAAAAAAATTGAAAATTTAGGGTGATTACAACTTGTTGTTGGGCTTGCATCATTGCGTAAAACATCTGGAACATCTGCTGTCCGTCCATTGCTTGCCCTGGTGGAAAGACAGACATCTGCTGAGTGAACTGTGGCGAAGGTGGAATGTCATCACGTCGAAATCTAGAAGCTTGCTGATCTGCTTGACTGCTTCGGTGAGTAGAGGGATCTCCACTCAATAGTGTCACTTCATCTTCTCCGTAGGTGGCTTCAGCACCTATTGGTGTTCTTGCTGGAGTTCCGTCGTTTGTTCGTGAATCCATTACTCTGTATCAAAAATAAACTATAAGAGGCGCACAGGAATAAAGGCAAGATGCAAGTCAAAAATTAGTTTGAATACGATATAGATATCAAAAATGATTCAAGCAAGTGGATGAGATCCTTATCCTATTCTTATCGCAGGCCTGTTCGGTCACTAAGTTGAAACCGAACAATTTAGTCGTTGACCTGCATGGGCCACCACAAAAACCATGTCACGCCCCAGTCCCAAAATATCGAGGGACTGGACGCGTGATAATGGCCAGCAGCACGCACCGATGGACAAACCCAATTTAATGGATCCATCGAGGCATACTTAAGCTGTATTACAATAGTCAGGGTTTACTAATCTCATCCACAGAATAAAGATAGCAATATCAGCAAAAGAAATAAACAACATCCAGTTACAAGTAATTAAAAATCGGAGAACAACCCGATATTAAGTCTGTTTACAAAAGTTCACTTAAACAGGAAATAAAGAGTTTATTGGCCATAAAACTGAGCATAGAAGAAGAAGATGTTCAGGAGAAGTCCTCAGCGATCACCTCGTTCTCAAGTTTCGGTGCTGCTCCGAGAAGTGCTCATGTTTCGTATACCTCAGGGTAAATCTCGTCTTCTAAATCTGGGGACATAATCCATTCCAGGTCCTCAGAGGACATATCAAGGTACAGATAAAATAAGCCAAAATGTAATACAGTACAGAAATAAAGGAAACAACAAGTTAAATAAATAACCAGCTAAGTGATAATGTGTAAACTCCCTCGACCAGATTTCAGTAATTTAGGATTAGTTTTGACTAATTAGAATTATTGCAATTTTTTTAAAATTTATTTATTATATATTCTATTGATTGTGCACCTGTTCATTACACAATTAATTAGGGCATCACACTAGCTGTTAAACCTAAACAAAGTTCTCATACCTACCCTAGACATGTTAGACTACTTTTTTTGTATTTTGTGCAACTTCCAGAAACCTTGTTTGGTGTTTCATTTTAGTCGCACAAATATCGTTACAGACGTACGTATTTATTTCCTATTTAAATTTCTGCTCTTTACCCACCTCTGTACCCTAGGGATTTGAGGACCAGTAGATACCTGTTTTGCCCAAACAAAAATACGATAATATTCTACTCTAATTGTACTACAATTAGTGTATTGACACCGTAGAAAAATTATGACCCTAACTGCCTCAAAATAATTAGTGAACACCGTGCGCAGTATTTATTAAATAATAAATACGAGGATCTGTATCACTCAGAAATCAGACCCTGCAACTGCCCAGACTCATCCCCACACTTCCCAAAACATTTTCCCCAGCTATTTCCCCCATTTTTGTACAATTTAGTATTTCGGGGAATCAGTATTTAAAAACAGATAAATTGCAAAATTTCACAAAATACCAATTTCATGCTTTTATGCAAATTATGAAAAGTTAGGGGTTTTTATGCAAAATTGCATGTAAGGTGGCATAATCATATTGGTTAGTGAATAGGTGTATGGGACCACCCAAAACACCCAAAAAAATCCTGTAGAAATATCCAAAAAATTAAATTACCAATATAACCCTGAATTTCCACTTATTTACAGAAATGCCATTGCCCCTAACCCCTATATAAACCCTAACCCCTCCCATTCAAATCTCCACAGCTCTCCCCTCCGACCGCCGCCGGCCGCCAAACTCCGGCCAACCCTCCGCCCTGACCCCCTCTCCCCTCCGGCCAAGCCCCACCGCCTGCACCACCCTGCTCCGCCGGCCACAGCCCCCGCAACCCCATGTCCCAACACCACCACCCACAGCCACCACCACCCGAACCACCCCCTGCGCCGCCTCCGGCCACCGAGCACCGCCACCAACCCCACCTACCGACTCGCCCCGACCTCCTCTCTCCGACGACCACCCCCTCACCGCCCCACGACGCTTCCTCCGGCCGCCCTCACCTCCACAGTGCCCCGGCCGAATTCTCGACTACACCACCACCCTCACCTCCGGCGGCCTCCAGCCTCCACCACCGCCGTCGTGGACCTCCGCCACCACCACCAACCTGATCGCCACTCCTCCCTCCGCCGTTCCCCCACCCTGCACCGCCGCCTACTCCGTCGCAGCCGCCGTCGTAGCTCCCACAAGCTGCTGCTGCTGCTAGCAGCTACTGCTGCTGTACCTGCTCCTCCGACCGCCTCCGGCCAGCTCCGCCGCCGTCCTCCCGCCGTCGACGACGTGTGGACCCCACCTGTCAGTAGGTATACCCCCTAAACCTAATATATATGTAATTATATATATATACCTATATGTATATATATATGTATATATATATATGTATATAAATATGTATATATATGTATATTTATATATATATATGTATTATATTATATAATATATGTTATATACTGTTATTATACAGTATAATTATACTATATATATTATTATTATTTATTAAATATATGTATATATTTATATATATATCTATGAATACTATACATATATACTTATATTATATATATATATTTATATAACATATTATGTATATGTTATATATATATTATATAATTACTATTATATTTATAGTATATATATATGTATATATATACTATGCACTTTCCTTTTTATTATTTATATGCACTTAGTTATATATATATGATTATATATATATAATTACTATCATAGTACTTGATATACAGTACATATGTATATATAATTCCTGCATTTATTATATATGTATATATATATATATATATATATATATATATATATATATATATATATATATATATATATATATATATATATATATATATATATATATATATATATATATATATTATCTATATGTATATATTAATATTCAGCTGGATAATACAGCTTATATATATTATATATGTATATCTTAAATTCTTGCACTGTCTTTCAATTCAATATATAAATATATATTTATATTATCTGTGCTGGATAATACAGCCTACATATATATATTTACAATTCTCGCACTGTCCTTCAATTTATATGTATATATATATATATTATCTATATTATGTACTATATAAGATATATTTACATTTCAAGCACTGTCAATTCATTTTATCTATATATATATATATACATCAGTGGATACACCCTGATAATATTATATTATTATATATATATTGCAGTGGATATACCCTGCTACTATTATAATTGCTATATATATGCCTGCATTTTTTCTATTCTGTATATGCTATATATACTGCTATATAAATTATATCTATATATATATACATACTATATATATATCTATATTATATATGTGTATATAAGTATATATACATATACTTTATATTACAACCATGATATTCACGAACCCTGTCTGTTTTAACAGAAACCACCTTCAGCACAGCCAGTGACCCCCTGTCACCAGCAACCTCAAACCTGACTGTGAGATTAGGTTATCAACACTATCAGGGAGTAGGCAAGTATACCTTGCCAAGTTAATGTTTAAATTCAATTATTGATATCTGCTTTATACTTGAAATTTTATATACTATGAGTACCTGAGACTGTCTCTGGTACAGTCAACTGATACGTTGACAATTAGTGTAAATAACTTAGTCTTACAGACTCACCAACACTGTGAGAGTATCCTGATATTCTCCTAGACCCTATCACGGGAACACGCAACATGGTTGCAATATATGTTGGGATGCGAGCTGCGTAGTTGATTAGCTACCAATACGTGTGACCCGCATCATGGATTAAAATAATTCAGGAATAGTACGACTTGACATTTAGTTTCATTGGGATGGGAAAGATAACTAGTAGACGTATGGGACACCCCCTCCATAAAAGTTTTATACCTTCGTACCAGTGATGGTCGATTGCAGAGTACCCTTGAGTCAGGGGGCATACGACACATATACTAGCCAGTCACCACGATTGGTGAATTACGTCAGCGTATGTCTAGCCTACATATTCCCATGCGTACTACAAGATCTTTACTTGCATTTCACTTAGAATGGTTAGCACCCTGTATTTATTTTCTTTATTCAGTATTTACATACATGGCATATTATTTTCTGTATCTTGTTATGTCCCACTGAGGACCTGGTTCCCTGCCAGATATAGACGAGGCTTTCTACCCCACTGTGTACGGCCCTGATTAGGAGGCCAGATGTGCTACTGAGGAGGAGCTTGAGGAGACACCCTCAGAGTATGCTTGACCCTAGAGGCCTACCACCTGGAGTTGGAGATGTTTTTCTCAGATAGACGCTGCTTAGTCTATCTGATTTTTTTGCGCTATTATCAGTTTTTGTAGTAGGCTTATATTCTCACCAGTTGGGTACTGTATCAGACTCAGTTATATATATATATTCAGCACATGCTTTTTTGATATTTTATTGTGGATCAGATAGATTTGACTGTGTTTTACATGTAGTATTTTAGGACAGCATAGCACGTTCCTTTGGGTCCATTCAAAATGGATTAAGCCCTTAGTGACGTGTCAGCTGGCCAGTGACACGTGGCCTAGTTCCTGACATTTTGGGACTGGGGCGTGACACGGTTTTAGTGGTGGCCCATGCAGGTCTAGTTTTCATTGCTAGTGGTATGATGACATGCCCAGCAAGCCTGCAATAGGATAGAAACACTAGGTCTCATCCACACTGACACCATCCTTAAATATTTTTATGATTGCATCTTGCTTGATTATCATTCATTATCTCCTTTGTGTTTTCTAATTATTCAATTTTCTTCAGAAATATGGACATACCCGGGAAACCTGCGAATAATGGGGCTGACCAAGCAACAGACCCTTCGCCAAGTGTCCAAGGAACCCCGTATAATCATCAGAATTCTAGCCAGGAGACAACACCAACACCACAGGCGGAGACACCTTTGCCACCACCTCCAACCTTTCCTGCTTTGATGCCACAACCTGAGGGACAGTCTCAAATGTTCCAGTTCCTCCAAACTATGTTGCAGACCCAGTGGCAACAGACTGAAGCCCTGAGACAGTCTCAGTGGTAACAGACTGAAGCTCTGCGACAGACTTTGATGACGGCCTTGGAAAGAACCACTGCCCCGGCACCAGCACTTGTCCAACCAGTGGGCACAATCAAAGGTTTCCACCAGATGAGCTCGAGGACCTTTAAAGGCAGCGAAACCCCAGAGGAGATTTCTGACTGGATCTCCAACATCGAAATGCTGCTAGAAGGCTCACAACTCTCCCCCGACCTATGGATGACTGCCGTAAGGGCCCAACTCCTCGGCAACGCCCATCACTGGTGGGAATCTATAGAGCGTAGTGTCGGCAAAGACCAGACTTGGGAATAATTCTTGGAGCACTTCAATGCCAAGTACTTCCCCGCAACAGTCCAAGATGCCCTATATTCTCAGTTGCTACACCTGGAACAAGGGAATATGTCCGTCGATGCCTACGATACAGAGTTCTGCCGACTGAGTCGATTCGGTGACAAGTTGATACCGAACGAGCTGAAGAAGGCCAAGAGATTCCACCGCGGCCTCACCCCAGAGCTCCAAAGATATACGACGGCACAGTCAAGGATCTCCTACGAGGAGGTTCTTACAGAAGCAAGGGTGCAAGAAGCAATTGGCCGTGGAACAAGACTCCCGAATCCAACCTTTCCGGCCAAAAACCAGCAAGGAGCAGGAGGACCTATCCGTCGTCCACAATATCAGACGCAACAGATGACGGGACCCTATCAGAAGAAGGAGCTCCCGACTTGTCACTTTTGTGGCAAGAAGGGGCATTTTGCCAATGACTGCAGAAAGAAACTAGGATTATGCTTGCTATGTGGAGCTAAAAATCATATGGCCAGAGACTGCCCACAACGCAGAGATGCAGCACCTCAGCAAGGGCAGAAGCCAGGAGCACAAGCCCAGAAGATGCTACCCTCAACATCTGGGGGATATCAGAGAGGAGCACCCCTGCCTACTCAGGAGGCCCAGTTCAAGGCCAGACATCAACCTGGAGGGCAAAGGCACGGACAGGCCTTTACTTTAGCTGCAGTTGCAGAAGAGCCAGAAGGAGAAACCATTTCAGGTATCATTTTAGTTGCATCATTACCTGCAACCACATTATTCGATTCCGGGGCTACTTTGTCTTTTATATCTAGTAACTTCGTAGCCATGCACAAACTATCCACTTCCCCACTACCTAAGTATTGGAAGATACTTACTGGTGGAGGCATTGTTCCAGTTACCAATATTATTGAAACATGCCCGGTAGTCGTTTGTAGTAAAGGACTAAGAGCACGATTTTTGGTACTTACAATGCCAAATTTCGACGTGGTCTTAGGCATGGACTAGCTAAGCCAGAATAATGCTGTCCTAGACTGCCGAAAGGGAAGTGTTATCTTTAGACCTCCAGATCACCCGGAGTTCGAATACGTTCGAGGCACCATCGAGCAAGGAGTAGGCCAGACTCCTAGAGCTTACATGGCGATGGAGACAGCACTTCCCTCAATTATAGCAGAGTTCGAGGACGTATTTCCAGAAGAATTGCCAGGCCTACCGCCTGACAGAGAAGTAGAGTTCATTATTGAGCTGATACCCGGAGCTACACCAGTATCCTCCAACGTGTACCGACTGGCGAAGAAGGAGCTTGACGAGATGAAGCTTCAACTGGAGGAACTTCAGATCAAAGGATTTGTTCGTCCTAGTGCATCACCCTAGGGAGCACCAGTGCTGTTTGTACCAAAGAAGGACGGAACATATTGCATGTGCATTGATTACAGAGCCATCAACGCTCTGACAATCAAAAACAAGTACCCCTTGCCGAGAATTGACGACCTGTTCGATCAACTAACAGGAGCCATGGTATTCTCGAAGATAGACTTGAGATCAGGCTATCATCAGGTCAAGGTACGGAGAGAATACATTCCAAAGACAGCATTCAGAACTCGTTATGGTCATTACGAGTTTCTGGTGATACCGTTTGGACTGACTAATGCACCTGCCGTATTCATGAATCTGATGAACCGAGTCTTTCACCAATACCTGGACCAGTTCGTGGTAGTCTTCATCGACGACATTCTGGTGTATTCAAAGAGCCACAAGGAGCATGAAGAGCACTTGAGACTGGTGCTAGAGACGCTGAGACGAGAAAGCCTTTATGCTAAGATGAGCAAGTGTGAATTCTTCCTTGATCGTGTCACTTTTCTTGGACACGTTATCACAGGAGAAGGCATTTCGGTGGACCCTGCAAAGATTTCATCTGTGGAGACATGGCCAACTCCGACCAATGTCTCAGAGGTGAGAAGCTTTCTAGGACTTGCCGGATATTACCGGAGGTTCGTAGAAAACTTTGCAAGAATCGCGGAGCCGATTACCCGTCTTACCTGCAAGGAGCAGGAGTTCATATGGACTGAAGAATGCCAGACAGCTTTTGATGACTTGAAGAAGCGTCTAACTACAGCTCCCATCTTGACTATACCATCTGGATCCGGAGGTTTCGTCATATATAGTGATGCATCCGGAAAAGGATTTGGTTGTGTCTTAATGCAACATGGGAAGGTTGTAGCTTATGCCTCAAGACAGCTGAGGACTCATGAGAAGAATTATCCCACTCACGACCTGGAGCTTGCCGCAGTCATCTTCGCCCTGAAGCTATGGAGATATTATCTATACGGCGAACGAGTAGAGATTTTTACCGATCACAAGAGCTTAAAATATGTCTACACTCAGAAAGACTTAAATATGAGGCAAAGACGATGGCTTGAAGTGATGACAGATTTTGAGATTGATCTGCAGTACCATCCTGGGAAAGCAAATGTGGTAGCGGATGCTCTAAGCAGAAGACCCTCGACATTCTTTATGATCACCCAACCAGGTCTACGGAGAGATCTTGAAAAGTTGGGAATATAGGTCATTATGCCAGGACTTGACGACCAACTATCCAACTACCAGCTACAATCAACATTGGTCGAAAGAATCAAAGCTGCTAAACCAACAGATGCAAGATTTCAGAGGCTTCGACAAAGAACAAAGGCTGAAATTCAGACAGGATGTTGCATACACGAAGATGGGATCCTAAGATGTGGTGATCGTCTTTATGTTCCAAATGGAGAACTTCGTAATGAGCTGATGTCAGAAGCTCATAGCTCAACATACTCTATACATCCAGGAGGCACAAAGATGTACAGAGATCTACGATAATATTACTGGTGGCATGGAATAAAGCGGGAGATAGCACGCTTTGTGGCTAAATGTCTGGTGTGTCAGCAAGTCAAGGCTGAGCATCAGAGGTCTGCCGGTTTACTTCAACCCCTCCCAATACTTGAGTGGAAATGGGAACACATTACGATGGACTTTGTTACGGGCTTTCCAAGAAGTCCTAGTGATCGTAATGTTGTATGGGTAATCGTAGATAGACTCACAAAGGCTGCTCATTTCCTACCTTTCAGAGTTGGACAATCTACAGAAGTCTTGGCGGACATGTACATGAAGGAGATCGTGCGTCTGCACGGAGTACCAGTCAGCATAATATCTGATCGGGATACGAGATTTATATCTTACTTTTGGCGAAGTATGCAAGAAAGTCTTGGTACCCGCCTCAAGTTCAGCACCTTATATCATCCGCAGACAGACGGCCAGTCAGAGCGCACCATCCAGACCTTAGAAGATATGCTGAGAGCCTGCATGCTTGACTTTAGCGGATCCTGGGAAGATCATCTACACCTGGTGGAATTTTCCTACAACAACAGCTATCAAGCGAGCATCCAAATGGCTCCCTTTGAAGCTTTGTATGGAAGGAAATATCGTTCCCCAGTATGCTGGAGCGATGTTGGCGAGAGACAGATCTTGGGGCCAGAATTGATTATTCGTACGGTGGAGAAAGTAAAGAAGATCCAGGGACACCTACGAGCTGCACAAGACAGGCAGAAGCACTGGGCCAACATTCATCGCCGACCTCTAGAGTTCCAAGTGGGAGAGCATGTGTTCTTGAAGATCTTACCTACTCGTAGTACTATCAGATTTGGAGGAAGAGGAAAGCTAAGTCCAAGGTACATTGGACCCTTCGACGTGCTAGATCGCGTCGGAGAAGTTGCTTACAGGCTAGCTCTACCTCAGACCTTGGAGGGAGTACATGACGTCTTCCACGTATCTCAGCTGAGGAGGTACATTCCAGACCCGAGTCATGTGCTGGACTATTCAGAGATCACCATCGGCCAAGCTTATCGTACCAGGAGGAGCCTGTAGAGATCTTGGACCGTAGCGAGAAAGTGTTGCGAGGCCAGACTATTCCTCTCGTTCGTATTGCATGAAGACATCATGCACCAGGTGAATCCACCTGGGAACGAGAAGAGGATATTCGACAGCGTTATCCCCATCTATTTCCAAACCAGGGTATGTCCAATATTTCAAACTCAATTTTCATTAAGCCTCATATGTCTTAATTAATCTTTCATACTCATTACATGGTTATTTTATTTCGAGGACAAAATATTCTAAGAAGGGTAGATTGTAAACTCCCTCGACCAGATTTCAGTAATTTAGGATTAGTTTTGACTAATTAGAATTATTGCAATTTTTTTAAATATATTTATTATATATTCTATTGATTGTGCACCTGTTCATTACACAATTAATTAAGGCATCACACTAGCTGTTAAACCTAAACAAAGTTCTCATACCTGCCCTAGACATGTTAGATTACTTTTTCTGTATTTTGTGCAACTTCCAGAAACCCTGTTTGGTGTTTCGTTTTAGTCGCACAAATATCGTTACAGACGTACGTATTTATTTCCTATTTAAATTTTTGCTCTTTACCCACCTCTGTACCCTAGGGATTTGAGGACCAGTAGATACCTATTTTGCCCAAACAAAAATACGATAATATTCTACTCTAATTGTAATACAATTAGTGTATTGACACCGTAGAAAAATTATGACCCTAACTGCCTCAAAATAATTAGTGAACACCGTGCGCAGTATTTATTAAATAATAAATACGAGGATCTGTATCACTCAGAAATCAGACCCTGCAACTGTCCAGACTCATCCCCACACTTCCCAAAACATTTTCCCCAGCTATTTCCCCCATTTTTGTACAATTTAGTATTTCGGGGAATAAGTATTTAAAAACAGGTAAATTGCAAAATTTTGCAAAATACCAATTTTATGCTTTTATGCAAATTATGAAAAGTTAGGGGTTTTTATGCAAAATTGCATGTAAGGTGGCATAATCCTATTGGTTAGTGAATAGGTGTATGGGACCACCCAAAACACCCAAAAAATCCTGTAGAAATATCCAAAAAATTAAATTACCAATATAACCCTGAATTTCCACTTATTTACAGAAATGCCATTGCCCCTAACCCCTATATAAACCCTAACCCCTCCCATTCAAATCTCCACAGCTCTCCCCTCCGACCGCCGCCGGCCGCCCAACTCCGGCCAACCCTCCGCCCCGACCCCCTCTACCCTCCGGCCAAGCCCCACAGCTTGCACCACCCTGCTCCGCCGGCCACAGCCCCCGCAACCCCATCTCCCAACACCACCACCCACAGCCACCACCACCCGACCACCCCCTCACCGCCCCACGACGCTTCCTCCGGCCGCCCTCACCTCCACAGTGCCCCGGCCGAATTCTCGACTACACCACCACCCTCACCTCCGGCGGCCTCCAGCCTCCACCACCGCCGTCGTGGACCTCCGCCACCACCACCAACCTGATCGTCACTCCTCCCTCCGCCGTTCCCCCACCCTGCACCGCCGCCTACTCCGCCGCAGCCGCCGTAGCTCCCACAAGCTGCTGCTGCTACTGCTGCTAGCAGCTACTGCTGCTGTACCTGCTCCTCCGACCGCCTCCGTCCAGCTCCGCCGCCGTCCTCCCGCCATCGACGACGTGTGGACCCCACCTGTCAGTAGGTATACCCCCTAAACCTAATATATATGTAATTATATATATATACCTATATGTATATATGTATATAAATATGTATATATATGTATATTTATATATATATATATATATATATATATATATATATATATATATATATATGTATTATATTATATAATATATGTTATATACTGTTATTATACAGTATAATTATACTATATATATTATTATTATTATTTATTAAATATATGTATATATTTATATATATATCTATGAATACTATACATATATACTTATATTATGTATATATTTATTTATATAACATATTATGTATATGTTATATATATATATTATATAATTACTATTATATTTATAGTATATATATATGTATATATATACTATGCACTTTCCTTTTTATTATTTATATGCACTTAGTTATATATATATGATTATATATATATAATTACTATCATTGTACTGGATATACAGTACATATGTATATATAATTCATGCATTTATTATATATGTATATATATATATATATATATATATCTATATATATATATATTATCTATATGTATATATATATATTAATATTCAGCTGGATAATACAGCTTATATATATTATATATGTATATCTTAAATTCTTGCACTGTCTTTCAATTCAATATATAAATATATATTTATATTATCTGTGCTGGATAATACAGCCTACATATATATATTTATAATTCTCGCACTGTCCTTCAATTTATATGTATATATATATTATCTATATTATGTACTATATAAGATATATTTACATTTCAAGCACTGTCAATTTATTTTATCTATATATATATATACATCAGTGGATACACCCTGATAATATTATATTATTATATATATATTGCAGTGGATATACCCTGCTACTATTATAATTGCTATATATATACCTGCATTTTTTCTATTCTGTATATGCTATATATACTGCTATATAAATTATATCTATATATATATACATACTATATATATATATCTATATTATATATGTGTATATAAGTATATATACATATACTTTATATTACAACCATGATATTCACGAACCCTGTCTGTTTTAACAGAAACCACCTTCAGCACAGCCAGTGACCCCCTGTCACCAGCAACCTCAAACCTGACTGTGAGATTAGGTTATCAACACTATCAGGGAGTAGGCAAGTATACCTTGCCAAGTTAATATTTAAATTTAATTATTGATATCTGCTTTATACTTGAAATTTCATATACTATGAGTACCTGAGACTGTCTCTGGTACAGTCAACTGATACGTTGACAATTAGTTTAAATAACTTAGTCTTACAGACTCACCAACACTGTGAGAGTATCCTGATATTCTCCTAGACCCTATCACGGGAACACGCAACATGGTTACAATACATGTTGGGATGCGAGCTGCGTAGTTGATTAGCTACCAATACGTTTGACCCGAATCACGGATTAGAATAATTCAGGAATAGTACGACTTGACATTTAGTTTCATTGGGATGGAAAAGATAACTAGTAGACGTATGGGACACCCCCTCCATAAAAGTTTTATACCTTCGTACCAGTGATGGTCGATTGTAGAGTACCCTTGAGTCAGGGGGCATACGACACATATACTAGCCAGTCACCACGATTGGTGAATTACGTCAGCGTATGTCTAGCCTACATATTCTCATGCGTACTACAAGATCTTTACTTGCATTTCACTTAGAATGGTTAGCACCCTGTATTTATTTTCTTTATTCAGTATTTACATACATGGCATGTCATTTTCTGTATCTTGTTATGTCCCACTGAGGACCTGGTTTCCTGCCAGATATAGACGAGGCTTTCTACCCTACTGTGTATGGTCCTGATCAGGAGGCCAGATGTGCTACCAATGTAAACACCCTAAATTTTCAGATATTTTTAAAACCAATTTTGGGATTTTTTCGCATTATTTCAGGAATTTATATAGGTCATGTAGTGAGTTTGTAATTTTTAATTGCTAATAAATAACATTAAAATGAAATAAAAATATGATTTTATGGTGTAAAATAGAAAACCGGACTTAGGATAATTTTCTGGGATTTTATTGGGCCTCAGACCTATTTTTAAAAGCCTAAAAACTATTTTCTAATTAAGTAATTAATTATTAGTTATTATTATTATTATTATTATTATTGTTAATAATCGGTCCGGCCCGGCCCAGTGGGCCGAAGCCCAGCCCGGCCCAGTCCCAACCGCTGTTAGCGGGTCGGGCGGGTCCGCCAACCCAGATCCGCGCCCGACCCGACCCGCATCCATCACCCCCAACCCCCGTTCGGCTCGAGCCGAATTCTCCGCGGCCGCCGCGATTTCCGGCCACCACGTCGCCTCCCCAGCGCGAGAGCCGCCCACGTCGTCCTCCTCCCCGCCGACTCCCCCGGCCACGATCACCCGAGCCACCCCTATTTAAAACCCCTACCCCGACCTCCTCCTCCCTCATTCCTCTCCCCCAAACCCTAGCTCGCCGGAACCCTTGCCGAACCACCCTCCTCCTCGCCGACCGGAGCCCGCCGTCCACCACCCTCCTTCTCGCCGACCGGAGCCCGCCGTCCACCACCCTCCAGCGTCTCCCCCTCTCCAGAACCCTCCAGCGCCTCCTCCCCATCTCGGCCACCCTTGCCGAGCCACCTCCGGCAACCCTCTGCCGGCGCCGCCTGCATCCCGAGCCCCTCAGCGGTGCCTCGCCGACCGTCGGCCAGTCCCCCAGCCCCTCCGGCCACCGCGGTTCAGCAGAACCCAGCCCTAGGCCGGACACGGCCCTTCGTGTCGGACACAGTGTCAAATTGACACGAGGACGCGAGGAAACCAGTTTGCAAAGACCTGTTCAGGTACTCCTAATTTCCTCCTCGTAGCTCAGAATTCGATTCCGTAAATTTCTACGTGAAGCCTGTATGACCCTCTCGGTGTCCGGACAAACCGCTCGGGGCATCGCGTCCTGTGGTGATCGCACACCGCGATCCAAAAACAGGAAAAACCAGACCCTGTTTCACCCCGGAACTGAGTGCGCCCCGCCAAACGGGACGACTTGGTCGCGTGCGGTCTTCACAGATACGTGCGCATCGTTGATACGGACGTGTGGGATTTCGCGAAAGCTGATTCGGGTGTGCGTGCACACCGGAATCAATGCGTATCCGCGGACATCGCCCCGTATCTGCCTTTTTCTGTAATTCATCATAACTTCGTGCACACACGTCAAATTTAGACGAAACTTACGCCATCGGACTCGTAGCGATACGCTGGTACTGTGGGTCAAGTTTGGTCCGATTCTGAGAACGTTGACGAAATCGCGTGTCGTGGGCCCCATAGGCCCCGCTCGACGGGCGATTTCGTGATCGGCTCATCGAAATTCAAATCTGAAAGTTTCGTTGGGTTCGTATCAGTGTTCCTGACCTGTTGACAATAAGTTTGGTGAATTTGGAGACCGTTGACCCTGACGCATTTTTCGGTGCAAAGCGGGCCTACCGGTGGACCCCGTTTTGGGCCGAAATTGCCGTTTTTGCCCTTGTCTCCAAATTGGACCCAAGGACAGGCGTTCCTAGCTGTTTGACACCTTCTGAGTGTGATGGTACGGTTTATTTCAGCTTTCGGAGACATCTCTAGAAATTTCCGAAACCAGGACCTAAGTGGAATTCAAATATCAGGCAAGTGCACCTTGCCAAACTTGCAGTCATTATTTTCATATTTTCTGTAAAAATACTCTGCTAGATTTCTTGTGCAAATTCATATAAACTGATTTAAACTGCTTAACCTAGGGAACGTATGACGTACCTAGTGTCCGATCATAGTCGGGTGCCGACACCGTACGCGGTGTTGGGTTCGTCATTTAGAGATGGATTTACGATTCCCTTACTCTTGTACTTGACCTATCAAGTACCCTACAACCCAGGACACTTGACACTATCATGGACAGAATCTTCCTGAGATATTCGTGGTGATTCTGTATAGGATACAGGACTTGACAGAGACATTTATTTATAGACAGTATGACTTGTTGCATTAGTTATAATCCCGCTGACATGGACATGAGACGTTATGGTCATGGCTTGCGTGATTACATGGGGTGGGGAGAGACACACAGGCTACAGGCTGTTCTATATATATATCTACTATTATTGTGAGGTTGTAGACTCTCCAGCAGAGCTAGACCCTTTACGTGTTATTGCTGCTACCGGCTCCCCGACACAGAGCTTGTAGCGGTCTCAGCCTGAGTACTAGTGTTGCTCTCATTTGCATATCACATAGATGGTTACATAGTTTACCCTGCTATTTTAATTAATTTAATTGCACTGCTTATTATTTGGCTTATTTTATTTTGTGCCTTGCTATGTCCACTGAGGACCTGGAATGGATTATGTCCCCAGGTTTAGCTGAGGAGCAGTATCCCGAGGTATACGGGACCGGAGCTGAAGCTATTGCTGGAGCAGTATCGAACACTGAAGACGAGGTGATTGCCGAGGACTTCTCCTGAGTGCTTGTTCCAGTACTCAGTATTTATTTTATGTTTATATCTTTTGTTCCTGGCCTATAGAGCCAGTTTATTCAGACTTAAGTCGGATTGTTTCTCCGACTGACTTGCTGTGATTGTTGTTGCTACTTATTTTCATTTCATTATGCAGTTTATTCTTTATCTTTATGGATGAGATTAGTGTGACTTTTGGTAGTAGACCTTATTTATAGCTTAAGTATGCCCTGATGGTTCCATTAAATTGGGTTATCCATCGGTGCGTACTGCTGGCCATTGCCACGCATCTCCAGTCCCTCGGCAATTTGGGACTGGAGCGTGACATGGTTTTTGTGGTGGCCCATGCAGGTCCAATTTGAATTGTTCGGTTTCAACCTAGGGACCAGACAGGCCTACAATAAGATAGGTTATAGGATCTCATCCATTGATTGAATCATTTTTGAACTCTATGTCGAATTTAATTTAATTGCTTGAATTGCATCCTATTTTGATTCCTCTGTGCGTTCTCATTGTTTCCTTTTGGTACAGAGTTATGGATCCCAGACGTGGTGATGAGACCCCCTTGGGTACACCGACTGAAGCAGGGTTTACCTATGAAGCTGGAACAACGCCAGATACCAGAGGACAATCCTCCCAGAGCAATCAAACTGGCCAGCCAAGTTCCAGGTTCAGGCGTGATGACATCCCGCCTCCTCCCCAGTTCCCTCCTACGATGCCTGTCTTTCCTCCAGGACAGGCAATGGACGGCCAGCAATTGTTCCAGATATTCTACGCAATGATGCAGGCCCAACAACTGACCCAGCAGGAGGCCCAACGCCGAGAGGCCGAGAACCTAAGGAACAGCCTAGTCGCAGCATTGGAGCATGCATATCCACCAAATAAACGGCCAGCAACGGGATCCATCACGGATTTCCGTCACCTCAAGCCCCGTACCTTCTCGGGCAAGGATGGACCAACTGAAGTGCATGAATGGCTTACAAACACACAGCATCAGTTGGAGGCCGCCGAATTACCAAGGGACAAATGGATGACTGCCGTCAGGATGCAACTGACGGACAACGCACATCATTGGTGGCTGTCCGAAGAAAGAAGGCTCGGACATGATCAGGTTACCTGGGAGGAGTTCTCCAGACTCTTCCAGGAAATGTACATCCCTGCTGTGGCTCGGTCAGAACTCCGAGACAGATTCAACCGCCTGATCCAGGGCAACATGACGGTGGAGGAATATAACGCCGAATTCATTCGCCTGAGCCGCTTCGCCCCTTCGTTAATTCCTACCGAAGAGGAGAAGGCAGAAAAGTTCTTTGATGGGCTCAGGTTCGAGCTTCAGAAGTTAATCGGATCGGTCGCGCCCACCTCTTACACCGACGTCCTAGCTGCAGCACGTCGGCTGGAGTGCGTTACTCGGAGGGAATCAAGCCTGAAACGTCCCTTCTCCTCAGCACCGTCCAAGTCATCACCAGGGGAATCTGCTAAACGGCCCCAGAAGAGCTCGCCTCCAAGAGCAGTAACTAAGAACCTGCCTACTTGCCATTACTGCAGCAAGGTAGGACATATTGAAAAGGAATGTCGACGCAAGCTGGGACTCTGCCTGGTTTGCAGATCTGGACAACACTTCTCAAAGGACTGTTCGAAACGTCGAGAGGGAGTTCTGAATCGACCAGCTCCACCTGCAGCTCTTCCAGCTGGGGGAGCAACTCAGACAGGGCCTGGAGGAGCCAGGCCACCTCTACCACCTCAGGCAGCATTGTTCCAACAAGCTCGTCAGCAAAGGGGTCCCGCTCAGGGACGAGGTCAGGCATATGCACTAGCAGTCACGGAGGAAGCTACTGCAGGCGAAGTGATAGCAGGTACCATATTAGTAGCTTCAATTCCTGCTGTAGCATTATTTGATTCTGGAGCTTCGCATTCATTTATTGCTGCTAGCTTCGTAGCCACACATAGAATAGCTACTGCACCTCTCTCGAAGGTGAAAAGAATTCTAACGGGAGGTGGAATTATCCCGGTTAGTGATACTTGTAGATCATGTTCGGTAGTAGTCTGTGGCCGAGAGATGCGAGCCCAATTCCTGATCTTTTCTATGCCTGATTACGATGTTGTACTTGGTATGGACTGGTTAAGTCAGTACCATGCGACACTGGATTGTCGGCTTGGAAAAGTGATATTTAGACCCCCTAGCCTTCCTGAGTTTGAATTTCTACGAGGAGCTGTAGAACAAGGTGTCCAGCCAACTCTTAGGGTATTGACTGAAGAAGAAGATTCAAGTTACCCAAGAGTCATAACGGAATTTGTGGATGTATTTCCCGACGATCTTCCAGGTTTACCACCTGATCGGGAGATAGAATTCATAATAGACCTAACTCCAGGAGCCGAACCTATCACTTCATCGGTATATCGGCTAGCACCTAAGGAGTTAGTGGAGCTGAAAACACAAGTTGACGACCTTCTGGAGAAAGGATTTATCCGGCCCAGTGTTTCACCTTGGGGAGCACCTATACTTTTTGTACCCAAGAAGGATGGATCTGTACGGCTGTGCATTAATTACAGAGCCCTTAATGCTGTAACTATTAAGAACCGGTACCCATTACCATGCATTGATGATTTGTTTGACCAATTGAGTGGTGCTAAGGTATTCTCAAAGATTGACCTTAGATCCGGTTATCACCAGATTAGGGTGAAGAAGGAAGATATCCCAAAGACGGCCTTCAGAACTAAGTATGGACATTATGAGTTCCTAGTTATGCCGTTTGGTTTAACCAACGCACCCGCCGTATTTATGAGTTTGATGAACGGGGTCTTCCATTAGTATTTGGATAAGTTCGTGGTGGTATTCATTGATGATATCCTAGTCTACTCCAAGAACCACGAAGAGCACGAGGAACACCTTAGAATTGTGCTAGAAACTTTGAGAAGGGAGAAGCTATATGCCAAACTCAGCAAATGTGAGTTATGTATGGACAAGGTGCCATTCTTAGGGCATATTATCTCGGGTGAAGGACTGTCTGTGGACCCAGAAAAGGTCACTGCTATAGAAACCTGGCCTACCCCTACCTCTGTTGCAGAAGTGAGAAGTTTTCTTGGACTTGCTGGGTATTACCGGCGGTTCGTAGAAAATTTTTCAAGGATCGCAGAGCCGATGACTAAGCTGACACGGAAGGATCAGGAGTTCCTATGGACGGAAGAATGCCAGAATGCCTTGAAGAGTTGAAGAGGTGACTAACAACAGCACCAGTCTTGACTCTTCCCTCAGGGTCAGGAGGTTTTGTTGTATATAGTGATGCGTCCGGTAGTGGACTAGGTTGTGTCTTGATACAATATGGCAAGGTTATCGCTTATGCATCGAGGCAGCTGAAGGTCCACAAGAAGAACTACCCAACACACGACCTGGAGCTAGCTGCAGTGATTTTTGCATTGAAGATCTGGAGACATTATCTGTATGGAGAGAAGGTCGAGATATTCACTGATCATAAGAGCTTAAAGTATGTTTATACACAGAAGGAGCTCAACATGAGGCAAAGACGTTGGCTTGAGTTGATGGTGGACTTTGACATCGATCTGCAGTACCACCCGGGGAAAGCAAATGTTGTAGCCGACGCCCTCAGCAGAAAACCCTCGGCTTATTTCTTGACGGAGCAGCCCCAGCTATTACAAGACTTGCAAGATCTTCAGATAGAGGTTGTTCTACCTGGACAAAATGGTTTGCTGGCTAACCTCGAAGTTAAGTCATCGCTGGTGGAGAGAATCAAAGAAGCTTTGCCTAATGATGCCAGATTCCGAAGGCTGAAAGAGAGAACCGAAGCAGGCCTGCAAACGGGACTTCGCATCCACGAGGACGAGACATTAAGGTGCGAAAATCGCCTATATGTTCCAAATGGAGAATTAAGACAGGAGTTGATGACGGAAGCACATAGCTCCATATACTCTGTTCATCCAGGAGGGACCAAGATGTACCGGGACTTAAGACAGTATTACTGGTGGCATAGAATGAAAAGGGAGATTGCCCGATTTGTGGCAAAATGCTTAGTCTGCCAGCAGGTGAAGGCCGAGCACCAAAGGACTGCAGGTATGTTGCAGCCACTTCCCATCCCTGAATGGAAGTGGGAGCATATTACCATGGACTTCGTCACTGGATTTCCAAGAAGCCCTAGTGGAAAGGATGCAGTATGGGTCATCGTGGATCGGCTCACTAAGTCGGCTCACTTCTTGCCGTTCAGAGTCGGACAATCCACGGAAGTACTAGCCGACATGTATATACGACAGATCGTAAAATTACATGGAGTGCCGGTTAGTATTATATCAGATCGAGACTCGAGATTTACCTCTCACTTCTGACGAAGCATGCAAGAGAGTCTCGACACCAGGCTCAAGTTCAGTACTGCCTATCATCCTCAGACAGATGGCCAATCAGAGCGTACAATTCAGATCTTGGAAGACATGCTGCGATCATGTATACTGGACTTCGGAGGATCTTGGGAAGATCATCTGCACTTAGTGGAGTTCTCCTACAACAACATCTATCAGGCAAGCATTCAGATGGCACCTTTCGAGGCATTGTACGGAAGGAAGTGCAGATCACCAATATGCTGGAGCGACGTTGGCGAACGTCAAATACTGGGTCCAGAGTTGGTAACAGAGACAGTGGAGAAAGTAAAACAGATTCAGAACCATCTCCGTGCAGCCCAGGATAGACAGAAGCATTGGACCGATGCACACCGACGACCCCTGGAGTTCAAGGAAGGAGAGCATGTATTTTTGAGGATCTCGCCCACTAGAGGTACTATCAGATTTGGCAGCAGAGGTAAGTTAAGCCCAAGGTACATTGGGCCATTTGGTATCTTGGAACGCATTGAGGTGGCTTATCGTCTTGCATTACCTCCATCCTTAGAGGGAGTGCATGACGTATTCCATGTCTCACAACTGAGATATGTGACGGACCCAAGTCATATAGTTGATCATTCTGAGATTTCGGTGGGACCTAGCCTGAGATACGAGGAACAGCCAGTGGGTATACTCGACACAAGCGAGAAGACACTGCGAGGGCAGACAATCAGGCTGGTTCGAGTAGCTTGGAAGCAGCACTCTCCTGGCGAATCGACCTGGGAGCGAGAAGATGTTATGCGGCAGCGTTATCCACACTTATTTGCATAATCAGGTAGAACCTAAGCATTCTTTAATTCTGTAAATCTTGCCTTTATAGTTTACCCTTCGATTGCGAGGACGCAATCCTCTTAAGGGGGGGTAGATTGTAAACACCCTAAATTTTCAGATATTTTTAAAATCAATTTTGGGATTTTTCCGCATTATTTCAGGAATTTATATAGGTCTTGTAGTGAGTTTGTAATTTTTAATTGCCAATAAATAATATTGAAATGAAATGAAAATATGATTTTATGGTGTAAAATAGAAAACCGGACTTAGGATAATTTTCTGGGATTTTATTGGGCCTCAGACCTATTTTTAAAAGCCTAAAAACTATTTTCTAATTAAGTAATTAATTATTAGTTATTATTATTATTATTATTATTATTGTTGTTAATAATCGGTCCGGCCCGGCCCAGTGGGCCGAAGCCCAGCCCAGCCCAGTCCCAACCGCTGTTAGCGGGTCGGGCGGGTCCGCCAACCCGGATCCGCGCCCGAACCGACCCGCATCCATCACCCCCAACCCCCGTTCGGCTCGAGCCGAATTCTCTGCCGCCGTCGCGATTTCCGGCCACCACGTCGCCTCTCCTCCGCGAGAGCCGCCCACGTCGTCCTCCTCCCTGCCGACTCCCCCGGCCACGATCACCCGAGCCACCCCTATTTAAAACCCCCTACCCCGACCTCCTCCTCCCTCATTCCTCTCCCCCAAACCCTAGCTCGCCGGAACCCTTGCCGAACCAACCTCCTCCTCGCCGACCGGAGCCCGCCGTCCACCACCCTCCTCCTCGCCGACCGGAGCCCGCCGTCCACCACCCTCCAGCGTCTCCCCCTCTCCAGAACCCTCCAGCGCCTCCTCCCCATCTCGGCCACCCTTGCCGAGCCGCCTCCGGCAACCCTCTGCCGGCGCCGCCTGCATCCCGAGCCCCCCAGCGGTGCCTCGCCGACCGTCGGCCAGTCCCCCAGCCCCTCCGGCCACCGCGGTTCAGCAGAACCCAGCCCTAGGCCGGACACGGCCCTTCGTGTCGGACACAGTGTCAAACTGACACGAGGACGCGAGGAAACCAGTTTGCAAAGCCCTGTTCAGGTACTCCTAATTTCCTCCTCGTAGCTCGGAATTCAATTCCGTAAATTTCTACGCGAAACCTGTATGACCCTCTCGGTGCCCGGACAAACCGCTCGGGGCATCGCATCCTGTGGTGATCGCACACCGTGATCCAAAAAAGAAAAAACTAGACCCTATTTTACCCCGGAACTGAGTGCGCCCCGCCAAACGGGACGACTTGGTCGCGCGCGATCTTCACAGATACGTGCGCATCGTTGATACGGACGTGTGGAATTTCGCGAAAGCTGATTCGGGTGTGCGTGCACACCGAAATCAATGCGTATCCGCGGACATCGCCCCGTATCTGCCTTTTCTGCAATTCACCCTAACTTCGTGCACACACGTCAGATCGAGACAAAACTTATGCCATCGGACTCATAGCGATACGCTGGTCCTATGGGTCAAGTTTGGTCCGATTCTGAGAACGTTGACGAAATCGCGTGTCGTGGGCCCCACAGGCCCCGCTTGACGGGCGATTTCGTGATCGGCTCATCGGAATTCAAATCTGAAAGTTCCGTTGGGTTCGTATCAGCATTCCTGACCTGTTGACACTAAGTTTGGTGAGTTTGGAGACCGTTGACCCTGACGCATTTTTCGGTACAAAGCGGGCCCACCGGTGGACCCCGTTTTGGGCCGAAATTGCCGTTTTTGCCCTTGTCTCCAAATTGGACCCAAGGACAGACGTTTCTAACTGTTTGACACCTTCTGAGCGTGATGATACTGTTTATTTCAGCTTTCGGAGACATCTCTAGAAATTTCCGAAACTATGACCTAAGTGGAATTCAAATATCAGGCAAGTGCACCTTGCCAAACTTGCAGTCATTATTTTCATGTTTTCTGTAAAAATACTCTGCTGGATTTTTTGTGCAAATTCATATAAATTGATTTAAACTGCTTAACCTAGGAAACGTATGACGTACCTAGTGTCCGATCATAGTCGGGTGCCGACACCGTACGCGGTGTTGGGTTCGTCATTTAGAGATGGATTTACGATTCCCTTACTCTTGTACTTGACCTATCAAGTACCCTACAACCCAGGACACTTGACACTATCATGGACAGAATCTTCCTGAGATATTCGTGGTGATTCTGTATAGGATACAGAACTTGACAGAGACATTTATTTATAGACAGTATGACTTGTTGCATTAGTTATAATCCCGCTGACATGGACATGAGACGTTATGGTCATGGCTTACGTGATTACATGGGGTGGGGAGAGACACACAGGCTACAGGCTGTTCTATATATATATCTACTATTATTGTGAGGTTGTAGACTCTCCAGCAGAGCTAGACCCTTTACGTGTTATTGCTGCTACCGGCTTCCCGACACAGAGCTTGTAGCGGTCTCAGCCTGAGTACTAGTGTTGCTCTCATTTGCATATCACATAGATGGTTACATAGTTTACCCTGCTATTTTAATTAATTTAATTGCACTGCTTATTATTTGGCTTATTTTATTTTGTGCCTTGCTATGTCCACTGAGGACCTGGAATGGATTATGTCCCCAGGTTTAGCTGAGGAGCAGTATCCCAAGGTATACGGGACCGGAGATGAAGCTATTGCTGGAGCAGTACCGAACACTGAAGACGAGGTGATTGCCGATGACTTCTCCTGAGTGCTTGTTCTAGTACTCAGTATTTATTTCATGTTTATATCTTTTGTTCCTGGCCTATAGAGCCAGTTTATTCAGACTTAAGTCGGATTGTTTCTCCGACTGACTTGTTGTGATTGTTGTTGCTACTTATTTCTATTTCATTATGCAGTTTATTCTTTATATTTATGGATGAGATTAGTGTGACTTGTGGTAGTAGACCTTATTTACAGCTTAAGTATGCCCTGATGGTTCCATTAAATTGGGTTATCCATCGGTGCGTACTGCTGGCCATTGCCACGCATCTCCAGTCCCTCCGCAATTTGGGACTGGGGCGTGACAACCAAGGAGGAGCTTGAGGAGACACCCTCAGAGTATGCTTGACCCTAGAGGCCTACCACCTGGAGTTGGAGATATTTTTCTCAGATAGACGCTGCTTAGTCTATCTGATTTTTCTGCGCTATTATCAGTTTTTGTAGTAGGCTTATATTCTCACTAGTTGGGTACTGTATCAGACTCAGTTATATATATATATATATTCAGCACTTGCTTTTCTGACATTTTTTTGTGGATCAGATAGATTTAACTGTGTTTTACATGTAGTGTTTTAGGACAGCGTAGCACGTTCCTTTGGGTCCATTCAAAATGGATTAAGCCCTTAGTGACGTGTCAACTGGCCAGTGACACGTGGCCTAGTTCCTGACATTTTGGGACTGGGGCGTGACATAATGCAAGTGAGAGTTTTAGTCATACTCAGGCTGAAACTACTACAGGATCAGTGTCAAAGAAACCATAACAGTATTCACTCGAAGGGCCAGTACGGTACCAAAGCTCTGTGTCAGAGTCTAAGGCACTTCCATTAAGTTATTATATATATATATTCAGATTTTTGTATGATAATTCTCTCCCCACCCAATGTAATCTCACGTCACAGTTCCATAATGTCTCATGTTCATGTCACGCAAGATTAAACTAATGCAATAAGTCATTTATTAAAATCTAAAAAAATAATATTCAAGTCATAAAATCTGTGTCCTATACAGAACCATCTAGAATAGTCAGAAAGATTCTGTATCATGATTTGTGTCAGGTGTCCTGGGTATATTGTACTTGATATGGCAAGTACGAGAATGTAATTGTCACGATATCCATCTCTACATGACGTTACACAACCCCGCATACGGTGTTGGCACCCGACTATCAATCGGAAGCTAAGTAAGTCACACGGCCCTAGGGTTGAGCATGTATAACAGTCACAAAAAATAAAACAAGAGAACAAAATGAATCAATAAGCTGCAATTTATGGCAAGGTACACTTGCCTGGGTTTTCGGCTCCAATTGTCGCTCTGGCTTCAGCAGGGTTTGCAGACAGTACTCCAGTTGCTGAAATAGACATCACCATCAGATCCAAAAAATATTAATCAGCTAGAAATGCCTGTCATTGAGTCCAATTTGAAGACAAAGGCAAAAATGACATTTCAGGGCAAAACGGGGTCCAATTGTGGGCCGCTTTGCACCGAAAAATACGTCAGGGTCAAAGGTCTCCAAATCTGTCCAACTTAGTGTCAACAGGTCAGGAACGATGATACGAACCCAACGAAACTTGCAAAATTGGATTCCGATGAGCCGTTCTCAAAATCGCCCGTCGGGTGGAGCCTGTGGGGCCCATGACATACGATTTTGTCAATGTTCTCAGAATCGAACCAAACTTGGCTCACAGGACCAGCGTATTGCTACGAGTCTGATAGCGCAAGTTTTGTCTCGATCCGACGTGTATAAACTAAGTTACAGCGAGAACCAGAAAGGTCGAATACGGGACGGTGTCCGCGGATACGCATTGATTCCGGTGTGCACGCACATCCGAATCAGCTTCTACAAAATCCCGCACGTCCGTATCAACGACGTGCACGTATCTGTGAAGACCGCATGCGACCAAGTTGTCCCGTTTAGCGGGACGTACTCAGTTCTGGGGTGAATCAGGACGTTGGTTTTTCCTTTTTTGGATCGCGGTTCACGATTGCCACAGGACGCGATGCCCCGAGCGGATTACACGGGCACCGAGGGGGTCATACAGGCTATGCGATACAACTGACGAAATTAAAAACGGGTAAACGAGCAGGGAGATACGCATACCTGAACATGGTTCAAAAAAGCCAAAATATTCCGTGTCCGACACGTGTCCGACACGTCGCAAGAACTAGGGTTAGGGTTTCTAGGGTGCTGCCGGAGCTGGGCGGCGCTGCGGTGGGGGAGGCCGGCCGGAGGAGGCTGGGGTGACGCCGGCGACGCTGGGCGAAGGCGGCAGGCGGCCGGAGGCGGCGGAGGGAGCAGCTGTCGGGGTGGGGGCCGCTGGGAAGGAGGCCGGCTCGGGGTCGGGTTCTGGCCTCTGCGGGCGGGGAGGAAGAAGAGGGGGCTGCGGCTGACCGGCGGAGCTGGGCGGGGCACGACGGGTGAGCGGTGGCGGCGTCTCGGCGAGGGGCGGTGGCGGCGTCGGGGTAATTCTGGCCGGAGGGGGCGGGGGTTCTAGGGCTTTATATAGGGGAGGAGCGGGGAGCTGGTGGGGCGGCCGGTGGAGGGAGAGGAAGAGGGAGCGGCCGACGGCCGTTTCGCAGCGGCGGGAGGCCAAGCTGCGGCGGTTGGCCGGCCGGAGGGGAGGGCAACGGTCGGGGACCGTTCGTTTGGGAGAGAAGAGGTTGCGGGTCGGGTTTCAACGGGTCGGGTCGGGTCTGCGGATCCGGCCCGATCCAAATCAAAATACGGGTCGGGCGGGTCCAAGCGGGTCGAGTCTGACCCGCATCCGACCCGCTAGCTGAGCGGTCCGGTTTGGGTAGACCGGCCGGTCCGGTTCGGTTTATTTATTGGTTTAATTAAACCGGGTTTAATTAATTAAGTTAAATAAATCAATAGTTTTTAAGGCCTTAAAAATCCATCCGGGGTCCAATAAATTCCCGGAAAATTACCCTATATCTAGTTTTTCATTTTATACCATAAAATATTATTTTTATAATATTTTAATATTATTTATTATCATTTAAAAATCTTTTAATAATTAAAATACCTGAATTTAATTACAATAAAATCCCAGAAAATTCCAGAAAATTGTGAAAAATTAAAATTTAAAAATTCTTGAAAATCAGTTGAATTACAGTATTTATATTATGGTTGTTTTTATATCCTAGTTGGTAGTGGATTTGTTTCCATCCGACTATCATCATTAGATACTTTATATTGAGATCTAGTTCATAAATATTGTTTATTTATGTCATTTGATTTCTGTGGATGTGATTAGATTATACACTGTGCTCTGTGACCTGTTTTACCACTTGTGAATTATTGTTCATAATACAGCGTACGCATGTGTTATGGTTTCCATATATTGGAGTTGTCATATACATGCGGCTGGCATGCTTACGTGTCCTAGTCCTACGTATTTTGGGATTGGGGCGTGACAAAAACGTACGATTTAAGTTCAACACTTATTATTCTGTATTTATATCAAGTCAAGAAAGGCATAATATCGATCAAAGTTACATTGAGATTCCTATGATATTTCCATTACACATCCACTTTTGTATATTTTTTTTCAAATGAATAAAAGTTTAATACAAAATTTTCTTTTGCCATTATATATTATCCTGTTTACTCTTTACTCTCTTATTTTTCTTGTCATCTCGCCGATTTCAGGGGAGCATGCCATTTGATCAAATAACAACGGGGGAGAAAGAATACATGATACTAGCATACAAGACGATACTTGACAGACGTTGTCTTTAGCATATCAACTGTTCCACAGTTACGGGAGAGCCTTGCATATCAAAGACTTGCAGTATCATTCATAACTTATCAATTATCAAAATGGGAGAGATTGTTGGCTCATCCGGTCTCAGTCAACTTGATTTTGATAGTTAACTAAACCATGCATTGATATGTCGTATTTGAAGCCTCAATACTGCTATTGCATGTCGTCTATATTGTTTCTATTCAAATATAATCTTTTATATATTTGAGTCTAGGACTGATGTACGCTGAGTCGCACTAGCAAAACCAAGAACCTATAAACCAGATACCTAGTCCACTCAAATAAACCAAAGAACCTATCCACCAAATTAGGCCACATCCATTTACAAAGTCTACCATACTAGGAGACAGAACTCGGACCGAATTTGTGCCAAACTCGGACCGAACTCGGTTACCCTTTTGGTATAAAATCAACCAGTTCAATAGCTCATGATTTCTTGGCCCAATGGTTGGAAATTTGAATTAAACCCTGATTGAATTCTGACCGGATTCTGTTTGCCTACAACCTATAAATAGGATTGGAATTATCATTCTTACTCAACTCAACCAACTCAACTATTCTTAAGTCTTCTATCATATTATGAGCAAACCCCTAAGTTTTAACCTTCCCATTTAAATAGCAACTCCCTAGCCTTCCTAGTGCCAAGTGCGATCTCGGTCTAGAAGTCTTCTGAGTTGTAAAGAGCTTTGTTCTATCAGTTACCCTCTCTCTCTCTCTCTCTCTCTCTCTCTCTAAGCTGTGAAGTTACGAGACTTCGGATCAAAACTCGTGGTGTAAAGAAGTGGAAAGCCTTCGGATCAAAGCTTGTGATTCACTATTGGTGATTATAGTGGAGAAACTCCGAGCTTGAGTTCTTGGGATTGGACTAGTCCTCTCAGAGGAAAACCAGTATACATCTTGGTGTTTGCGTTTGCTTTCTCTCTCTACTTTACTGCTTTACTTTACTGTCTTTATATACACTATTAGTTAGCAACTGCCTTCATTCTGATAATCATAAATTGGCTAGATTATTTTATTGCACTCTATTCACCCTCCATCTCTAGGGTTGTCTCACGGTCCTACATGTTCTACCAAGTTGCTCGTCGATCGTCTAGAAAAGCAAGAGAATGACATTGTTGTAATACTGTGCAATCTCGAAAATGTGTTTTCTCCTGGATTCTTCGACTCCATGGAGTATTTGCCAATTCATCTTTCCTATGAGGCACGTGTTGGTGGGCCTGTTGTTTATCGGTAGATGTACCCATTCGAGCAGCATCTGAACTACCTAAAGAGAAAGGTCATAAGTAAGGCATGTATTGAGGGTTCTATTTGTGAAGCTTATGTGCTCGAAGTGATTACAAACTTTTGCTCGTCGTATTTCAAACCTCATGTTGCTACTAATCGAACAAGTGCTCCGAGAAATAACGACGGATATCAGGAATCTAATGATGTAATACTGAAAGTATTTAATGCGTCTGGAAAGCCTTCGGGGAAAATAAAGAAGAGATATTTAAATAACGATGAGCTAAGGGCTGCTCAGTTGTATATATTACCCAATTGCGATGAGGATGAAGTAAAAAAGCTAGAGGGGTAAGTAATTAATGTGTCCACATTTACGTCATCTCAATGTAATGGTATAAGCTTGGTAATGTTATGCTACTAATCGGCGGTTGCTTCATTATTTTTTGGCACATATAATGATGAGCTGAGGTCGGTTAGACCCTACATAACAAACAAAGAAGTAGAACAAGAAATGAGACGTTATTTTATTTCTTGGTTGAGTGCATATGTAAGGAGCTCGGTAATTACTTTTTGTATATGCACTTTACACAATAATTAACGGAACGTTGAACTTAATTTCTTATCTTATGGTATTTAGGTTGATCGTCCAGACACAATACTTGAGAATGAATCTATTAGAACTCTAGCTAAGGGGCCAATTTATGCGATCAAAATCTAGCCAAGTTATTGTGTAAATGGGTTTAGATTAAAGCCAACAACTGCCCCGATCAGAGACAACTTCCTAGATCTTGAGGACACTAAAAATAGTTGTTTGTGTTATCAAATCTTCGAACTATAAAGATGTTGACATAGGCAATAATTTTTATAACGTCTTATGGGAGATTGTGGAGCTGATATATAATTATGGAACAGAGCCTAATAAGATCGTGTTATTCAAATATGAATGGTTTGATCCGATCCAAGATCAAGGTTAGAAAATAGAAAATCATGGTCTTGTGGATATAAACTACCAGCGTCAATATCGAGACTACGAACCATTTGTCCTATCAAGTCAAGCTCAGCTCATGTACTTTATAACTTATCCTAAACGGGAAACAACGAGGTCAGACTGGTGGGCAGTATGCAAGACCAAAGCTAGAAATACATTTGACGTTGAAAAAATAGCTTATCAGGAGGATGAGCTACCTCTTGTAACAAATATTATAGAGTGGACTCAATAAAAGTTTCTCATTACACGGCTAATCATGTTTAAGATTTAGAATTATCCGAATAGGAAGACGAAGTAAATAAAAGTGAAGAAGAGGAGGACGAGGTCGAGGAAGAGGAGGAAACGAAGAAGATAAATTTTTAGAAGAGGATTAAAAATAAAATTAAATCCATTTAGTCTTGTGACATGTATCATATTTTTCTGGATTAGACTTCTTGGATATTGTTTCCAAAACTCTAGACTTTTTGGTTATCTAGACTTTTTGTGTGCAATTCGACGGAGGTTTGCTCCGGGCCTATTTATATATTTTTCTGGATTAGACATTTTTGTGTACAATTCCATTATGACTGTGAGATTTATTTTATTTTTCTTTTTGATTTAATTTTATTCGTATTATATATATATCTACGTATTTGTTTATCATCATATGTTGTTATCAGTTATGACAGGATGACGCAGAGAGTTCGGACGTAGAAGAGAATCTAGAGGACATCGTGCTCCGAGCGGCAACACTCTTTCGATACTGAGTACTAGGGCCAGACCACTTGTTTCTCCTAATGACAGTACTCCTGGGACGAGCACTCCTGGGACGAGTAGTACTCCACTCTTCCGACCACTTGCACCTCCTCAAGACAGTACTCTTGGGACGAGCAATTTTAGGCCGGGGCCTACTACTCCTCCATCTACCGTTCCTACTGCTGACGATACCATGGAGACTGAGGAGGAGACAGGCGAGGCCCAGACCTCGCAGTATCAGAGAGATCCTCCATGCGCGCCTCCGGACGAGCATCGGATAAAGATTTGGGCCGATGGCACAAAGTAAGTTAATTAGTTAATATTTTCTTATATATATATATATATATATATATATATATATATATAGGTAAACGGGATATGAGCCATAGGCTCATATTCCTATATGAGCTATGCACATGTGGTCCTATAGGAATGGACTCATACATCCTATGTGCACTAGTACACTACATTTCTATTGGTCCAAATGTGTATCGGCTCATGTAGGAATATGAGCATATGGCTCATATCCCGTTTATCCTATATATATATATATATATATATATATATATATATATATATATATATATATATATATATATATATATATAGACTTTTTCATGAATATAATTATCTCTGTGTAGATATCGTCCTTCGAGGGTACATAGACGCATGAGGCTCTTTCTGAGGTACAATTATGGTGGCCCTTGGAGCAACTACTCTGATGCTCCAATGAGAGGAAGGCATTCTGGTTTAAGCACTTGGTAAAAATATATTTGGTTTTAATATCGATCATCTAATTTATTTATATTACATAACTTACTATATTACTTATTGTAGGACACGTATTTTTACCCATTACACCGGGCCGAGGTGATCGAGGAGATGTTTTCTTTCGTCGCCGCCAAGCTAGTCCGGGATACGATCAATGATCAGAAGGACCATGATTATTTGGGAAAACCAATCCAAGGTTGGATCACGACTGAGCAGTGGAATCAGATGAGGGCTAGATTCGGCGATCCCATGTACAAGAAAAAATTGAAGAAAGCGAAGGCGGCCTGGAAGAAGGCAGAAAAGTGGTGTGGTGGGTCGATTCCGATGACAGAATATTTTTGTCGCATGGTAAGTATTTGAACGTATATATATGTCACGCCCCAGTCCCAAAAATACGTAGGACTAGGACACGTAAGCATGCCAGCCGCATGGATATGAAAACTCCAATATATGGAAACCAAATTCATACGTACGCTGTAATATGAATATAAAATCCACAAGTGGTATAAAATGTAATACAAGTCACAGGGTAAAATCTAAATCTCATCCACCAAAATTATATAGAAATAAATAACCAGTATCTATGAAACTAGATCTCAATAAGAAGTATCTAAGGATGATAGTTGGATGGAAACAAATCCACTACCAACTCGAATATAAGAGCAAATACAATATGAGTACAACACCACAACACAATATAAGAATACCAGCTATCCATCACAGCTCGAAGAGAAGATATCCTCGGATCACATGTAACCATCCAAATCTGCGCTCCTGTAAATACTCAAGAAAAGATACACCTGGCAGCGGACGAGGTCCTCAGAGGGACGTAACAAGATACAGAAAATACGAGCCAATTTGAATACAGTAAACATGCATATGGTTTGAAAATAAATAAGTACGCTGTACAAGACAATCTATATGAATGCAAATGAGGACAACTTTTTGACGTATGGGCAAGGGTAGGCTACTCGATCTACCTCACAACTCACACACACGTCAATGGACATCAGAAATCGACATACCGCGGGGGTAGCGACCAGCGAGACTCCAGAAATCGACATACCGCGGGGGTAGCGACCAGCGCGACACACGCCCGTAGTGCGAACTATATACTACGATTTACCAGAGTGGTTAAAAGCCCATACGCCTAATGATTGTCCTCTCATGATACTAGGTGTCAAGTGTGTGTCAACATATCTAATATATATAGTAATTACTGAACGAACTACACATGCAATGAATATAACTGAACGAGACTACACATGCAATGAATAAACAGAAATATAAATAGCATGCAAAGTACTGTAAACAATTTGGCAAGGTATCTTGTCTGGGGTCCTGCTGCTGGTATGAATCAGAGTCCAAGTCACAGTCCAAATAGCCTATGTATTACAAATTTATCACGTCAAAAGATAATTTATTTTAATTTATTTAATTTATTTAATTCTAGAATAATTACTATAAAATTCTATTTTAATCTTATTATTCTGATTTTTATGTTAATTCCTAAATTTTGTCCAAAAAAACTGAATTTTATCAACTCGAGACTCATGGCACGCAAATCGAGGCGATCTGTTGACCAAAAAGTCAACCGACATAAACTCAACTTTCATGGATGATTTCCTGTAGATTTCAGCATAAAAAACATACTAGAATTTACGGCTCGTTCGAATTCAAATTCGTTTGGGAATTATGGCACATACAAATTTTGTATTGTGCACCGATGGTTAAATTCTAACCTAGAAGTTCTACAAAATTAACAGTATGTAAATACTTCGAAATAAATTTTGGGAAAAATATATGTCGATGATCTCGACATTAGCTTTCCGAAACTTTAAACGGTTCATGATTCTGATTCCTGGTTCTCCCGAAATCGCGAAAACATCAAAATACGTCTATTTTCGGACATGCTGTGCTCTACGAATTTTCCAGAATTTAATACTCATAATTTAGAAAAGAAATTTATATAATCATAAATCTAACCTCATTATTGTTCTAACAAAAAAAACTGGAGCGCGTTTGGAGTCCGGAGCTAGGAGATATCGTCTTTTTAATTCGTCAAGAAAATGAGGCTGAATTTATGACGAATTTTGACTATTTTTGGACGAAAAAGAGAGGAATTTTGGGGAAGAAAAATATGAAGGATGAGCTTTTTATAATGGTGGAGACTACTTAATTAATAGGATTGGTTAATTTGGATAGGATTATGATAAATTTAAATAAGGATATGATATACATGAAGTTGATTTCCTAGTTGGTTCAGGATTTGAATTAATTTAAAATAGAGTTTGAATTTATCTCAATAATTTATAATCTTGAATATAATTAAATATAATACAAATAATTTATAAAATCTTATTAATATCTATTAACACTAAATTAGCATCTATCTAATATTAAGACTATATATATCCAAATAAATCCTAATTAATTTCAAAAATCTAAAATAACCTAAAAATGATTCTAAATAAATATTTATATAAGTAAATATATCAAGAAATTCATTTGCTAATTAAATAATAGAATACTCTAAAGAAATTTAATATCTATAATAATATAAAATATACACAAAATATCTATTTTTGGTGAGGGAGTTTACAATATATTATTTTAATCAAAGTAGGACAGAATGGTTAATTTTAGTAAATATATCTATTTGTAATTAGCAGATCTAGAGGGGTGAAGACGCTAACATGGTGACCGTCTTTCTCGTAACCCATCGGAAGGGCGGACAGCTCATCGATGACAAGGCCACGCAGACTTACCTAACTATTAATTTACATTTTTTTTAATATAACTTGGAAAATATGCAAATAAATATCCATGTAGTTAGTAATAAGTTGCTTAGATAAAAGGGTTATTTACAGTAACTATCCATATATTTTTGGTTTATAACACCGGGTGCCCCTGCTTTTGAACAACTTAGAAAATATGCAAATAAATATCCATGTAGTTAGTAACAAGTATATTTATCGAGCGATTTTTTTCTTCTATAATGAGTATCTACGGCTTCGTGAGCAGTCGACACAATATGCTGCGTCTGCACCTCCCGAGGGAGAGACCGGTACTTTCTCGCAGCCACCGGCCCACCCAGTTTTATCGGTTGACGAGCTATGGAAGACCGTCGCTGGTGGTTTTCAGAGGAATACGTACTACGGTACGGGATCCTACGACGCCTATGTTGCAACGAAGGGCTCTAGGACCCCCTCTGCCTCTGCGCATACCCCACAGCCTTTCCAGGAGTCGGTACGAGTCCAGCAGGAGAGAGTTGACCATCAGATTACGTCTCTGCGTGACGAGATGATGAGACTGATTTCACAGCAGCCCTAGTCCCAGCCGCAGATGGACTATACGAGAATCTTAGCACGTTTTGGTGTGCTTGAGCAAAACTTTTTGGAGCTCAGGACTATGACCGAGGCGACACAGCGAGACATTATGGATCTGGCATCATCGATACAACGTTCCGTCACTCGGATTATAGGTGTCATAGATTCATACAATGATCGCCTATCAGCATTGGAGCGGATACGTCCTCCTAGTTCGGAGGCATCGGCACCGACTCTGTCGACGATACTGCCTCCTAGTTCGACATCGGTGGCGCTTTCATAGGGACAGTTGGACTATATCGTATCCCAGTTGCGCGGCGGTGTTCCTCCTCTTCCTCATCATTAGTCCTAGGTTGGACAAATAGTTATGAGTTTGTGTGAATTTGGCCCATTTTTGGGAATTTGTGTGACGTTGGCTCATTTTTGGGTCTGTTGTATATATTCTTTTTGTTACATAAGGATATTTATTTCAGACTTTTATATATGTTTGAATTTTTATGATATTGGCCAACAATAACAGTAGATTTGAATTTATCGATGTTTAATAATTTCATATGCGTGACAATATATTTATATAAACTATGAATATATTTGTATAAACTGTAGGCTGAATATTGTTATATAAATTATTCTGTAACAATCTGTATTTTTTTAATTTTTTTACAGCAATTTAGCGACGTTTACCGACGTCTAACGACGTACAAATATGTCACAGAGAGGTATCAGAACGTCGATATCCCTGTACCAAGATGTCGCAAATATGTCGCTAAAAGTCGTTAATTTGCTGACTTGGCAATCTCTGTCATATCATCAAGACATAACTAAAATACGTTGCTAAACGTCGCTACATTCAAAAAATACATGCGTTGCTAAACGTCGATAACAGAAGAATGTCAGTGACGTTTAGTGACACAGTAAACGTCACTAAGTATAGAAATATTCGTGATATTTTGTGACTAAATTTGTGTCGCTCATATACCGACGTTGCGCCGCAGAACGTCGCTAATTGATAAAAATTCTGCGACGTGTATACGTCACTAAGATACGTCGCTAGTTGCGACGTATAATGATGTATTTTCAGTCAGCGACTAGCTAGACCGCGACAATTATAAAATGTCGCTATTTTATTTCAGCGACGTAATTTTATAATTTAGCGACGTTTTGTAGCGTCGCTAACCCCAAAAATTTTAGTAGTATTACTTGCTTGTGCATAGCTCCCCATATATAATTATGCCTGATCCTGCTTACTTGTACTTGTGCATAGCCAATCATATATGATAGGCCTGATCTTGTCCCAAGTTGATCACATAATAAACTAATATTTCAAGGCACTTAGCTAATTATTCATTCCTCTATCCTAGTTTATACCTGATGATATTGTCATTTACCTGTTTACTTATAGTTCATTATTACCTGTGATATGATTGTCTGTTTACCTGTTTCCTTATTGTTCTAGCATTACTTTCCATCTTGTATTCTCATTACTTATTGTTTTACAGTCTTTGTCAACTTAATGGAACTGTTGTTAGTTTATGTGCTTCACTCCAATCTTGACTGGATAACATTTTTTAGAGGACTTAAAGGACTTTTGTTCCACTTACTATGGACCAGGTGTAGCTGATGAGTATATTCTGGAGCCTCAGGAGGAGCAGGTTCCTGTGGAGGAGGCACAGCTAGTAGTTGCTTAGTAGCGTTTAGTATTTCTATTGTAGTAGATTTGTTTCTAGCGACTTAGACTACTGAGATGTTATTATTTTGATTCCTAGACTTATGTTGGAGATTGCTAGATTCTTAGACTTGATGTTGTTGTGTTGAGATGGCTATTTCTAGACTTGTGTTTGGATTTTCATATCTTTATCGTATCATTTATCTTCCTTATAGATCTTTGTGATTGAGTATTGTTATTATTATTATATTGTCTTCCTTATGGAGTTGAGATATCTTTGAAAAGTTATGATTATATTATTGAGTGAGATTGATTGATAGAATTATTGACCTAGACAACGTTCTATCGTCGATGCTGCGGTGTAGACTGAACGTACCAACGACTCATGTCCAATTTTTTTGTACGGGTCATGATAGCTCTGACTGGCCCACGCCGCCCCCCGCTTCCGCGTCCACGTCCGTCTGTGCGCCCTACTGTTGCCGCTACTGCTCGTTGCTGCGACATCCCTCCCTCCGTCCGACTGTCGACACCGGAGAGAGGGGGGTTGCGGAAGATAGAGAGGGGGGGAGAGAATGTGGAGGGGTGATGCTGGAGAAGGAAGGGGTGGGGACGGAGGGGTTGGAAGAGGGGAGGACAATTTTATCTTTTTTAAAAGTTTGGATATCAACATAAAAATTGTTATATAGTTGAGGGTATTAAGTTAACACCAATCAAAGTTGAGAGTATCAAGCTAAATATTTGTATAGTTGAGGGTATCAAGTTGTAATTTAGCCTAAAAAAATGGAAAACAATATTATAAAAAATAAAAAAATGATGAAAAATGAAAAAAAATCACATCTTAAAACTGAGAAAACCCAAAATTGAAAAAAAGAAGAGAGAAAAAACGAAAAAAAAATTGTTTTAAAAAAGAGTATAGAAAAAACAAAAAACAAACTATTTTACCCGGGCCAAAAAATACCTACATATTCTTAAGTGATTGGATTTCCATGTTTGGTGGGCAAATAGTTTATCCGGATTTGCAATTTCTGCGAATAATTTTTTATAACCTAAATCAAAAATGAAAATAAGTTTTACACTTTAAATTTGTGTGGGAATAAATGAAAATTTGTGTACCATAAGTTCCCTAATACTATGTTTGGAAACTTTTTGGGAGAGGAAAAGAAAATTTTCATAGATAAGAGAATTGATCTTTATTTGGATAATCAAAAAGTAGGGAAGAAAAGTTCAAAAAAAAAACTAACTTTTTGTTTGTTTGTGAGACATAGATAAAATGACTAATTAGCTTTTGACTTATGAATACGAAAATGCAACATAGGAAAAGACAATAAATTAATTGAGAGATCGTTGGATAAATTTTACCAAAATCTTCTCATGTGTGTTCATTTTTTTTTTTTTTTTTTGGGTGAATTTTTTTTTGGTGAAGCCTACATAAATTTTCTCCCATATTCCTCACATTCACTTTCTTCCCTCCTTTTATAAACATCATAACTTTTATTTATTTTTTCTCCACTTCTTTCCTCAATTTTGTCATTTTTCTCATAAAACATTAGTAGAAGTAGAAGAAATAACTTTAAAAGTTTTTTTTTCCTCTAAAATATGAACTAGTTTGCAAAGGAAATTAATCCTTAAAAAACTGTTACCAACCAGAATGCTAAAAAAAGGAAGAAGATAAGATGATTTACGCTATAATAAAAATATACTATAGTTATACTGCGACGAACTAGCATGCAACATAATAATCAAGAAAGTGTCCATACGTTGCTTGTGTGTTTTTTAGAATACCAACTTTTTATATATGGACGGTTATGAGATATATAGCAGCACGTGAGGTGCATGACTCCTAGCATTCAAGATTATACAAAATTTGAACAAATTGTTGATGACATGCATAATAATTGTATTCTTCCAAACCATCTCTCACAAGTAAACATGAGCACAGTAACATAAAAACACAAACATTGATAAACAAGAATCATTAAATGAACATATACGTAGAATATCATGGTCGACACTATCTCTCGTGTACAAATAACAATATACGAATAAAAACCACTAACATAAGACAATAACATGAACTACACATAGCAATATATGATAAATATAAAACAATATGTAATACTTGTACTTGTTTATTGATCGCGTGCGATAGAACGAAAGAGACCAAACCACGAGCTACGTACTACCCTAGGTATAGGTCTTAATTAGGTTGGTTCGGTCCGACCCGGACCCAGTCTTGATCGGGTTTTATCAGGTCTGAGTTAGATATTACATATCAAAATTTATTGTATTTCTAAACTACCCTCCTCCACCCACCCCCACCCTCCTGCTTCTCCGCCGGCGGCCCACCCCCTCCTCCACCCCGACGACCACCCCCTACTAGTCCCCGGCCCCGACGACCCCCTTACCTTGTACGTGCCCCCGCTCACCCAGCGCGCAGCCCCGCACGCGCCCCTGTGTGCTCCTGCTCCGCGCCACAACTCACGAGCAGCCGCCTGCCACCCGTGCCCGCCCTACTTGCAGCCGAAGAGGGGGGGGGGGGGGGGAGGGAGGGGGAGGGGGGGGGGGGGGGGGGGGGGGGGGGGGGGGAGAGAAAGAAAGGGACATTTTTGTTCAAATTATTTTTAGGATATCAAGTTGGTACCTATAACAGTTGAGAGTATCAAGTTGAACATTATCAATAGTTGAGAGTATCAAGTTATAATTTAGTCTTATTTTTAATATTCTTCTTAAAAGGGCTTTGCTATTACCAAATATATTATATTAGTATACTATAACCCCTGCTTATATTTCGTGATTCGGATCTGCCAATCCGTCTAGCAGAATATATAGTTAGTATTTTTTTTTTTCAATTAGCCTATTTAGTAAAAAAATTATTTCATATGAATAATATAATATAATATGTGTCAAATCATACCTGTTTGGTAAATCGTAAATGGAGGTATATTTGAATTTGTACTTTCAAATTGAAAAGTAGATGAAAATTTATGCACTTTTTTGTGTCCTTATAGAGGACATATGTGTTTGGTTGTGATAAGAAAGTGATAAAGTAAAAAAATAAACAATATATTCTAATAATAATAATTAGTATTATAAATAAAAATAAATAATGATTACAACCTAGAATAATTATAAAAGAACTAGTAAATTCATGTGATATTGTAAAAAAATAGTTCAAATATTTAAATATATTTGAATTAAAATTTGCTAATAATTAAAAAATTTCTGATAAATTTTTAAAATTAGCTTTTAGACAGTTTTTAATTTATTTTTTAAATATATATTTGTAGGGAAGCAAAAAAGAGAGTTTTTTTTTTCCGTAATTATATTTTAGTAAATGGTAAAAAATTTACAAGCGACTTAGATGGCTCAATTTTAAATTATTTTTATTTTTAGGTCTCGTTATAAAAGTAAAAATATATAAAAAATATATCTATTAAAAAAAGTACGAATATTGTATCCAATTATTACAACAATTATTACACCAAATAATTTCAACCACACATTTATTTCAATCATGTGGTTATAAATTATTCTATAAAGTAGATGTCATGTCAGCATATTTTATAACCATATATTTTTTAAAAAAATATATAACTGAAATTTATTTGATATAATAATTATTGTAATAATTCTTGATGCAATATTTCCTCCCTTAAAAAAAAATATCTTTCTAAAGTAGTTGGCATTTCCGGAGTTGAAGAGAGGTGGTGAAGAAACTTCTTCATACAACCGACCGAGATTTTCATACAACCGACAAGATTTGGAAAGTTGTCACTTTCAATAAAATGCAAGTCCAAATTCTGTAACAATCCGACTTTCCGCCCCCACTTACATTTTACCAAACAAAGTCCCCCACATACACATAGGTTGTTGGTATGTTAACAGAGAGGGGATAATAGAGTGCTGACTTCCGAAAGGCAAAAGGAGGTGCATTGTAGAGCTGTAGAGGCAAAGGAAGGGGAAAAAAAATACAAGGTAAGTAACACAAACCCACTTCATCCTTATTTTTATTTTTTTCCAGTCACTTTATTTGTGATTCTCATCTTGTACTTGGTATCAAACTTGTACAAAATGGTTCAGTGGAACAAAAATTATTTTGTGCATATATTGGAGGCAAGTCTGCTTAGTATCTTGACCCTTCCCATAGCCTAGCATTAACCGGAGCCTCGTGCAAGATCTAGAGTCTTATTTAATCTTCGACCCTCTACAGGGTTATTTACAAAAGCACAGGATTGTATGAGTTGGGTTTTCGTTTAATGGCTAGTTCCTAGTTGATTGATTGAAATGGAAATTGGAATTTTGATAGACTGGAAGTGTTGGATGTACAATTAGAGACTTAAGAGTGTTAATTACCAAAATATTGTAATGGAAGGGGTTTCTGGAACCCTTTACTAAAAAAAGGGGTCGAAGAAAGGTTCGGAGCTGAATGCATATGGAAAAGGGGTATCACCATAATCATAATTCAGAGAATCCAATTGCATTTGGTATAGGAATTTCGATCTATGATGCACATAAACTTCAAGGATCAACAGTAAGTGCCAAATACGTGGAAGACATGCGGACACTTTGATACTTGGAGTTATGCATCTAGCGCACTTTCTTTCTATCCTAAATCGTGAAACAGTAATTCCTGTCCGATGATGTATGAAAACCTGCAACTCCTATAATCAGTATCATTTAAGAAGTAATCAATGCGACGGGGTTTAAGATCCATCATGATTTGTGGTTGCTTCTCATTCATGTTATGCATTTTCTTGGGATGTTTGAATGATGAGTGGGTAATTGCTGTTGGGGTTTATTGGGTTTGGCCATTAGTGAGCCGCTCTCACAATTCTATTTTTTTGGCAAATCACAAGTGTGTGTATTTGAATATTTAAGCTTTCATTTATTGACTTATACACATGAGTGTGTTAGCTCAAGTGGTTGGTATGGCGAGGGATTTTACTAGTGGACAAGGTTCAAATTCCCACAATAAACAATTGTTTTTGCCACCAATTCTTGGAAGAAATCTTTTTACAGCTAGGTCCCAAAGGGGCTTGGCTCAGACGTGGGCGAAGGGCGCAAAGTGACGCTTTGATTGCGTACGTTCGCATCGGACGCGAAGTTGACACATGAGCAGCGGCGCTAAGGTGCAGTGGTGCAACGGGGCTACGGAACTGTGGTGCTATGGTGCAATGGGGCTACGGAGCAGTTGTTCAATGGGACTACTCAGGTATCGCCGCTTGTTACTATTATGTGTTAGCGCCACGGTTTTGCTAGCCTCGCTACTGCCGATGCAGCTGCAGGCTGTTCAGATAGTAATTGTCCTATTCATTAGGTAGTTAATGCTCGTAACTCTCTGATTGATTAGGGAGTTACTCCATGGTAATCTGTCCACGTCTTTAGTGAGCGATTACTACTGATCAGGAAATTGCTCCCCACTTCAGCACTTAGAAGAGATAAAAGATTAAATAGAATATCCAAGAGAAAAGAGAACGAAATTCTATGTCGGAAAGAGTGTTCTCTTTATTGAAACCGAAGTTTTTGCAACAACGCTTGTCTGAGTGATGCATTAGTGTGTCAATGCTTTGTTTGAGTTATCCGACGAAGGGAGGTGACAAAGAGCGTTCAAAAAATTCTTCAGAATTTGATGGTTCCTGTGAGCATATCGACGGAGATGGTCGAATCTCGTTTTGAGCTACAAATTATCCTATCATGCTTTCTGTTATCTTGAATATCACATATTTACAAGCAGTTTCTACTGATTTCTTGTTCAACAGATCATTATGCTTAAGCACTTAGAAGAGAGAGAAGATCAAATAGAATATCCCCACTTCAACACTTAGAAGAGAGAGAAGATCAAATAGAATATCCCCACTTCAACACTTAGAAGAGATAGAAGATCAAATAGAATATCCAAGAGAAAAGAGAACGGAATTCTATGTCAGAAAGAGAATGTTCTCTTTAATGAAACCGAAGCTTTTTGCAACAACGCTTGTCCAAGTGATCCATCAGCGTGTCAACACTTTGTTTGAGTTGTCCGACGAAGAGAGGTGGCAAAGTTGTCCGACGAAGAGAGGTGGCAAAGAGCATTCAAGAAGTTCTTTAGAATTTAATGTTCTGTGAGCAAATTGACGGAGATGGTCGAATCTTGTTTTGAGCAACGCTGCAGTGGTGATCTTAATTACCCTAGCATGCTTTTGTGTTATCTTGAATATCACATATTTACAACAGTTTCTACTGGTTTCTTGTTCAACAGATCATTATGCTTTAGTGGCTTCTATCGCTGTCAACTTTTATAGCAAGCTAGAACTTCTTGTAAGGAGATTAGTCTTCACATATTTGGATGAATTTTTCCGAAATTTTACGGCAATTATGACTTGGGGTGTCTGGTACTAATAATAAGCCACATTCAAAAGAGTGCCGGATATAAAAATAAACGTTACTCAAGGACTCCTTATAAAACCACTAACAACATCAATGAAAACTTTGAACTAAGACGTCTTATAAAACCTCTAACAACATCAATGAAATCTTTGAACTAAGACGCTCATGCAGTTCATGTAATTAAAAAATCACCATGTATCATAGGAAATTCATACTAAGAAGTCATATGTATCCATCCCAAATGGATATAACATCAAAATTGGTACATCAGATTTAACAAGAAAAGAAAAGTAACACACTATGCGGCACGAATAGGGACAAAGTTACGGATATAAACACGATACGAATACATGATATGGGCATTTTCAAATAGGTACAAAAGTAGTTCTATGTTGGATGAATACGGTAATTGATAGGGGTATGGACACGATCTGGATACGAACACCATTTTGCTGTGTCTGTGCAACACAGAGATGCATTAGTATTCACGGCTTCCATTAGTGTTGCTAAGAGAGTAAAGTGCAATACATTTGCTGGAGGTATATTTGTGCTGAACTAATTGTATTTTTGTGCAAAAGAAGTCAAAATTGGAAACATGTTTTCTGCAATTTAGCCTGTTTATTGTTATACACAACAGCTGATGCTTGAGGTTGTTTGACTGGTACAAGTGCTAATAAGACTGAAAATGATAACTTGTTAGTTTATTAAAGCTGCTGTACTTGTAAAACAATGTCGTATCTCGAAGGTTGACTTGTTGTACTATATTTGGTTACCCATCGTATCTCTCTTCCATTCTTTCTGAATTTTCTCATTTATATTTTTGAAAGTCACAGTTTGCCCTACGTTACTCTAAATTTGTTTTTTTTTTTTGCCCTTTTAAGTAATTGTTGTGAATTTTGTCTTATGAATCATGGTCTAGGTACTTGTTGATCCATCTATCTGTAATATACTTAATGTATGATTCCTTACAAAAGACTAAACTGACCATCCAGTTTCTGCAGCTTTGCAGTTCCTTCCAGATGACTGCAAGCACTACAGTGAAGACTTGTCCACAACCTACCAAGGCAACATCAAATGGAGCATTCCAGGGGGATAACCCACTTGAGTTTGCACTGCCATTAGCCATCTTGCAGATATGCCTTGTTGTTGTTGTCACTCGCAGCCTTGCTTTCCTCCTCAAGCCTCTAAAGCAGCCCCGTGTGATTGCAGAAATCATTGTAAGTGTAACGCCCCGGTCCACCGGCCTGCCAAGAAATGACATGTGCACATCACGTGGCCCACTTGCCAAAATGGTTAACCCGGATGTATACATGAGATCTAATCACTCAGCTATGAAGTTTATAAACCAATCAGACTCTCATCCCATATAAGATATGGGACAAAACTCTAAACCTTGGGGTTTGGCAGTACGTGCAACACTCATATTGCTATTACTTTTAACATCCTCAGGTCCACTCAATATATGAATTTATACACCATGTTAATAAACATATACGAGTTCTTTTGAAATAATCCTTTATATGCTTAATTTAATAGGGATACCACCAGATCTTACATTTTTGCCGACATGCATCATCCTTAAGAACCATTTTTTACTTAACTATCATACCTACTTTCTTCAATTAGGTGGTGTAAGTAAGATCATTGTTCAATGGATAAGTAGGTTTTTCAAGTACTACTTGTGTGAACATAAACATGCCAGGAACCCTCAGATGTTGTTGTTAATTTTTTTTTTTATACAACTTACTTGAAGAAAGAACTACTTTGGCACTGGAATATTAGGGCTAATTTATGAAGATGCTGATGTAAATTTTTGTTGTGCATTTCATCAGATGTTTCAGACATATTGACAAAGTAAATTCGTATATATACTTTATTGACCTTAATTTGGTGTTCACTACCATTAAGCCATATTGGTGAAAGTTCTTTTTATACTTCATAATATAGTGTTAGTGAAGTTTTCTAGGAGTAAGTTTGTGAAGGACCCTACATGAGAGAATCCACTAAATTTTTTTTGGCATCCTTATGTCTAAAAATGAAGATAAAATTGGATTTGCTGGTGATATTGTCAGTTTTGTTATCAGCATGTAAAATTTCGAAAGTTGCAAGATTTCTGTGATGGTAGAATTTAATAAGATTCACTATACAATGTGAGAAGCCAATCAAAAGAAATTCACATTCTTCATCTCTCAAAATGAAGCTAAAATTGGATTTTCTGGTGATATGGTCAGTTTTCTTATCAGCATGTAAAATTTCAAAAGTTTCAGAATTTTACTGAAGGTAGAATTTAATAAGATCAACTATACAAGAGAATATTTATGCTGAAAATACCTTTAATAGTCAATTAGCAACTCATAGATTAAACATTGACATCAATTTAGAACTTAGGAGCTATATTTGAACCTAATTGACAGCTTTTATTAGATTTTAACTCAAGTCTTGGTTGTTGCTATGGATGTAGTTGATAAACCGAGTTTGATGAATGCTCAATATTATTGCATGGTTCGGCTGCATTTTTCATGCATGCCGTTATTCAACTGTTTGATTATTTAGGACATAAAGCAAGAGTTTGTATTTTAGAATTAGTTCAAAATTTAAATCTGAGTGAACTAATTAAATCCAATCTTCATCATTTGAACTGACGAGGCAGTTTAGTTTGAGCTTGGTAACTATACGCCTTTCAAAAGAGCCAAGATAGAGCATCTGTTCCTGCTCTAGCACTATTTGGAATATGGATTAATGTAATGTTATAGCTTAAATGGTCATACAAAGTTTTGAGGAAGCTTTACCTCGTCTTAACTGACCCTCACTCTTGGTTTAGAGTATTTTAATTATGGAGGTCCATTTTCATGAAAATCTTCATGTTATGAATCAAGTAAATGGTGATATATACAATGATGCAATGGGATGTGTACAAGAGTTATTTTTATAAAAAAAAAAGGGTAAAATCATTATGTTGATCACATGATTGTAGATTCAAAAAAATAATGGATCTCCCCAGCCAGTTAATGACAAGGACAAAGCAAAATATTATAACAAGTGAGGTACTTTCCTCTTTTCTAAGCAATAAGTCTTTCCTCTATGCATAATAGGTCTTTATTGTAACTAGTCTATATTCACGTGCTTTGCACATACTTTATATATTATTATAATATTATAATTAGGAAGACTAAAATGTTGTTGTAATTATTCTAATATTTATTAAGACTATTTAGGAAGACAGAGACAATCATCTTAATTATTCTAAATTTATTATTATATTATTGTATATATTATTTTATACTTGCATGCAAGGCTATTTAGGAAGATCAAATGACAGCTTTTGTAATTACCTAGCTGCCCCTATTAACTTTAATCAATAGTTTAATTAGAAAACATATGCAAGGGTGTATTTGGAAAGAAAAGTTCAACGGTGAAGGTGAACTTTTCCCATTATATAGTAGTATAGATTTACCTCTTATTTATTTATTTATTCTTTTAGTTTATTTTCAAATGATACTTTTCCATTGTGTTGATTCTCTACTCGGTTTTTGCTACATATTTTTAACTACTTTTTTTTTAAGCGAAAACAGTGCAAGATAAATTAGAGTTGGTACATTTTCTTTCAATTTGGTTGGATCCTAGATTAACTGAATTCCGAATTATGAGAGCTTTGTTCTGTGCGATATCTGTTCTCATTATTCATCAGCTTGAACTATCATATACTCTATTTTTTAAACCTTTTTCTATGTAGTTTCGCTCTTCTCTTTGTTAACTCGTTGAAGCACAATTTGGAATCTAAGAAGAATATTATACACTATGTTGCACAGACACAGGTTCAACACGACACGTTTCAGACACGCAGCACGGATTCAGCACCTATTTTGGTGTGTCCTAGTGTATTTTGGAGTGTCCGTGCATGTCCGATACGTGTGTCCGACACGACATGAGCGCATCATCTATTTTGGTGTGTCCATGCTTCTTTGGTTATACATATGATACATAAAAAGGTAGTTCAGCTGTTTCAATTTGGATATGAAAAAACAGTTCCATTATCTCTTTGCTACACTATCCTCCTACTGTCCCTTTCTTCGCTTAACTTTGAGAATCTATAATTAATGACTTGTCTGATTTCTTGTAAATGTCATTACTACCTGCTATGTTCATCTAAAACTTTAGTTCTTACTAATCTGCAATTTCAACTTTTCTAAAGTTTTCATGTGTTTTCATCTTAATGAACTTCTAAAGTATTTCAGCTATTAGATGCCTCTACGCGACTATAGCAATGTGACTTCCTAAGCCTATCAAATTAATCACTCCATTTTACTGAAGTTGCATGATATTTTCTCGAGTTCCATTGATGGCTTAAGATCACAAATCTCATATCATCAACATAGGCTGAAATTGGTTGTCATATGATACTTGGAACCCCTCACAAAAGTAAAGTTTTAATCAAGTATCTATTGGTGAAACCAGTAACCTTGAGAAGCTTGATATCTGAAGCTTGTATTTTTGACCATATGCAGGGGGGAATATTGCTCGGACCATCAGTTCTTGGACGTAGTGAGGCCTTCCTTCACACGGTGTTCCCTGCTAGGAGCCTGACAGTTCTTGACACACTAGCAAACCTCGGACTGATCTTCTTTCTCTTCTTAGTAGGCCTAGAATTAGACCCCAAATCCATCCGCCGCACGGGAAAACCTGCTCTTGGCATTGCCATTGCAGGAATAACACTCCCCTTTGTCCTTGGTATAGGCACCTCTTTTGTTCTTCGTAGCACGGTATGTAAAGGTGTATCAGGACCTCCTCTCCTTGTTTTCATGGGTGTTGCTCTCTCCATAACTGCTTTCCCAGTTCTAGCTCGAATACTTGCAGAGCTCAAGCTCCTGACTACCGATGTTGGTCGCATGGCCATGTCTGCTGCTGCAGTTAATGACGTTGCTGCTTGGGTTCTACTTGCCTTAGCCATCTCACTCTCTGGCTCAGGGCACTCTCCTCTCACTTCTCTTTGGGTGCTTCTTTCCGGGATTGCCTTCGTCTTGCTTTGCATACTCCTCCTGCAACCCATTTTTCAGCGGATGGCTCGTTGTTCTCTGGAGGGTGAGCCTGTACCTGAGATCTATATCTGTGCAACTCTAGCAGCAGTTCTGGCTGCTGCATTCGCAACGGATGTTATTGGGATCCATGCCCTCTTTGGTGCTTTTGTTCTTGGGGTTCTAGTACCGAAAGAGGGTCCCTTTGCAGGGGCACTGGTTGAGAAGGTGGAAGATCTTGTGTCGGGTCTTTTCCTCCCCCTATACTTTGTTTCGAGTGGGTTGAAGACTAATGTGGGTACTATTCACGGAGCACAATCATGGGGACTATTGGTACTGGTTATATTCACAGCCTGCCTTGGTAAGGTTGTGGGAACCATTTTAGTCGCAATCGCTTGCAGGATGCCTATTCGTGAGGCTCTGGCACTCGGATTTCTCATGAACACTAAAGGCTTGGTGGAACTTATTGTTCTCAACATTGGTAAAGATCGGAAGGTAACATCGTATTCTCCATTCATTAAATTATTCTTGGAGTTCACTCTTTCCAGTATATGTATGTTGTTGGTGGTAACAACTTCCCAACCTTCTTTAAAACTGTTTGATGTCAGTTGCAAACTTGGAGTCATGAAGTCATAGGAGTTTATCATTTCATACTAACAAATAAAACATAGGGGTTATGGTCCTTAAGGAGAGTTGAATGTAACACAAGGATTAATGCAGACAGTTGAAAGAAAAATGCTTGGTTATTGTAATAACTTAAATTATTAAGGGTGACGAAAACCTGAGGTGCTAAATTGTCTCCCTTCTATACTGCAGGTACTGAATGACCAAACATTTGCAATTATGGTCCTCATGGCTCTCTTCACTACCTTTATCACGACCCCTCTTGTAAACGCAATTTACAAGCCGACAAGAGAATCAAATAATGTCTACAAGCACAAAACAATTGAGAGAAAAGACACTAGCACTGAATTCCGTATGCTAGCCTGTTTCCATAGCACGAGGAACATCCCAACGCTCATCAATCTCATTGAGGCTTCTAGAGGAACTGAGCGGCGTGAAAAATTGTGTGTATATGCTATGCACCTGATGGAAATGTCCGAGAGGACTTCAACAATACGTATGGTTCACAAGGCCAGAAACAACGGTTTGCCTTTCTGGGACAAGACGAGGAGGTCCAGTTCGGATCATGTGGTTGTAGCTTTTGAGGCTTTTGAGAGATTGAGTCGTGTTTCTGTCAGGCCCATGACTGCTATTTCAGCACTCACGGACATACATGAGGACATCTGTGCAAGCGCTCAGAGGAAGAGGGCTGCGATTGTGATCTTACCCTTCCACAAGCACCGAAGAGTTGATAGGACCCTGGAGACAACAAGACCTGAGCTCAGAACGGTCAACAGAAAGGTCCTGGAGAATGCTGCCTGCTCAGTTGGGATCCTTGTAGACCGGGGGTTTGGAGGAACCACTCAAATCTCTGCTAGTGATTTTTCATCATCTGTAACTGTCCTCTTCTTTGGAGGTCCTGATGATCGAGAGGCTCTCTCTTATGGAGCCCGAATGGCGGAGCACCCAGGGATTCGTCTCACAGTGGTACGGTTCTTGATATCTGAAAGTAGTCAGGTGGAAGAAAGCATAAGAATCAATATGAACGATAACTTGGTTGCCAAGAAGATGTCATCCGATGCCATGTTTATAGAGGAATTCCTAAGTAAATCTCAGAACGGTAAAGCCATCAGCTACGAGGAAAGGACAGTTACTACCTCCGAAGAAACAATTTCGTCAATTTTAGCATTTGGTCGCTGCAATCTCTTCTTGGTGGGTCACAGCCCGAAAGGAGCAGGATCTGTAGCTCTCGTGGACGAGAGAATGGACTGTTCAGAGTTGGGGCCTGTAGGAAGTATGTTGGCGTCGCCAAGATTCGCTTCTACTTCGGCCTCGGTTTTAGTCGTGCAACAGTACCCGCGAAAAATCAACAACAGGAAACTCTGCACCTTGTCCACAACAGCCTCAAGATTATTAACCTGAGGATCTTATCTCAGCATCTAGAAGGCCTGCTCTTCATGAGGTCAAGTTAAAAACCTGATCAGTGTGCAGCCATCAGGCAGGTGTCCATCTGTACTCTGTTTTCTGAGAATAAATTCATTAGTTAGTGAAGTTAAACATCTTCATCATGTCGATATCTAGCTTCTCATGATATTGTGAATAAAACACGTTGAGGTCATACTAAAAACCCATTCATTGTGCAGTCAAGGTTTGGTTATCAAACAGGTTTAGGGCCTGTTTGGTTACGCGTTATAACATGGTTTTCTGCATTTAAACTCAAAATCCAGCAAAACCGGTTTTGGCACATGCACATTCAAAATTTCGTTTCTGAATTTTTTTTCAAAACTGAAGTTTAAACTTTACTTTCGGAGAACAACAAATACATGCAAAGCTGTTTTCAGAAATTTGCGTGCCCCACACCTCCCCTCCCCTCCCCCCCCCCCCCCCCCCCCCCCCCCCCACCCCCACCCCAAACCCCAACTCTCTCTCTCTTTCTCTCTCTCTCCCTCTCTCTCTCTCTCCTCACTTTCTCTTCTTCACCCTCAGGACGTGTTCTCTCATGTCGGTGACGAAGTCGGTGATCTCGAGGGCGGCGCCATGGTCGAGGAGGTGGCTCGAGGAGGCGACACCATGACCGCGAAGGTTGTTTGGGGAGGCCGAGGAGGCGGCTCACCATGGCCGAGGTGGCGGGTGAGGGAGGTGGCCTCGTCGATGGTGAGGAAAGGGACCCAGATCTGGACGAAGGGCAACGCCATGGCCGAGCTCGTAGCTCGAGCTCCGACGAAGGGACTAGGGTTAGGGTCGGGTCTCCTGGCGCTCGAGGACAAGTCTCTGTCGTCGTTAACAGCGGTCGGCCCCGACAACCCCACAGACTCCGACTCCTCCGATGACGAAGCCGAGGATGCCAGGGTCTAGGGTATCCGAGGAAGAGCTTGGGGTCTCCGGCGGTGGCGGAGGAGGAGATCGGGTTCTCCGAGCGGTGACGGTGGTTGCCTCTGCGGACACGGTTGTCAGAGATTAGACACGAAATGTGTCCAACTAGCCACTCAGAGCATATAAAAAAATTTCAAAAACCAAACAGAATCTCATTTTTTTTAAACTATTTTTTCAGATAAAAGTAATCAAACACAAACTCAGAATTTTTATACTCAGAAAACAAATTTATAACTTATTTTCATAAAACTATTTTCAGAACAAAATTTCAGAAAGTATATCCAAACGGATTCTTAACCTCTGCACTTATTTCTTTAGAATGATGAACATAGTTCATTCTTTTCTCGTTTTAAAAGACTCGGCAGATTTTCAGTCTCTTTCTTTTGGACCTGTTTGCTGGTTCTGTTGTTCGTCAATAGTGAAACATGTGATGGTTTTCAACCATAGAAAAATATGAAGATATAGCAATTAATGAGTCCAACTTTAGAATTGCCATCGATGATCTCATTTCGGCCATGTCTCTCTTTTCGTTGTAGAGAAAAACTTGGCATAATCTTTGGGGATAAGATGAAAGTGCACAATCTTATCACATGTATTATATAACTGATTAGAATATTGTATCTTCCTTAGATTTTGATACCATGTTAAAAGTGAACACTACATTGTGAATAGAATGACATCAAGTTTTATTATACTCTTACTGTGAATAAAACATGCTAAGGTCAAGGACCTGTTCATTGTGCAGTTATCAACAGGTATCCATCTGTCCTCTGTTTCTCTGAGGATAAATAAATTTGGTTGCGAAGTTAAACATCTTCAACATATTGATATCTAGCATCTCAGGATATTGCGAATAAAACATGTTGATGTCAAGGCGTTTGGTTACCAAACAGGTATAGCATCTCCATTTTGTTTTCTTATTTAGAATGATAAATGAGGTCATAGGTTTTTTTTTTTGGTCATTATAAAATGGCTTCGCTTGTTGTTATACTCTATATATGATTGCAATGTATACATGGTAACCAAGGACGGACATAGTAAAGGTCCAAGTGGGATCAACTGATCCCACTGAAAAAAAAACACGAAAAAAATAATTATTTTTTGTAAGACGTGAAACTATATATATATATATATATATATATATATATATATGTGTGTGTGTGTGTGTGTGTGTGTGACCCCTCTTTTAAATTCATGTGTTCGTCTCAGATGGCAAGAGTCGCAAGAAGTGATTGATGTGGATGGAAGGCTTCTATATACTGTTGTTGATCAATAGCGAAGGCTTCTATATACTGTTGTTGATCAATAGAGAAACATGTGATTTTTTTTTTCAGCCATAGGGTAAAAAAAAACCTGAAGATATAGCTGTTAATGTATCGAACTTTAGAATCACCACCGAAGTATCAGATCTCATATCAACATCTCCCCTTTCCCTATGTAGGAAAATAAGATTGGCATATTCTTTGGGGATAAACTGCCCACTGCACAACCTTCTCATATATATATATATATATATATATATATATATAACTGATTTGAATAGTATATCTTCCCTTAAAAGGATGATTCTTCGTAGGCACATTATCTTGTAAACGCGACACATATTGTTTATAAACTCATTTCTCCTCGCCTTCCACTATTATAACAAGCAAGTGAACTTTATGGAAAGTTGGTGTAGTAAGGAAACAAGCATGTGCCTTGTGGGAGCAGATCTGCTGTTCCACTATTTCTATTTCATATTCTGTTTCAACTTTATTGTTGAAAAATATTATCTTCGATTTCATGGAAACAAAATAACAATGAGTTAGATTTACCGGTCTATGGAAAAGTCGTGCACGAAGCACTGTCCTAAGAGTTTATTCGAGGTCTTTGTGCAGACATGCTCTCGAATTCTCCTAGTGGTAAAACCTCCTTCCTACCGGCTTTTTGTCACAGCGCACGACTTCGAGAGAATGACCCGAACTAAGCTTTGTCCAGAAGAGAATTGAAAGAGAACATAATTTTTTATGGAGGAGAGTATGAACCTAAGTATTTTTTCTGCCTCAAAGAAGAGAAGAAAAAACTGAATATACAGGCAGTATCAACATAACCGCTGGCTAATAAAAAGCCATGAAAAATGGATCTGAAATAAATGTTCAAAACAATAGAGAAACGGCCAATTGAACCAGTCAAAGAAGTGAGTAGCAAAAGGAATTTGGTTTTTTCCAAATATCATACAACACCCACCCACCCCCACACCCCACCCCCCAAAAAAATAAAATAAAATAAAATTCTGAAACAAAGAACAATATTTAAAAGAATAGAAGTAGAGAATTTCTGGACAAGTATATACTATGAATAGATGAGATGGACTACGGCCTTGAATCTCACTTAGTGACTATTGTCTTTGTCTGAAGAAGTGCTTGATGGACTATGCCTTGAATCAGACTTCTTGAACCAGATTCAGAGAATAGCACACATAGTACACTAGAGGTTCTTGGGTCTATCGGAACGGCACTTTTGATTGGCCATGCGCACTTTTCCATATTCATGAGAGTTGTCTGGGATCGCCCTGTATCATAGTCGCGGCCTTCACGACCTCACATATATGTAAGTCCTCAAAGGGTTGGTGATCGGAGTCAACCCTGCATAATAATGCTTGGACCTATTAAGAGTTTAAAAACGCATCCTAGTCAGATCACATCGGAACACTGTCACCATAGGGATGGGTTATCATTGTAGAATATCATACAGCCGCTTGGGCATTAATTTTAGGGCTTTTTGATATTACCTCATGTTAGATGAGGAATATTTATATTACCCCATGTTAGATCAAAAGTTGAGAACACCCCCATCAAAGTGTCGTTAATGAGTTTTGAAAGTGTCGTTAATAAGTTTTTAACGACACTTTGAGGGGGGGTGTTCTTAACTTTTGATCTAACAGGGGTAATATCAATATCCCTCTTCTAATTGGGGGGTAATATAAAAAAACCCTTAATTTTAATGAGATTTTAATCTCGGGTCAGTGTTCCATAAAAGTCACCTAAGTCCAGCTTGTTTCTACACATTGAACCAGTTTCTTGGGATCTATAGTCAGACTCGGTTGGGTTGTCACTGCTGGTGACTTACTTATGTGCTTAATCCCATCCCCCTCGATGATTCTAGGATCAAAGTCCTAGACATACTCTTCGTCAAGAGTAAACAGACTTTTCGTTAAGAGATCTGTAAAGTTCTTTTATGACTTTTATAGTAAAAACCACATTTTTGCCTTTTAAGCTCTTTAAGACTTGATGTGCAGCTGCAGGTACCTGTTCATCTTAGAACTCAAAGAAACATGCTTTAGTAGTTCTTAAAGCAAATTAATTATCATAATTTATTAAAAGATAAATGACTGGTGCATAAATTTGTATATACATACTAAAAATGTCTGAGCTATTTAGCTTCAGCACAAGCTACATTTAAAATTACCGTTTCAGAGTCTAGTTATAATATTTTGTCACATGGATCTGTCATCTTATGAGTATCTAACTTGTTTCACAAGTGAACCCTCATACTCCTACCCATACACATCATGGTTCTATAACGTTTTTATATTTAAAGAATAAGACATATAATGACTCAGATAAAGCATTTAGATCAGGCTTAGTGTCATCTGAATTATTTAACATATATGTGATTCAGTCAATTGCTGATATCAGCCCAAAGATAGTGAGCAAAATTCACATATAGCTCTGCTATCTCTTGAAGAAATAACCATTAAACTTTCATGGTTTGGCACTAGAGTATTCATCTTAATCACTCATTGTGACAATCTAGTGTTCTACAAGAATTGTGTATTGAGTCAATATTACAGTCTAGATAGCCAGAATAATAGTTTAAATGAATTTTGCTAATCAACTTTAACAAATCTTTAGTCTATTACAGTCTAGATAGCCAGCATAATAGTTTCCAGCTAGCGGTGGTCCAAAGACACTTAAGTACCGTGTTGCTTAGGGCTCTTTAAGCCCTTTTTGACAGAAAGACCCTTTCGACTTGTATCCAAATTAATCTCTACTTTAAAACTTAGATTTAAAGGGATTTACAATATCATTAAACTATTTTCTTTTGACTAAATTGTTTGAATGTGTCAAAAAGAATTATAATGTTTATATGCAAACCAATGTTTGTGTAACATAATCTAAATATTATGACAGAACAATATTGTGATTTCTCTGTCTGAATAGAAATTCAAATATTGAGCCAATAAGGTCAACTAAGGTTCAATTAGAATAAGAGTGAAAAAATTTTATATTACTTACCTTCACCCTTAGCATGTTTGAGTCTTTCCTAACAAGTCACAATCTCTAATATTTCAGACTTAGAGAGAGAACATTACAAAGAGCATGTTAGGAATAAGAGAGTACAAAAATAAATTTGTATTACCGTCATCGTTAATATGTTGCTCCATTACTAAAAATATTAAAATATTTCTAATGCTTCTGTCATCGAAAAATTGATGTTAGTTTGCATATTAACAAGAAATATAACTAAAATGATGCATAGACTTATTCATTCTAGCACAAAAATACAATCGTCTATGAATTTTAACATTAAAATAATTCAAAATACTATTTGCACAAGATTGATACATATTTTAATCTGGCACGAGTTGTCTAATTTTAAAAGCAAATCATTTGATGCAACAAGATTGCTCTATGTTTGTTGTCTTGATTATATATATATATATATATATATATATATATATATATATATATATATATATATATTCAATATGGTCCTCTAATGATCAAGAAATATTCAATATTAGTCCAAAATGTAAGGATTAAGCTCAACAAAATTAATATCACAATTGGAGAATCTAGAATGCTAAAAAAATGATAAGAACTAAAATTTCTGAATTAATAAAAAGAAAAATTATTGAGTTCATCATCATAATTATGTATTTAATGAGAATTCTAGACTCCATAAGAAACCTTTGTTTTCTAAGTAATAAAATTTCTAAATATTTTTGAGACTTAGTAAATGTCATGACCTGAACGATCATTGATTTCCTCTTAAATATTTATTTCCTTGGTATATTATACCATACAAATGGTATATTCCATGGTGAACACACTATTAATGCTAATTCATTATCAAATAATCAACACTGCATCTCCTTATTTTACTTTCAAATAGAAAGGATAATTTCTATATTAAAACCCCTTTTTAATAATCTAGCTAAGATTCTGAAAGAAGGCAATAATGATGTAAATTCTCATGAGGATATGACAAATAGAGAAATGACAAGGTTATTCCAAGTTAATAAGAAACAAAAATAACAAAAATTGAGCTGACCATAATGCAGCTTTGAATATCAAATAAGTTAACTGTTGGTAAATAATTGGGCTAACAATTTCTACCAAAGGTTCCACACATTTGCTAACTTATGCTTTATTGTATATAATTCGACAATTGTTTTAAAACAATATCTAATAAAAGGTCACAAATTTAATATTTTTACCAAACCACAATATATTTTGCAATATTTTATGAATATTTCAGTGATAAAATAAACAATATAATAATTGCTACTTCAATTGTAAATAAATAATTGTCCCAATTGGAATTAGTATCACAAGCAGAATTAATACTAAACCATATAACATATACAGTCCCAATTGGAATTAGTATCACAAGCAGAATTTTTTCCTCATCAATGTAAATAAATAATTGTTAGATCACTCTATCTCCAATAAATCAGTTGACTTGTTTTCTTGTAGACATAAAATGATAAAATATGTGCATAATCAGAAAGGTCAAAATAACAAACAATTTGATCATATATGTAGATCCTACAATCTCAACACCTTATGGCAAGAGAATCAAAGAGACAAAATAATTTGGTTGTATCTATTTTGACATGAATGAATATCCGAATAAAGCATATCTTAGTCAAGAAGATCTTCATATGCCTTAAACAACAATATATGAATTTTAATCCATGTTGGAATCTAACTTCAGAAATTTTAGGATAGTTTTGTACTAGAATTTAGTAAGTTCTATACTCAAATCTTATGAACTCGTTAGCCCTCAAATTCTTGCACATGTAATATGATATTTAAAATGATATGTTCCAGTGAACATAATATATACTACTTACCTTCGCTAACATATATATTTGACGGAATTAATAAACAATATCTTATAAAGACATGTTAGCAAGTATTGAAACTATGGTTCTGTTACCTAAATAGAATAGAAAGTATCAAGAAGAATATGAATTTTTGGTTAATTATATTTTATCAAGAGTGTTTTCTGATTATAAGTTAACATGTATGAAAATTATATTTTGTTAGAACGACATGAAGATGTTAAATAAAATCGAATACTATGAAAATTTGAATTCTATGATAGTAGTATTCCTCAGGAAGAATGAGCTTCACCTGAGGAATAAAATAGATACTCCCCGATGATAAGGTTTTTATAACAAACTATCATAGATTCCAATTTCAAATTAGGGGCCTAGATAAACATGAAAATCTAAAAGTTGAATTGATGAAATATACTTTCAGTGCTAATCGCTTATGGAAAACCTTTCGTATGAACAACATTTTATTACTATGGAAAAGATAAGCCAATCTGCTAATGAAGAACATCTCTGAACTATGTGGCCTTACGAATGAGTTGAATGACCATTTCAACTGGTAATGACTAGTGACTTTAAACCAAGAAAGCAGTCAGCAATCAACATATTTACTTCACTGAAAGAACATATTGTTGGAATCCTCAGAAAGCTAAATGATTCTAAAACTTATGCAACTATAAACTACAGGTCCGTGTAAAATAAAATGATGAGCAATTTGTTCACCATTTGGCTGTTAACTCGAATTGAAAAGAAATTTTTTTTTACAAGGATAACAAAACATGTGAACAAAAAAACTCATTATCTGTTGGGAATATGCTTAAGCAAAATTAAAATATGCTCACCACTCTCAACAACTGTACATTTTTCTTTAAGAATACTGGTCAACTTCTAACCAAATAGATCGATGACCAACATTTCAATAGCAACCTAGAAAGGGTGAATACTTCAAAAGTATGTCCGTGTTGCATCGAGTTAGGCATGTACTTGATACAACAGCCAATAATCAGTGCTCAACATTTCAATACTATATCCGGTATACAATACAGAGCAGTCTTTAAGTTATGTTGAGTATTTCATTAGGAAAAAAAAACCGACTTTAAACAGAACATGGAAAATTGATAACATATATAAACTCTTAGATTGTTGGAAAATATTACCTTCGATTTCATGAAAACAAAATAACAATGAGTTAGATTTACTGGTCTATAGGGAAGTCGTGTACGAAGTACTGTCCTAAGAGTTTATTCGAGGTCTATGTGCAGACATCTTCTTGAATTCTCCTAGTGGTAAAATCTCCTTCCTATCGGCTTCTCGTCACCGCACACGGCTTCGAAAGAATGACCCGAACTTAGCTTTGCCCATAAGAGAATTGAAAGAGAGAACAAAATTTTCTTTGGAGGAGAGTATGAACCTAAGTATTTTTTCTTCCTCAAAGTAGAGAAGAAGAAACTGAATATATAGGCAGTATCAACATAACCGCTGGCTAATAAAAAGTCATAAAAATGGATCTGAAATAAATGTTCAAAACAATAGAGAAACGGTCAAATTGAAATAGTCAAAGAAGTGAGTAGTAAAAGAAATTTAATTTTTTTTAAATATCATACAACACTTATTACATGTGGGTCCATTTTTATTTTATACTGACTGGAATCTACATGTAAGAGTTAGAACAAAATATAGATAAGAAATAGTGGGACAGCAGATGATGCATCCCCACGCATGGAATCTAATATCTGCTTGTTACTTCCCTCGTGAACAAATTAGTAGTCTACAAAAGTAGAGGTTACGTTTGGAAACAGGACAATTACTCTATCATTAATAAATTGCAAACGATCTACTCGACCATTCTATTTATGTATTCATGGATGGAGGAGGATACTGTGGAGGCTAGTGAAGGTAGAATACTTGAAGATGGTCAAGTTTACTATTTCCAGTAGGATTTGGTATGGAAATCCGAGTTGGTAGAAGGAAGAGATAAGAGGACTAAGATCTCGTTTGGTTCGCGGAATCATAGAGTTGAAAAAGAAAAGTGGTTATTTTTCTATGTTTGGAGACCGAAGGAATTGAGCAGGAAAGGAAATTGATTTCCAATAAAAAAAAAAAATAGAGGGGAAAGTGGTTCCCTCCATCCAACCAAGGTTTCACTTTCCTATTGGAAATCAAGTCTGCTGAAGGGGGCAGAGTTCGGTCCGAACTCGGTCTCTGGTCGAGTTCCGGCCGAACTCGGTGTGGTGTTCCAGAACTTCAAAACCGAACTCGGTCCGAGTTCGATGTCGGCAACGGCTGCTCGGATTTTAGAATTTTTATGTTATATTTTGGACCGTTGGATGCTAGTGGACGGCTGGATCTTATGGTTGGCTATTTTTAGGATTTTCTAACCCTAAAATAGGTTTCTCATCCTATAAATAGGGAGGAGGGTGGAGGCACAAAGGAGAAGCACAAGTTGGAGATTTGGGGTGCTCGTCCACAGAAAATCTAAGAGAAAGTCCGTGCTTTGCTCTTAGGACTTTCGCCATCCAAGACAAAAGGAAGAATGAGATCTAATCGAGAAGTCGTCAACTTCGGTTAGGAAGATTGCTACGGGTTGGTGAGTGATTTCAATTGTAATATTCTGTTTTTCTTCTTGAGTGTGGTGAGGGGGTTGAACCTATTAAGGCAAAGGGTTTCAACATTAGTTTTTGCAATCTTGTAATTTCATCTGAGTTATAAATGTTGGGATTTGTCCAGGTGACGTAGTCACCGCCATATACTTGTCTTCATCTGTGCTTGGTGTTCGTAGATTGGTTGGTCATCTCAGGTGGGTTGGTAAAGCACTTCTTCCGCTGCGCGCCCAACACGTGGTATCAAAGCGCACGTGTTCCCAACACGTGGTATCAGAGCCAGGTTCTTCTCGAGAGGGAAGATGCAACTATGTCTACGGAGCAGATGAACATTCGTATGATCACCCTCACAGAAAAAAACTGGGTGATTTGGAAGCCAAGGATGGAGGATATATTGTGGTGCAAGGACTTGCATGGTCCGTTGGAGGACGACAGCGCAAAGCCGACGAACAAAGGTGCTGATGACTGGAAACGACTGGATCGAAAGACTGTTGGATTCATCCTCCAATGGCTGGATGACTCGGTGTTTCACCACGTGTCCATGGAGAGTTCGGCAAAAGCATTGTGGGGAAGCTGCATTCGCTGTACGAGAGGAAGTGTCACGTCCCAGTCCCAAAATACACGGAACCAGGCCACGTGGCATTGGCCAGCTGACACGTCTCCGAGGATATCCCAATTTAATGGATCCTAGCGAAGCGTGCTACGCTGTCCTAAAACTAACAAGCCTAATACTATCAAACAACAGGCAGTGTCTAATCTCATCCACAATACAACAAGAAGTACTGAAATAAATACTGGGAAATAAGTACAGAGTTGAAATGTCATAGTACAAACCAAATATGTCCGGTGGGAACAAACCCACTACAAATGATGAATAAGAGTACTGAAGACAAATAAAGAGAGTACGACTAGAGCATCTGCTATCTAGATAAGAGGCTCCAGTCCTAGGCGGAAGGCCTACCAGGTAATCAAGGAAACTCCGACGGTAGCACCTCTAGCTCCTCCTCGGAAGCGTACCTCGTCTCCAATTCTGGTCCGTACACAGTAGGATAATACGCCTCGTCCAAATCTGGAAGGGAACCAGGTCCTCAGAGGGACGTAACAAGATACAAAAATTCATGCCATATATAATACTGAATAAAATAAAAGGGGGTGTGCTAACCATCTAAGTGAATGCAATGTGAGGACAACCTTGGTGCGTATGGGTAGGTGTAGGCATAACGTCCATACTCCGAAGAGCATGGTATCTATCCATGTAACGTCCATCATTCCGAAGAATGAGGTATCTGCAAATGTATATACGTCTGTATCGCTCCGAAGAACGCGGTATCTGAATAAAGGAAGTCATCGGATCCGTGGCTCCTCTGGATACTACGGAGTCCAATGTGTGTATCCCATGCGCCTATCAGTTGTTCTCCCCGCCCAATGCGGATACACAAGTCGAATACACGACATGAATATCCCGTAACTATATGCCAAGTCTTATTTAACTAGATCACCCTAAATTACGTGCTAAACCGTGATGCATGTCGTACGCACTGATAGCTAGTCGTGTACGCAGACCCGCATCGCAACATGAATTTACCATCGTGATACGTGTACAAGTGTCACGGTCTAGGAAGATATCAGAATATCCTCGCAATAGTAGGTGAGTCTGCTAGCAGCTAGGTCAAGTACACTACTCATCGACGCATTCGTCGACTACACCCGAGTCAATCTCGGACGCGCACAGTTATATGTATATTTCAACAAGATATCATACAACAGTTATTGATTTAAATTAAACAGTAATCAAGCAATGTATACTTGCCTGAGTCCTCTAGCTGCGAATGCCAATATCCTGCTCCTGAAGTCTCGCCTGTACGGTCCAGCGATCATATATATAATATAATAATACCATCATCAGTCACTACAATAGTACGATCACGACACACTACGTTGCAGTAATGAACTGACGCAGGGTCACGAATGTCCATCTAGTTGGACCACGTGTGTACGTAGCTAGACATACACGTGTCATTTCTCGAGTTCCGTGTACACCAAACACAGTTCCTAACATATGAGAATACGCTAAAATCGCATTTAGTACAAGAATACATATTTTACCTTTATTGTTTAATTGGCCAGGACAACATAGTACATAACATATATACATATATATATGTACACAAATACATAATAAACATAATTTCATAAATAAAATACATATGTTCATTTATACATATTTAAATAAACATTTATATAATTACTTAATAATACACAAAAGCCTTTACATATATATATATATTTAAATAATAACATATCCATATAAATACATATATAAACATGTATATACATAAAGTATACATTTTAAAATATACATTGGTATATATATATATATATACATAAACACAAAATAGTATGTACATATACACATAGTATATAGATATATATTATACACATAACTAATTAATAGAGTATATACACTAATTAATAAAATACATATACATATACATATATAATAACAATATATGTACTACTATAAATAAATACACATAAATACGTATATATACACAGAATATATATATATATATATATATATATATATATATATATATATATATATATATATATATATATATATATATATATATATTATATGTATAAATCTAATGTATATAGAATAAATATACCTATTATGTATATACAAAAAGTATAAAAAAATAGAATACATATATACATATTTATATGTATATACACTATATATATATATATATATATATATATATATATATATATATATATATATACACACAATATGTATAAATACAGAATATATATATATATAACTATAATATGTGTAAATCTAATGTATAAATACTGAATAATTATACTTATATAGGTATATACACAATATATAAAAAACAGAATACATATATATATATATATATATATATATATATATATATATATATATATATATATATATAGTATATGTGTATACACAAATATATAATGTAATCACTATACACAAGTATAATACGATGTACATACTAGTATAATACACTAGGTTTGTACCTCAGTCGTCCAGGGGGGTGGGGGGGTGTCCGCCTTGCACGTCGTCGCCGCCGAGGGGGTGAGGCGGAGCTCCGGCAGGGGAGGGAGACTCGACAGTAGCCGTAGCAGCAGCAGTTGTTGTCTACAGCTGCAATTCCGGCCGGCGGGGGCGGTGGCCAGGGACGAGCTCTGGTAGGGACGGAGGTGGCGAGCTGGGGATGTCGTCGGCGAGTGGTGGTGGCAGGCCGGGCAGTGGTGGCGATGCTAAGGGAGGTCGGGGGTCGGCTCGGGCAGTGGGGGGGTGAGGTTGCTGGTGGTGTAGGGGGTGAGCGTGGCTGCTGCCGGCGGAGCAGCGGCCGGTGGCGGTGGCAGGGGGTGCTGGAGTGGAGGTCGGAGGGGGAACGGGTCCTGGGGTGGCCGGAGGCGGTGGTGACCGGGGGGAGCTGCGGGGATGGGTCGGGTGAGTGGTGAGGGGTTTAGTAATTCCTAGGGTTTTTCTTGGTGTAATTTGGTTTTGTGTGGGTTTTTGAGTGATGTAGTCTGTAGTATTTCTAGGAGAGAGAGAGAGGGGGGGCTCCTTGGGATTAGGGCCAGCTGGGGTAGTTCCCTAGGGTTGTGTGAAGCCTCCACATGTTGAACATGTGGCTAGGATTTAAGGGGTTTGAAATGTGGGGTTGAGATGTTGTCCCAAAAAGTAGTGTAGAGTATATAAAAATGGGGAAAAACTCATGGTGGACCGGTCAAGGGGAGGGGGTTTCCTTTTCATTTGGTTGGACCAATGAGAGGGGGGCATCTCATTGCTTAATTGCATAAAAGCTCCTGAACAATTAGGAAATTGCACAAAAATTAGAATTTGGGATTGGATATGGCAAAACACCATGTTTGGTGTTTTGTAGTGGACTAGAATGGTGTGTGGTGTTTAGTATGAGGCTTGAGGGTGTGTGTGTGGGTTTGGGTTGGAGTTGGGTCTAGTTTGAGTGAGGTTGGGTCATTACATTAATTTAATTAAAATTAATGCACATGGTGTTCCTTAATTAATTAAAAAATATATGGGGTCTAAATTGGGTGGGCACAAGCGTCATGGGAGTAGTAGACTTAGAATAGAATAATGTCATAATTTGGGTTGGTCAAAACGGGTTGATATTGGGTCCCAATTTCGATTGGAACGGACAAAGAATGCAAAGATAAAATTAATTAAATTTACGCACGGATGTTTGTAACAATTTTTGTGTGACTAAAATCAGGCACAAGAAAGAGTATCTGTGAGTTACACAAGGATCAGAATAGTAGGCTGGTATGTCTAGGCAAAGTGTATGAAATTTGTTTGAGGGTAATAGCTAGTGTAGTGCCCTAAATATCGAAACAACGGTAAGGTATCCTAAGAAATATAAACATTGCACAATAATTAAAACTCTGAGTATAAATTCTAATTTGCATCTAATTAACCCTAATCAAGCTATCTAAGCTAATTAAACTCAATTTTGGTCGAGGGGGTTTACAATCTACCCTCCTTAGAGCATTTTGTCCTCAAAATTAAAACAGACATATGGTAAAAACTATTGATTGAATTGAAATGCTACTACATACCTAGGCCTTCGAAGAGATGGGAAAAACGCTGCTGAATATCGTCCTCTCGTTCCCAGGTTGATTTGCCTGGTGCATGATGCCTCCATGCGACACGAACTAGAGGGATAGTCTGGCCTCGCAGTACCTTCTCGCTTCTGTCTAGGGTCTCTACTGGCTCCTCCTGGTATGACAAACTCGGCCCGACGGTGATCTCCGAGTGGTCAAGCACATAACTCGGATCTGGCATGTACCTCCTTAGCTGAGATACATGGAAGACGTCATGAACTCCTTCTAGGGTCTGTGGCAAGGCTAATCTGTAAGCAACTTCTTCGACGCGCTCTAACACATCGAAAGGTCCGATGTACCTCAAACTCAGCTTCCCTCTGCCTCCAAATCTGATGGTTCATCGAGTAGGTGAGATCTTCAGAAACACATGATCTCCAACCTGGAACTCTAGGGGTCGTCGATGCACATTTGTCCAATGCTTCTGCCTGTTCTGTGCTACTCGTAGATGCCCTTGGATCTTCTTCACCTCCACTGTACGAACAACCAACTCTGGCCCTAGAATCTGTCTTTCGCCTACATCGCTCCAACATACTGGGGAACGACACTTCCTGCCATACAATGCCTCATAGGGAGCGATCTGAATGCTCGCTTGATAGCTATTGTTGTAGGAAAATTTGACCAAATGCAAATGGTCCTCCCATGATCCACTGAAGTCAAGCATGCACGCCCTCAACATGTCCTCTAACGTCTGAATGGTGCACTCGGACTGGCAATCTGTCTGCGGGTGATACAATGTGCTGAACTTTAGACGGGTACCGAGACTCTCTTGCATACTCCGCTAAAAGTATTATGTGAACCTCGTATCCCTGTCAGACACTATACTGGCTGGCACTCCATGCAGTCGCACGATCTCCCTCATATACATGTCTGCCAAGACTTCCGTAGATTGCCCAATTCTGAAGGGTAAAAAGTGGGCGGACTTGGTGAGTGGATTTACGATTACCCATACCGCATTGCGACCACTAAGACTCCTCGGAATGCCCGTAACGAAGTCCATAGTGATGTGCTCCCATTTTCACTCAGGTATCGGGAGAGGTTGAAGTAATCCTGCAGACCTCTGATGCTCAGCCTTGACTTGCTGACACTATAGACACCTTGCCACAAAGTGGGCTATCTCCCTCTTCATTCCATGCCACCAATAGTACTGCCTCAGGTCTCTGTACATCTTCGTGCCTCCTGGATGAATAGAGTATGTTGAACTGTGCGCCTTCGACATCAGCTCCTGATGAAGCTCTCCATTCGGAACATAGAGACGATCTCCATATCTAAAAGTCCCGTCCTCGTGTATGCGCAATCCTGTCTGTATCCCGGCCTCTGTCCTTTGTTGAAGCCTCTAGAATCTGGCATCTGTTGGCAAGGCAGCCTTGATCCTCTCAACTAATGTCGATTGCAACTAGAAACTCGACATCTGGCCTTCGACTCCGGGCACAATGGCCTCTATACCCAGCTATTCTAGATCTCTCAACAGATGTTGTTGGGTGGTCAAAAAGAATGCTATAGGCCTCCTGCTTAAAGCATCGGCTACCACATTAGCCTTTCTCGCATGGTACTGTACAAGATATAAATAAATAAATCTATTCTAGAACGCTAAGTAAAGTCACACAGTCCTAGGTTAAGTATGTACAAGATATAAATAAATTAAGAAAATATATAACAAGAACTGCAATGTTGGCAAGGTACACTTGCCTGGGGTTCTGGCTCCAACTGTAGCTCTGGCAGCAGCGGAATTTGCAGGTAGGCCTCCGGTTGCTGAAATAAACATCACCATCAGATTCAGAAAATATCAAATAGCTAGAAACGCCTGTCCTTGAGTCCAATTTGGACACAGGGACAAAAATGACAGTTTCTGTCAAAGCGGGGTCCACATGTGGCCCTTTTCGCACCGAAAAATGTGTCAGAACCAATGTTCTCCAAATTCGTCCAACTTAGTGTCAACAAGTCCAGAACGATGATACGAACCCAACGGAACTTCCAGAATTGGGTTTTGATGAGCCGATCACAAAATCGTCCGTCAAGTGGAGCCATAGGGCCCACGATACGCGATTTTGTCAACGTTCTCAGAATCGAACCAAACTTGGGTCACAGGACCAGCGTATTGCTACGAGTCCGATGGCGCAAGTTTTATTTTGATCCGACGTGTACACACAAAGTTACAACATATTCGGAAATAGGGCCGATACGGGGCGTTGTCGGCGGATACGCGTTGATTCCGGTGTGCATGCACATCCAAATCAACTTCTGTAAAATTCTGCACGTCCGTATCAACGGCGCGCACCTTTCGATGAAGACCGCACACGACTGGGAGGTCGAGCGGGTGGGGGGTCGTCGGCTCTGCGGAGCGGAGAGGGGTTCCAGGCGGGGAGACAGCTGGGTTAGCTAGGGCAGCGGAGGGAGGCACTGCGGAGGCTGGTGAAGGCGGCTAGGGCAGCTGCTGGTGGCGGAGGGTTAGGGTTCAGGCGGAGGTGGCTGCGGTGGGTGGCTATGGTGGTTGGGAGCAGCGGAGGGAGGCGGCGCTGTGGGATTCGTCGGCAGGAGGAAAGACAGGTGGTGGTGGAGACGGCGGGGAGAGGTGGTTTATATAGGGCGAGGGCAAGGCGGTTACGGGCGGAGGTGGCGGGGGCGATTACGGGCAGAGGAGGTGGCGCCTAACGGCCTAAGAAGCCGGCCGGATCCGTAAAGGCCGGCGAGGGTCGGGGGAGAAGCAGTTACTGTAGCAGTAACTGTTGAAACGGGTCGGGTTCGGGTCGGGTTCGGGTTTTGGGCCCGGATCTGACCCAATAAGGATTGGGTTGAGGTTTGGTTAGACCGGTCCGGTCCGGTTTGGCTTGGTTTGGTTTATTTTGAAATAAATCGGGTTTATTTATAGGGTTTAATTGGTTTATTTAAAATTTGGTTTTTAGGTCTTTAAAAATGCTTCCGGGGTCCAATAAAATCCAGAAAAATTACCCTATGTCTAATTTTTTATTTTACACCCAAAAATATTATTTTCATAATATTTTAATATTTAATAAACACATATAAAAATACTTAATACCAGAAAACAATTGATTTAATTAGTTAAAAATTACCGAAAATTCTATAAAATTTATTTTTTAAATCTGAAAATTTCTGGGGGTTTACAATCTACTCCCCTTAAGAGGATTGCGTCCTCGCAATCAAAGAATAAACGGTCCACAGAGATGACACGGTTGCAAACATTGTTCGAAGCACATCACTATCAAGGAGAATCAAGGTTGAGGTTTTAAGAAAACTCATAGGAAAAATCATTTTCCTAAGCAATGGAAATTATGCAATTTCCAGAAGGAATTCTTAGAAAACTACAGTTTTAGAAAACTAGGTTATCACTTAAGAATATACTAGGTTATCAGTTATTAGCAAGTTCAAAATTACCAGGTCAAGGGTAAGGTCACGAACCAATAGGCACGAACTACAGCAATACTAGATACGGAAAACTACGAAAACTTACGCGCATTAGCTACTCCATGATTCTACGCGTCCTCCAAAGTCATTGCAAAAGCCTGTTCGCGTCCTTGAGGTGGTGCCCTCTGCTGTTGCTGGGCCTGCTGGATGAGTGCTGCTCGAGGTGCCAAATGTGGCCTTGGTTGATACCCTCATGGTGCTGGTAGAGCTTGTGGGTTTGCCCTTGGTGTTCCTTCTCTACGCTCAGGGCAGTCCCTCACTGCATGCTGTCTAGATCCGCAACCTAAGCATAGTCCGAATTTACGTCTACACTCCTTCTCAACATGGTCTATCTTGCCGCAGTAGTGACAAGTAGGAAGAGTTAGGGACTTGGATACAGCTCCTGTGGTGCTGGATGCAGATGAGGTTTCTTTGCAGCTTCTCCATGAGGTGCTCTGGCTGGTGCTGATGTGAGAGGCCTCTTCAGGTTGGACTCTCGCCTGGTGACACACTCCATACGTCGAGCTGCAGCAAGGACGTCCGTGTACGAAGTAGGTGCAACGGATTCGATCATTCTTTGTAGCTCGAAGTTTAGTCCGTCGAAGAACTTCTCAGCCTTTTCTTCTTCTGTCGGGATCAAGGTAGGGGTGAAGCGACTCAGACGAATGAATTCTGCGTTGTACTCTTCCACCGTCATAGTATCCTGAATGAGGCGATTGAACTTGTCCCGCAGTTCTGATCGAGCGATAGCTGGAATGTACATCTCCTGAAAGAGTCTGGAGAACTCCTCCCAAGTGACTCGGTCTGGTCCGAGCTGTCTCTCCTTAGATAGCCACCAGTGATGTGCGTTGCCCGTCAATTGCATTCTGATGGCAGTTATCCAACGTTCCCGTGGAAGCTCAGCTGCTTCTAATTGATTAGTGAGCCACTCATGAACTTCTGTGGGATCCTCCTTGCCTGAGAAGGTACGGGGCTTCAGCTGGCGAAAATCGGTGATAGAGCCCGTCGTTGGCCGTCGAGCTGGTAGGTTGGCCTGCTCCAGTGCATTTACTAGGCTGTTCCTCAAGTAATCCGCCTTGCGACGCTGAGCTTCGTGTTGGACTTGTTGCTGGGCTTGCATCATTGCATAGATCATTTGGAATATATGTTGCCCGTCCATAGGTTGCCCTTGTGGGAATACGGGCATTGGTGGAACGAACTACGGCGGCGGTGGGATGTCATCACGCCGAAATCTAGAAGCATGCTGATCTGCTTGGCTGCTTCGGTGAGTAGAGGGATCTCCACTCAATGGCGTCACTTCATCTTCTCCGTAGGTGGCTACAACACCTATTGGTGTTCTTGCTGGAGTTCCGTCATTGGCTCGTGAATCCATTACTCTGCATCAAAAATAAACTATAAGAGGCGCACAGGAATCAAGGCAGGATGTAAAATAAATTCGAATCCGATTTAGATGTCAAGAACGTTTCAAGCATGTGGATGAGATCCTAAAAACTTATCATATTCTTATTGCAGGCTTGCTCGGTCCCTAAGTTGAAACCAAAGCAATTTTAGTCGTACATGAGCCACCACAAAAACCATGTCACGTCCCAGTCCCAAAATATCGAGGGACTAGACACGTGGCAATGACCAGCAGCACGCACCGATGGACAAACCCAATTTAATGGATCCATCAGGGCGTACTTAAGCTGTAGAACAATAATCAGGGTCTACTAATCTCATCCACAGAATAAATACGTCAATCTCATCAAAAGAAAATAGAAACATCATCAGTCACAAGTAAATAAAATCGGGGAATAACCGGATATTAAGTCTGTTACAATTGTTCACTTAAACAAGAAATAAAAGAGATTTAATAGCATCCAGACTGAGCATAGAAGAAACATATACTCAGGAGAAATCTTCTGCAATCACCTCGTCCTCGGTTCCTGGTTCTGCTCCTGCTAATGCTCATGTTTCGTAGACCTCAGGATAGATATCCTCTGCTAGCCCTGGGGACATAATCCAGATCCAGGTCCTTAGGGGACATAGCAAGGTACAAGATAACTCATGCCAAAATAAATGCAGTGCAGCAATAAATAAAATGATAGGGTAAATATATAACCAGCTAAGTGATATGCAAATGAGAGTTTTAGTCATACTCGGGCTGAGACTACTATAGGATCGGTGTCGGAGAAACCCATAGCAGTATTCTCTCGAAGGGCCAGTACGGTACCAAAGCTCTATGTCAGAGTCTAAGGCACTTCCATTAAAGTATTATATATATATAATCAGCCTTTTGTATGGTAAATCTTTCCCCACCCAATGTAATCTCAAGTCACAGTTTCACGATGTCTCATGTCCATGTCACGCAAGATCAAAACTAATGCAACAAGTCATAATAAGATCTAAGAGAATAATGTCTATGTCATAAATACTACAACCTATACAGAATTACCTTGAATATTTCAGAAAAATTCTGTCACATGAATAGTGTCAGGTTTCCTGGGTATAACGTACTTGAGATGGCAAGTACGAGAATGTAAAGGGTCACGATATCCATCTCTAGGTGATATTACACAACTCCGCGTACGGTGTTGGCACCCGACTATTAATCGGACGCTAAGTAAAGTCACACAGTCCTAGGTTAAGTATGTACAAGATATAAATAAATCAAGGAAATATGTAACAAGAACTGCAATGTTGGCAAGGTACACTTGCATGGGGTTCTGGCTCCAACTGTAGCTCTGGCAGCAGCGGGATTTACAGGTAGGCCTTCCGGTTGCTGAAATAAACATCACCATCAGATTCAAAAAATATCAAATAGCTAGAAACGCCTGTCCTTGAGTCCAATTTGGACACAGGGACAAAAATGACAGTTTTTGTCAAAGCGGGGTCCATATGTGGCCCTCTTCGCACCGAAAAATGTGTCAGAACCAATGTTCTCTAAATTCGTCCAACTTAGTGTCAACGAGTCCAGAATGATGATACGAACCCAACGGAACTTCCAGAATTGGATTCCGATGAGCCGATCACAAAATCGCCCGTCAAGTGGAGCCGTGGGACCCACGATACGCAATTTTGTCAACATTCTCAGAATCGAACCAAACTTGGGTCACAGGACCAGCGTATTGCTACGAGTCCGATGGCGCAAGTTTCGTTTTGATCCGACGTGTGCACACAAAGTTACAACGTGTTCGGGAACAAGGCCGATACGGGGCGTTGTCGGTGGATACGTGTTGATTCCGGTTAAAACGCACATCCAAATCAACTTCTGCGAAATCCCGCACGTCCGTATCAACGGCGCGCACCTTTCGGTGAAGACCGCACGCGACCAAGTCATCCCGTTTGGCGGGGCGCACTCAGTTCCGGGGGAAAATGGGGTGTTGTTTTTCCTGTTTTTGGATCGCGGTTCGCGATCGCCACAGGACCCGACACACCGAGCGGGTTGCACGGGCATCGAGAGGGTCACGCAGGGTTCGCGTCACAACAGACGGAACGAAAAACGGGACAACAAGGAGAGAGAAAAGGGTACCTGAACAGGGTTCCGCAGAAACCGAATTTCTCGTGTCCACGAGGCGACACGTCACAAAAGGACACGGTACTGTAGATAGGGTTAGGGTTCCGGACAGTTCGCCGGAGCTGCTACAGCCGGGGGAGGAGGTGGCGGCGCTGGCGGCTTCTCGTCGGGCGGCTCAGGCGAAGCGGCCGGAGCTGAGCTGGTGGCTGCCGGGGTCTGCTGAGGCGCTGCGGGGACGGGGGATCTCGAGCGGGTGGGGGGTCGTCGGCTCTCGGGTGGCGGCTGCAGACGGTGACTGGGAGGTCGGCGGAGCGGAGAGGGGTTTCAGGCGGGGAGACGGCTGGGTTAGCTAGGGCAGCGGAGGGAGGCGCTGTGGAGGCTGGTGAAGGCGGCTAGGGCAGCTGCTGGTGGCGGAGGGTTAGGGTTCAGGCGGAGGTGGCTGCGGTCGGTGGCTTTGGTGGTTGGGAGCAGAGGAGGGAGGCGGCGTTGTGGGATTCGTCGGCAGGAGGGAAGACAGGTGGTGGTAGAGACGGCGGGGAGAGGTGGTTTATATAGGGCGAGGGCAAGGCGGTTACAGGCGAAGGAGGCGGGGGCGGTTACGGGCAGAGGAGGCGGCGCCTAACGGCCGGAGAAGCCGGCCGGATCCCTAACGGCTGGCGAGGGTCCGGGGAGAAGCAGTAACTGTTGAAACAGGTCGGGTTCGGGTCGGGTTTGGGTTTTGGGCCCGGATCCGACCCAATAAGGATTGGGTTGGGGTTTGGTTAGGCCGGTCCGGTTCGGTTCGGTTTGGTTTATTTTGAAATAAATCGGGTTTATTTATAGGGTTTAATTGGTTTATTTAAAACTTGGTTTTTAGGTCTTTAAAAATGCTTCCGGGGTCCAATAAAATCCAGAAAAATTACCCTATGTCTAATTTTTCATTTTACACCCAAAAATATTATTTTCATAATATTTTAATATTTAATAAACACATTTAAAAATACTTAATACCAGAAAATAATTGATTTAATTAGTTAAAAATTACCGAAAATTCTACAAAATTCATTTTTTATATCTAAATTTTTTTGGGGGTTTACATCACCTCGAGCCAACGTCTCTGTCTCTGGTTTAGGTCCTTCTGGGTGTAGACGTACTTCAGGCTCTTGTGATCAGTGAATATCTCCACGCGTTCTCCGTATAGATAGTGCCTCCAAAGCTTCAAAGCAAAGATCACTGCGGTAAGCTCCAAGTCATGGGTAGGATAGTTCTTCTCATGGGTCCTCAGCTGCCTAGAGGCATAGGCCACAACCTTCCCATGCTGCATCAAGACGCATCCTAATCCTTTCCCGAATGCATCGCTATAGATCACGAATCCTCCGGGTCCAGAAGGTATGGTCAAGATAGGTGCCGTAGTCAGACGCTTCTTCAGCTCATCGAACGTCGTCTGACACTCTTCTGTCCAGGTGAACTCCTGCTCCTTGCGGGTCAAGCGGGTCATCGGCTCTGCGATCCTTGCGAAGTTCTCTACGAACCTCCGGTAATATCCGACAAGTCCTAGGAAACTCCTCACCTCCGAGACATTGGTAGGGGTTGGCCACGTCTCTACTGACGAAATCTTCGCGGGATCTACCGAAATGCCATCTCCTGAGATAACGTGTCCAAGAAAAGAAACACAATCTAGGAGAAACTCACACTTGCTCAGCTTTGCATAAATTCTCTCATGTCTCAGCGTCTCTAACACTAGCCTCAAGTGTTCTCCGTGCTCCTCGTGGCTCTTTGAATACACCAAGATGTCGTCGATGAAGACTACCACGAACTGGTCCAGATACTGGTGGAAGACTCTATTCATCAGGTTCATAAACACAGCAGGCGCATTTGTCAATCCAAAAGGCATCACTAAGAACTCGTAATGACCATAGCGAGTCCTGAATGCTGTCTTTGGAATGTCTTCTCTCCGCACCTTTACCTGATGATAACCCGATCTCAAGTCAATCTTCGTGAACACTACTGCTCCTGTCATCTGGTCGAACAGATCATCAATCCGCGGTAGAGGGAACTTGTTCTTGATAGTCAAAGCATTAAGGGCTCTGTAATCAATGCACATACGGAATGTTCCATCCTTCTTTGGTACAAACAACACTGGTGCTCCCCAGGGTGATGCACTAGGACGGACAAATTCCTTGATCTGCAACTCCTCTAACTGTAGCTTTAGCTCGTCTAGCTCCTTCTTTGCCAACCGGTACACATTTGAAGATACCGGCGCTGCTCCGGGCACTAACTCAATAGTGAACTCCACCTCTCTATCAGGCGGTAGGCCTGGCAACTCCTCCGGAAAAATATCCTTGAACTCTGCAACAATTGCTGGGGGTGCCGTCTCCATAGCCATGTAAGCTCCAGCTGTCTGTCCTACTCCTCGCTCGATGGTGCCCCTTATGTACTCGAACTCCGGGTGATCTGGCGGTCTAAAAGTGACGCTACCCCTCCGGCAATGTAGTACGGCATTGTACTGGCTCAACCAGTCCATGCCCAATACAACGTCAAAATTTGGCATTGGGAATACAAAAATCGTGCTCTCATCTCCCTACCACATACTACTACCAAGCACGTTCTAATAGTGCTGGTAACCGGTATGATGCCTCCTCCAGTAAGAATCTTCCAACTCTTAGGTAAGGGGGAAGTAGCTACTCTATGCATGACTACGAAACTACTAGATATGAAAGATAGTGTAGCTCCAGAATCAAACAATGCAGTCGCAGGTAATGACGCAACTAAAATGGTACCTGTGGTAGCTTCCCCTTCTGGTTTCTCCTCAATTGTTGCTAATGCAAAGGCCTGCCCGTGCCTCTGCCCTCCAGCCTGCTGTCTGGCTTGATTGAACTGTGCCTCCTGTGGGACCAAGGGTGGTCCCCTCTGAAATCCTTCGGTAGCTGGTGGACGCTGACCTCCTGTCGGGGGTAGTATCCTCAGGACTGGCGCTGCTGGCCTCTGTCCGGTTTGCGGTGCTGCATCTCTGCGCTGTGGGCAGTCTCTGGCAAGGTGCTGACTCGCTCCACGTATCATGCATAGTCCAAGCTTCTTCCGCCAATCTCTAATAATGTGTCCCCTCTTGCCACAATGGTGACAATTCGGAAGCTCCTTGTGCTGGTATGGCACTGTCCTCTGCTGCGTCTGCGCTCTTGGACGGCGGATCGGTCCTCCTGCTCCGGACTGGACTCTGGCTGGTACGTTCGTGCTGGAACATCTTGCTCCTCCGCCAATGGTCTCCTGGATCCTCGCCTCTGAAAGAACCTCTTCATAAGATATCCTCGCCTGAGTAGTGGTATACCTTTGCAGCTCGAAGGAAAGGCCGTGATGGAATCTCCTGGCCTTCTCCATGTCATTAGGTATCAGGGCGGCACCAAATCGACTGAGTCGACTGAACTCTGCGTCGTAGGCGTCCACGGTCAAATTTCCTTGCTCCAGGTGCAAGAACTGGGAGTATAGGACATTCCTGACCGTAGCGGGAAAATACTTCTCATTGAAGTACTCCAAAAACTCCTCCCACGTCTGCGTCTTACCGATACTGCGCTCCATGTAATCCCACCAGTGATGGGCGTTGCCCTTGATTTTGGCCCTCACTGCGGTCATCCAAAGGTCTGGATGTAGCTGCGAAGCCTCCAGTAGCATCTCCGTGTTGGAGACCCAATCCGAGATCTCCTCTGCAGTCTCCTTGCCCGAAAAGGTTCCCGGGCCCATCTGGCGAAAACCTCGTATAGTGCCCGCTGGCTGGACAGGTGCAGGTGCTGGTACAAGTGCTGGTGCAGGTGCTGGTGCAGGTGTCCTCTCTAGTACCGCCATCAAGCTCTGTCTCAGGGTCTCAGTCTGATGCCACTGTGCCTGTATCATCGCCTGGAAGAACTGGTACATCTATGGGTGTCCGTCCGATGGTGGCATCTGGGGTGGAAATGGTGGAGGTGGTGGTAGTGGTACCTCCGACTGCATCATCGATGTCTCCTCGGATGTCGACCTCTCGGACTGCGGCATCGGCGTAGCCCTCGATGTCTGTCCCTCGAAGTGCTGCATCGGGACAGTCTAAGAAGTCTGGCCCTCTGGCTGCTGCGTCCTGTCGTCGGGAGAGGTCTGGTGCCAGTGTATCATCGGGGCCTGGGGGATCACCGGTGCCTGTGGCTGAGGCTGCTCTCCGGGTGGTCCCTGGGACGTCTCCTCCCTCGGTGCGGTGGCGGATGGCACTATGGCACCATATGCCTCGCGTTCGTTGCGTAGGTTCATCTCGCTGTAAGAGATAGAACTTTATTAAAGGAGTACATAATCAATCAAACAGGATGCAGATATTTTAAAAATACGGAAGAGGTTCAAAGGCGTAATCAAGTGGATGAGACCTAGTAATTTCTATCCTATTGCAGGCTCGCTGGGCATGTTACCATACCACAAGCGTTAAACAGAGACCTGCATGGGCCACCACTAAAACCATGTCACGCCCTAGTCCCAAAATACACGGGACCAGGCCACGTGGCATTGGTCAGCCGACACGTCTCCGAGGATATCCCAATTTAATGGATCCTAGCGAAGCATGCTACGCTTTCCTAAAACTAACAAGCCTAATACTATCAAACAACAGGCAGTGTCTAATTTCATCCACAATACAACAAGAAGTACTGAAATAAATACTGGAAAATAAGTGCAGAGTTAAAATGTCATAGTACAAACCAAATATGTCCGGTGGGAACAAACCCACTACAAATGATGAATAAGAGTACTGATGACAAATAAAGAGAGTACGACTAGAGCATCTGTTATATAGATAAGAGGCTCCAGTCCTAGGCGGAAGGCCTACCAGGTAATCAAGGAAACTCCGACGGTAGCACCTCTAGCTCCTCCTAGGAAGCGTACCTCGTCTCAAATCCCGGTCCGTACACAGTAGGATAATACGCCTCGTCCAAATCTGGAAGGGAACCAGGTCCTCAGAGAGACGTAACAAGATACAAAAATGCATGCCATATATAATACTGAATAAAATAAAAGGGGGTGTGCTAACCATCTAAGTGAATGCAATGCGAGGACAACCTTGGTGCGTATGGGTAGGTGTAGGCATAACGTCCATACTCCGAAGAGCATGGTATTTGTCCATGTAACGTCCATCATTCCGATGAATGAGGTATCTGCAAATGTATATGTGTCCGTATCGCTCCGAAGAACGCGGTATCTGAATAAAGGAAGTCATCGGATCCATGGCTCCTCTGGATACTATGGAGTCCAATGTGTGTATCCCATACGCCTATCAGTTGTTCTCCCCGCCTAATGCGGATACACAAGTCGAATACACGATGTGAATATCCCGTAACTATATGCCAAGTCTCATCTAACTAGATCACCCTAAATTACGTGCTAAACCGTGATGCATGTCGTACGCACTGATAACTAGTCGGGTAAGTGGACCCGCATCCCAACATGAATTTACCATCATGATGCGTGTACAAGTGTCACGGTCTAGGAAGATATCAGAATATTCTCACAATAGTAGGTGAGTCTGCTAGCAGCTAGGTCAAGTACACTACTCATCGACGCATTCGTCGACTGCACCCGAGTCAATCTCGGACGCGCACGTTATATGTATATTTCAACAAGATATCATACAACAGATATTAAATTAAATTAAACAGTAATCAAGCAAGGTATACTAGCCTGAGTCCTCTAGCTGCGAATGCCAATATCCTGCTCCTGAAGTCTCGCCTGTACGGCCAACGATCCTATATATAATATAATAATACCATCACCAGTCACTACAATAGTATGATCACGACACACTACGTTGCAGTAATGAACTGACGCAGGGTCACGACTGTCCATCTAGTTGGACCACGTGTGTACGTAGCTAGACGTACAAGTGTCGTTTCTCGAGTTCCGTGTACACCAAACACAGTTCATAACATATGAGAATACGCTAAAATAGCATTTAGTACAAGAATACATATTTTACCTTTATTGTTTAATTGGCTAGGACAACATAGTACATAACATATATACATATATATATGTACACAAATACATAATAAACATAATTTCATAAATAAAATACATATGTTCATTTATACATATTTAAATAAACATCTATATAATTACTTAATAATACACAAAAGCCTTTACATATACATATATATATTTAAATAATAACATATGCATATAAATACATATATAAACATGTATATACATAAAGTATACATTTTAAAATATACATTGGTGTGTATATATATATATATATATATATATATATATATATATATATATATATATATATATATATATATATATAAACACAAAATAGTATGTACATATACACATAGTACATAGATATATATTATACACATAACTAATTAATAGAGTATATACACTAATTAATAAAATACATATACATATACATATATAATAACAATATATGTACTACTATAAATAAATACACATAAATACGTATATATACACAGAATATATATATATATATATATATATATATATATATATATATATATATATATATATATATATATTATATGTATAAATCTAATTTTTATAGAATAAATATACCTATTATGTATATACAAAAAGTATAAAATAACAGAATACATATATACATATTTATATGTATATACACATAGTATAAATACACAATATATATATATATATATATATATATATATATATATATATATATATATATATATATATATATATATATATATATATATATATATATATATATATATATTATATACACAATATATATAAATACAGAATATATATAACTATAATATGTGTAAATCTAATGTATAAATACTGAATAATTATACTTATATAGGTATATACACAATATATAAAAACAGAATACATATATATATAGTATATGTGTATACACAAATATATAATGTAATCACTATACACAAGTATAATACGATGTACATACTAGTATAATACACTAGGTTTGTACCTCAGTCGTCCAAGGGGGTGGGGGGGGGTGTCCGTCGTGCACGTCGTCGCCGGCGAGGGGGTGAGGCGGAGCTCCGACAGGGGAGGAAGACTCGACAGTAGCCGTAGCAGCAGCAGTTGCTGTCTGCAGCTGCAATTCCGGCCGGCGGGGGCGGTGGCCAAGGGCGAGCTCTGGCAGGGACGGAGGTGGGGAGCTGGGGTGTCATCGACGAGTGTTGGTGGCAGGCCGGGCAGTGGTGGCGATGCTAGGGGAGGTCGGGGGTCGGCTCGGACAGTGAGGGGAGGGTGAGGTTGCTGGTGGTGTCGGGGGTGAGAGTGGCTGCTGCCGGCGGAGCAGCGGCCGGTGGCGGTGGCAGGGGGTGCTGGAGTGGAGGGAGGTCGGAGGGAGAACGGGTCCTGGGGTGGCCGGAGGTGGTGGTGGCCGGGGGGAGCTGCGAGGATGGGTCGGGTGAGTGGTGAGGGTGGTGAGGGGTTTAGTAATTCCTAGGGTTTTTTTTTGGTGTAATTTGGTTTTGTGTGGGTTTTTGAGTGATGTAGTATGTAGTATTTGTAGGAGAGAGAGAGGGGGGCTCCTTGGTATTATGGCCGGCTAGGGTAGTTCCCTAGGGTTGTGTGAAGCCTCCACATATTGAACATGTGGCTAGGATTTAAGGGGTTTGAAATGTGGGGTTGAGATATTGTCCCAAAAAGTAGTGTAGGGTACATAAAAATGGGGGGAAACTCATGGTGGTCCGGTCAAGGAGAGGGAGTTTCCTTCTTCATGTGGTTGGACCAATGAGAGGGGGGCACCTCATTGCTTAATTGCATAAAAGCCCCTGAACAATTAAGAAATTGCACATAAATTGAAATTTGGGATTGGATGTGGCAAAATACCATGTTTGGTATTTTGTAGTGGACTAGAATGATGTGTGGTGTTTAGTATGAGGCTTGAGGGTATGTGTGTGGGTTTGGATTGGAGTTGGGTCTAGTTTGAGTGAGGTTGGGTCATTACATTAATTTAAATAAAATTAATGTGCATGGTGTTCCTTAATTAATTAAAAAATACATAGGGTCTAAATTGGGTGGGCACAAGCGTCATGGGCGTAGTAGACTTAGAATAGAATAATGTCATAATTTGGGTTGGTCAAAACGGGTTGATGTTGGGTCCCAATTTCGATTGAAACGGACAAAGAATGCAAAGATGAAATTAATTGAATTTACGCACGGACGTTTGTAACAATTTTTGTGCGACTAAAATCAGGCACAAGAAAGAGTATCTGTGAGTTACACAAGGGTCAGAATAGTAGGCTGGTATGTCTAGGCAAAGTGTATGAAATTTGTTTGAGGGTAATGCTAGTGTAGTGCCCTAAATATCGAAACAACGGTAAGGTATCCTAAGTAATATAAACATTGCACAATAATTAAAACTCTGAGTATAAATTCTAATTTGCATCTAATTAACCCTAATCAAGCTATCTAAGCTAATTAAACTCAATTTTGGTCGAGGGGGTTTACAGGAAGCCGGCTGGCAACAAGGCATTTTTTATTCGCCAACTCGTCAACTCGAAGTACACGGAGGGTGCAACGGTGGCACAACATCTGAATGAGGTTCAGGTCATCATCAATCAGCTGTCTGCGATGAAGATGGTGATTGAGGATGAGCTTCAGGCCCTTATGCTTTTGAGTTCTCTACCGGAAAGCTGGAAGACATTGGTGGTGTCGGTGAGCAACTCCACTACTGGTGGAGTTGTCACGATAGAGGTAGTCAAAAGCAGCTTGTTGAATGAGGAGATCCAGCGTAAGCAAGTAGAAGCGTCGCAGGAGTCCGCTCTGGTGGCTTCCTACGGGAAGGGAAGACCCAAGTCACAGGCGAGGACATGAGGGAGTTCTCGAAATTTTGTGACCGTGGACCGCAAGGAGGGCCGCTATCACTGTGACGAAAGGGGTCATATCAAGAGGAACTGCATGAAGACCAAAGCTGAGAAGGCCAAAGGCAAGGACGATCAGAAGGATCTCACGGCTATTGGAGATATCATCATCGCAGCAACCGACGCAGAGGAACCTTGTGGCATGTGTCATGATGACGAATGGGTCATGGACACAGGGACGTCGTATCATGCCACTTCATATAGGAGGATCTTTACGTCATACCGCAATGGCAGGTTTGGACGTGTGAAGATGGACAACAAGGGAACGATTGCAATTGTAGGCATCGATGATATGCACTTGACAACGGAGCTTGGTGAGAAGCTCGTTCTCAAGGATGTGCGATATGTACCGAATTTGCGCTACAACTTAGTTTCGGTAGGGAGGCTGGCGGATGATGGTTGTCGCAGTTTGTTTGGAGACAAAGATTGGATGCTTATGAAGGGGTTCCCAGCAGCTAGCTCGAGGAGATTTGTGTTGTGCATATACATGCTCAAGCCGCTGAGGTGTACATGTTGGCCACAGACACCGGATGGAGGCTCAAGGGGTATTCGACAGTAGGTGGATCGTCGAAAACTTGTCTTGGAGGGGGTTCGAGATACTTTGAGGGATACAGAGGATTCGGTTCGTCGAGACAAAGCGACGAATGGTGATGAGTCAAAGATTGATGGTCGGTCTGTCGGTCCCATGACAGCTGGTCGGTCTCCAGGTGGGGGTTGCTTCACGGATCCGATTTTGGCGACGGGTGGTTTGCCAAAACTTCACGGAGCGACATTGGTTTCAGCAGTACGAGGCCAAGGAGGAGATCAAGGTTTGCAGCAAACTCAATCTGAGGCAGGAGTGTCATCATTCACACAGTTCAAGAGAAGTTGTGGGTCATCGACGGCATGCATAGTGCGTGATGTTCTGCTCAATGACGCATGTGTATGAGGAGCTTCAAGTTCGGACATGAAGGTGGACAGATTCAGGAGTTCGAATCTCGGGAGAATCGTATTGTCTGCTTGGTTGGGCCAGCCAAGGGTGAAGAAGCTCGTCGGAACGTTAACACGTTCCGGTGGAAGATGAAAGTCGGGGACGGGCAGCCAAGACTCGCGGTGGGGCTGATCATCAGGGACTTCGATCTTGGCCGTGGCATTGATATCGGCAGGATCCCAGTAGTGCAGAAGGTGCTACAACATGGCAACTAGAGTCGACATGACGGTCGAGGAGCTGGAAATGACGGAAGATGCAAAGCAACTCGGGGGATCGGAGATCGATGGCATGGGGGAGCAGGATTTCTGTCGCGGGACGACAGGCATGAAGTCCAGTTGAGGAGCCATGGAGCCAACACCTCTCATCAGACTGGAGGGGGAGATTGTTGGAAATCAAGTCTGCTGAAGGGGGCAGAGTTCGGTCCGAACTCGGTCCCTGGTCGAGTTCGGTCCGAACTCGGTCCCTGGCCAAGTTCGGACCGAACTCGGTGTGGTGTTCCAGAACCTCTAAACCGAACTCTTTCCGAGTTCGGTGTCGGCGGCGGCTGCTCGGGTTTTGGAATTTTTATGTATATTTTGGACCGTTGGATGCTAGTGAACGGCTGGATCTTATGGTTGGCTATTTATAGGATTTTCTAACCCTAAAGTATGTTTCTCATCATATAAATAGGGAGGAGGATGGAGGCACAAAGGAGAAGCACAAGTTGGAGATTCGGGGTGCTCGACCACAGAAAATCTAAGAGAAAGCCCATGCTTTGCTCTTAGGACTTTTCCGTCCAAGACAGAAGGAAGAAGGAGATCTAATCGAGAAGTCGTCATATTCGGTTAGGGAGATCGCTACGGATTGGTGAGTGATTATAATTGTAATCTTCTGCTTTTCTTCTTGAGTATGGTGAGGAGGTTGAACCTATTAGGACAAAAGGGTTTTAACATTAGTTTTTGCAATCTTGTAATTCCATCTGAGTTATAAAGGTTAAAATTTGTCCAGGTGACGTAGTCACCGTCATATACTTGTCTTTATCTGTGCTTGGTGTTCATAAATTGGTTGGTCATCTCAGGTGGGTTGGCAAAGCGTTTCTTTTGCTGCGCGTCCAACACGTGGTATCAAAACGCACGTGTTCCCAACATTTTCTACCTTTATGTAAATTATTTTTTTCTTAATTTTTTTGACATTTCCAAACACCGGAAAAGAAAATCAATAAAAATTATAATTTTTCAAAGAAAATAAAAGAATAAGAATTCTTTTTCTTTTTCTTTTTCTTTTTCGTGAACCAAAAGAGATCTAAGAGGGACTTTATTATCTTCATATTTGTCTTTGTTATCGATGTTTGACTCGTATTCGCATTTCTTAGTGTGATTGGTCATAAACAAATCTAGATTGCTACATATCTCAGTTTAGTAATAACTTTGTAGAGCAGTAGCTAATCAAAATCTTATTACGAGTACAAAATTAGCCATGACGTTGCATCATTTTGACTTTTTGCTCTCTCTGGTGAAACAGAAGTCAGAGATTGCTCTATCCAAGAGACTGAGTGCCGTTCCTCTTGTTCTTTTTTTAGAGTATCGGTGAAGGATTGCGTTTTTAAATGTTGTGCACGTAATTGGAAAATGAAACCAACATCATAAATGAGTAGTGTGTGGTCCATTTGAATGTGCTGTTGTTTGCTTATGAATATTTGTAGTTTGCGAGTAATTCTTTCTCTGGGATGCTTTATTTTTGGATTTTAACATATCGATAAATATATAATTTATATTAATATT